>CM050429.1:28607381-28929881 GCA_027564155.1 Gymnocypris eckloni scoliostomus | reverse complement strand
TATTTGGACCAGCTGACTCCACTCAGTCGCAACCTGTAAGTATGATAAATAATAGATGTTTATAGTTTAATGGGCGTATCGTTTCTGACATCCGCTGTATGCAGTAGACCAATCAAAACAGACTGGGCCATCTGACCAATCAGAGCAGAGCAGGCTCACGGAAAGGAAGGGTTTAGAGAGAACGGCTTCGAGCGAATCGTTTGAGAATCATTGGAAAATGTGGTGAAGTTAAATGCATATTTTGAGAAAGCGAAAGCATTTTTTTACCTTGCATGCATATTGTAGGAGACTCCCAAAACAATATTAGGAACCTCAAAAATGGCACAATAGGGGCACTTTAAAGTAACTAGACCAATAGTGATACAATGTAGCCGGGTCCTATGAATGATCCCTTGGGCTTCCGTTTGGGAAACAGTGGGTGAATTCTGCATTGACAGCGCTCTGTTCGGGCATCTTTTGAAATGTATTCACATTTAAATTTAAATTCTTATGCATTTAGCAGATGCTTTTATCCAAAGCGACTTACAGTGCATTCAGGTTATACATTTTTTGTCAGTATGTGTGTTCCCTGGGAATTGAACCTACAACCTTTGCTCTGTTAACACAATGCTCTACCACTGAGCCACAGGACACGCTCAAGACAAACATGCACTCAAAAACACACACACATCAGAACTAGAACATGCCTGTGAGCAGGACCCTGACCTTTCTACAACAGCAGGACAGCTGCCATTCTCTCCGGTCTGTCACAAAGAGACTTATACCATTGTTCTACCTTTTATGTAACAGTCTATGCTTACAAGTGTTTAGTTTACATAAGACCCTCTAATATACACCTTAAAGTTGTGTACTTTTGAAACCTCTCTTATCCATGTGTTTGAAGACAGAAGAACACTCTGAACATAACAGAATATAACTTGACAATGTTTAATGATTTTCCTGAATTGCTCTGCAGTGCAATACAAAGCAGTTTCACTGTATGGATGGAAAATAACCCTATATGTCTACATTTAAGTTCAATACACAAAACCATCTATTTTTTGCTTCAAATTTGTATTTTTCATTATCCTATGTTATCTCAATTACACAACTCCCACAATTATTCTACAATGCAAATAATGACTTCAATGCACATTAAGACAGTGTAACTTTCTTTTCCATGATGTAAAGAAGGGATATGATGTGCTACTTGGAAACAAGCTTAATTGACCTGGAATCACTGGAATTCATTTCTTTTCAGCTGTGCATTTGGAGTCAGTGAGTTTTTAACTTTAATTCAGAAAGGATGCAAATGCATGCATGCTTCAGGAGCATGTTGGCAAAGACTGAAAGACTGAGGAGGAGTTTCTTCCCTCAGGCCATCAGGCTCCTAAACTCAGTCTCATAACATCATTACATCCACAGGACTTAATTTAATAAACTGTATACACATCCATTATTCTCCATCATCCACACTGCTGCTATGTGTACATACCCGGTACAACCTATTTGCACATTCTCTTGCACATCTGTGTTTATTATTAATATTTATTATCCACAGTAACTGTATTGCACATTTTATCTCATTGCACATCTTACTCATTTTATTTTATTATTTGTTCCCTTTTTCATTCTCACCTATATTTATATATATATTCTCTTGTGTTATGTTTCATTGTTTTATTGCTTATTTTATTTTCTATTTTATTATTATTATTATTATTTTTATTTATTTTTTGCACTTTCCATTGAGCGGACCTGTCCTGACCTACATTTCACTACTGATTATACCCTGTATGATTGTGTATGTGACAAATAATAAAGAACCTTGAAACTAATCGAAAATGACATTAAAGACATTAAAAATATTACAAAAGATTTGAAATTGAAATGCTGTTCTTTTGAATTCTCTACTCATCAAGCAAACCTGAAAAATTAGATGCATCACGTTTTTCTCAAAAATCTGTAGCAGCACAACGGTTTTTAACATTGATAATAATAAGAAATGTTTCTTGAGCAGCAAATCAGCATATTGGAATAATTTCTGAAGGATCATGTGACACTGAAGTGTATTTAAATATATTAAGTTTCAAAAATATATAAATCTATTGTAGAAACTTAATTTCCTGTAAAGCTGCGTTGCAACGATTGTATCGTGAAAAGCACTATACAAATAATCTTGAATTGAATTGAACTGAAGACTGGAGTAATGATGCTGAAATTTCAGCTTTGATCACAGTAATAAATGACATTTTACAATATATTCAGATTGAAAACAGTTCTTTGGAACTGTAATAATATTGCACAATATTAATATTTTACTGTATTTTTTAATCAAATAATTGCAGCCTTGAGCAAAGGAGTCTTCCTTCAAAAAAATCTGAACGACACCAAACGTCTGAACATGTCAAGATTTGAGCATCTTCAAAACGAGGACACAAGTCAATGTTAGTAATTTAGATGTAAATACCTGCAGACCTGTTACTGAGAAGCAGCATTCCTCTCTCTCCAAGTGAATACACACAGCTGGATATGTAACATGCCAAGATATTTTAACACGTAAACAGCTGCACCCAATTCATAGTTTGTTTGTGTGTAACTGGAAGAATATGCACATATTTATAAACAATAACTGATGGTTGAGTGGGAAGTGCACATATTCTGCTGTTAGCATTCCACCGTGGAAATCCAGCCAGCAGGCCAATCAATAATGTTGGCAAAAACATTATCTGAACATAATCACCCAGGAAATGCTCGATCCATTCAGCCTCAAGATACAAATCTGGCCTATTTATACTCTCATAAGCATCAGCTCTCTCTCTTTTGCTCACCTAGAATGAGATGAGCTCTCGCTCAGGTCTCCCATACTCCCGTCCGCAGGCGCGTGTCCGGTGCCCAGAGCCGCGGCGTAGCTCTGGGGAAGGTACAACCTGCTGTGGTCCTCCTCCGTTGACTCTTCTTCCGCCAGCTCCGGTGTCCACCGGTGTCCTGGATCAGACACCCCGTGGCCCTGGAGCATGACGCGGGAAACAGACGCACCGGCAGCCCCCGGGGTCATGCTACAGGGCGCGGTGTCAATGCCGCTGTCTGTGGAGGCTCCTTTAATGTAGGTGAGACCCAGCATCTCTGGATCCATCAGGTCCCCGGAGCCAAAGTGCTTCTCATCACTGTTACTGCTGGAGGCGTTGCTGGACAGAGTGTTACTGCTGGAGTGGCTGGAGTTCTTATCGCCGCCCTGCTGGAGGACGACAGGAAAACACACCAAGGAAACATTAATAATAGGTCCTTTTTGGCAAAAGACATGCTTCCTGTCTTTTTATGCAACAACCTAGCAACCATCTAGCAAGAACTAGTTATATTTTCTTAAACAATATAAATATATGGAAAATAAATACATATAAAAAATACAAATATATTAAATCTACAAATATGAAAAATTTACTTATACAAAAACATATTATAAAAATATAATAAACAAATAAATCTATCTGCTGGAGGATGAAAGAAAGGAAAACATATCAAAGAAACAATAATTGGGCATTTTTTTGGCAAGACATTTGCTGTGGCATTTTTATATTTACAAATTCAAATAAATACAAATTAATTAATTAAAAATAAGTAATAAGTCTAAAGCAACACCACTGCTATATTTGCATCGACAAGAAACACTTTTTTCTTTAAAAAAAGATTATAAAAACAATAAATAAATACATACAAATAAATACATCAAAAACAATAATACTCTAGCAATTGGCAAATGTATATACTGTGTGTGTGTGTGTGTGTGTGTGTGTGTGTGTGTGTATATATATATATATAAACATCTACATATACATGCACACACACACACACACACACACACACACAAATTGTAAATAATAGTACTAACAATATAAAAATACATGTAATAAGAATACATAAAATATATAAATAATAAATATATATGTATGTGATGAAACTTACACTGCCAGCATAAGCACCAAAGCTCAATATTTAAAAACACATGCGCTAACCATTTAGCATATCATCCCAATAACTACATGACATTTTGTGCATGCTTGCATATTTTATGATCTATAATTCTAATTAGCAGATGGAAAACAGGCCGTATCTGATATTCTTTGTCATGTGACGCCTTCTTTAGTCCAAACTAATATCATGCCAATTTGAACGTACCGCTGCACACTGCAAAGACCCGCAAAACTAATTACTGTGAGCTAATGAATAATTCTGTGACTGGTAATGTATGCAAATATGAGCTGTATTCATTCATTAGTGCGCAGACAATAGGCGTAATAAATCAAGAGAGCAGAGCCATGTACATCTCCCAGCGGATACGGACAAGACATTAGAGAACATTCAGAGCTGAAGAGGTTTGAGTTATTGATATAGATGGTAGAAGGCAAACACACAATAACAAGCATAATTAAGAGACTGATCCTGATATTAAACCTGCTATTATACACACTTGATTATCAAATGATCACTCATTAATGCAGCTGCAAAACTCACTCCACTTAACGTGGATAATGAGACCGTCCTTTAATCTTTCATGGTTTTCTGTATTTGTTCAAAGTCTGTACAGATGCAAACTCTTCATTACAGACATCCAAATCATATTCTGAATATTAAACATCCCCGGGATAACTGAGAAAATCATTAGAGTATATAGCAATGAACTTAAGCTAATTTCAACAGCATGATGTGGTAAAAACCGATTGGATATTACTAACGTGGGCTGGAATGAATTAAGACAATATCTGAGGATTTCTTTAATGGAAATTGTTTAATTACAAAGTAAAGTGATTAAAAGCTGCAGTGTTTGCACGTCAGAATGGAGGAAAATTAACAAGTCACTGAAAGAGAAAAGTCTCATTTGAAAGAAGTGATAACATTAGTGAAAGAAAGTAATTAACATTAATTTACCTTGGAGCAAATGAAGAGGATATTACTAATAATATATGTTTTCATTCGGGAACGAGGATGAGGTGGTTTAATTGCAATAAGGGGAAAAAAGTATAATTATTAAATGTGAACTGACATCCTTTCTATTAAATTATCCACCATAAACTCAAATGAAAAAGACTTTATTGGCAGTCGAAACAGATTCTAAGTCCTGATTGGTCAGTAACATTTTTAAGGCGGGCTCAGCGAAGGGTTAATTATGCTGAAGTAAATGTAAGAGTAAAGACTGCTTTGAGACGCAAGCAACAAAATCATGACGCTTTCACAGATACTTCATTAAATGCATCCTTCCCAAATTGCATTACAAAAATGAATTGCATTATACATCAATAATATTTTATTATATATTAATATTTATAAATGGTATATATTTATTTAAAAATGTATTTAAATATTCATTTTATTACAATATATTATTCATTACTGATCAAATCTAGATATAAAAAAAAAAAAAAATTATTTTATATATTTATTTCATTACAGTATTTCATTCCATACTGAAAATTATATATATTTTACCTAATATTTTTGTGCACTTTTTTTTTTGCTTATTAGAGCATCTCTGTTAACTAAAGCCAGACTCATTACTGGAGACTGTACAAATGTAGATTTGACTTCAGTCACTTACAGTATGAAGATCATTTCAGAAATGATGGTTTGGAAGAGAGCATCTATCTACACTATATCTACAGTACAGGAGCCTGTGGTTCCTGCTCTAAATGACTGTAATTCTCTTTCAGCTGGATGCGGTGAACAGGCAGTGTGAGATATTGGGTAAAACTCACATTGAAGGTGAGAGAGAGAGAGAGAGAGCGTCCTGATAACAGCACCAAGGGCAGACTGACCTTATCGGCCTTCATTCATCACACTGACGCACATGCACACTGACAGCAGCACTAGCGGGCTCATGCGTCTCCGTCTGCGTGTTTGTCATATCAAGGCTTTCAGCGAACGCAGCATCACCCTAAAGATGAGTCGGAGAGCTTTCCCAAAGCAGAGGAAGCCCATGTTTCCACTCAAGCCATGTGATTATATATGTGAAGTGTAAATCCGGCTCGCCACATTAAAACACGTTCTTCTGACACTGTAGGGATTTGCCATATTATGAATTAGTCTGGGATTTATAAACATACAGTTACATATATAAACAAATGCCTCCTGCTGGCCTGCCACTAACCAACTGGATTATAAATAAAGCACATGGTGTATTTTGTCTGGCCTGTATGTGAACCTCCTCATAACCTCCTATACGGCTGTGTGCAGGACAAGAGAGATTTAGCCAAGTAGACATGCTTCTGAATCAACATCCTTGGTCCACAATACTATCAAACAATACGATTTTAAGGGTTTGAATCGTGGCTTTAATAAGATTCTTATCAATCTACCAAAATATTGATTTTATGGCAGTGGTCATAACCAATGATTTATACAAATACAAAACAAGCATTACAAATGTTATGTGAATTAACCCCATCCACAACTTTTCTTTCCTCAGTCTTGGAAAACCTGGATATATGAGGGAAAAACCCAAAAGTGATTTCTAGCACTGGAAGTACTAGTTATAATCCTAGTTATGAATGCTCATTTTTCTATTTATGCCAATAATTATGATAATATTTTCTAATTACAATACTATTTTATAGAAATGTTGAGCAATGTCATTTATATATATATAATATCCATATTCCAATATTCCATAATATCACTTTTAGTTAAAGTTTTAGCAATTTGTTGTTATGTTTATAAATTTTTGTTTGTTTTTTATTTATTTAATATGTCTATAAAGGTCTTATCAAGCTATCATTTCATAATTATTTTACAGCAGATTTCCTCAACCAATGATTTATAATAATAAAAAACAAGAATTAAAATTAACAACCGACTTTCTTTCCACGGTCTTGGAAAACATATAATAAAAATAAAAATATGTAAATCTTAAAACGCCATGGGCATTTTTTATAAAGCGTATAATTCTGATAATGTTTTCTAATTATTATAAGATTTGAATATGACAATTTGAGATTTTATAATATACATTTTTTATTTCCAGATTTTTATTTAAATTTTAGCAATTTTGCTATCTTTGTCATTTTCATTGGCTATTTTTATTAGATCGTTTTATTGTTTTCATTTCAGTTTTAGTTTGAATTATTTTAGTACTGCAAATTAAACTCCTGCCTTGGCAACTAGTTGATAAAAAGATTTTGTTGTTTTGTTTTAATATTTTATTTCACTTTGATTTGATTTCATTTATTGTTTTGGTTAAAGGTTTAGTTAATTATAATACGTAATTCTGAGTAAAATATTATTTAAAAATCCTATAGATACTCCTGGATTCTATAAATCATATATATATACAGTATATAAGTGAATTGAGGGCCTCTGGAAATCACTGTTCTAAAGGCGTTTAATGCTTGGGCTTATGTATGGTTCTTGGCATCACTTCTACTCTACAGGAGTGTTGAGTGGGAATAGTCTTACCCGCGTCGACTTGTTTGGCGAATCCTTGCCTCTTTCCTTCAAGGAGTTGAGGATCTTGGTGGAAGGGACGTGCCACTTCGCCTCTGTGAAGAAACAGACTGAAGGATAAACATGGAGATTCCAGAACATCTGACTGTCTAACGTGGTTTTAGCTGGTCCAAACTGGTCTAGATGACTAGTCTTAAGCCTTAGACCAACTACTAATCACCTACAATATTATAAAAACCAGACTGACTGCAACGACTAGGGCTGCATGACAAAATACATTAACCGAGATTTTTCTGAAAAAAAAATATTTTTTTTTTAAAATGCAAAAAAAAAAAAAAAAAAAACAGGTCTGATGTGCTTGTTTGAAGGGCTGCATAATTAGTTCCAAAAAAATAGATTCTATTTTAATATGACTATGTAAAAAAAAAATAAGTAGAAGAATAATTATTATTTTACTACTACTACAAGATTAAAATATTAATAAAAAATATTAGCCTACTATTCACTGCCAAATAAAAAACAAGTAGGTTTTAAAAAGCTACAAGTCTTTTTTTTATCTAGTGTTACACAAAATTTGGCCAAAAATGTTGTGATTATATATATATATACATACACTAATTGAACTATGGAATAAATAATAATAATAATAATAATAATAGATAAAATATTAAACAAAATAAGAAATATTAAAATTTAGTGTAAAACATAAACAAGTATTTAATATAACAGTATTATTATTATTATTTTATAGTACAGCACAATTGTAAAATTACAATTAAATACAAATGGTTAATTTCTTCATTTTGAAATGTTAATCCATCAAGTTTGTGTTGTTTTCTAATGTGGATTTATTTATATGAATCACGCAGCCCTAAAAGCGCAGGCTCTTTTTCTAACATAACACTCTGCAGCATGCTTTGAGTCCAGTGGCTCATGTCTGTGTGAGCTGATCGGCGTGAAGCTGTGGATGTGTGTATGTCACCTGCAGAGCGGGTCCTCTCCAGCGTCCGCTCTCTCTCCCGCAGCATCTCTCCGTCTCCCAGCATGCCCTGGGCTTCAGGCGAGCGCTCGTGGAGCTCCGGAGACTGACACCTGTGGACGAGAGCGGCTAGAGCTCAGACTCAATCAGGAGGATCAAAAGATCCTTTTCTGGGATATTCATCTCTCGTTAGAGTTGGATTAAAACACCTCCAGCTGTGATCAAAGTCACCACGTTTGAGGACACGTAAAACAAACTGCCAGCCTTAATTGCATTGATTAAAGAAAAACTGGATATTAATAAGAATTCAACAGTTGTCTGGTAATAAAATGTGTGAAGATCTGTGGCTCACGTCTGCAGATGTTTATAGTTATTGTGACGAGACGTGACACAAATCTGATAAAAGTGTGCTGCGCTAAAGAGAAAGAAAATATAAACATCGTCAAATCAAGTACTAATTACTTTATTAAATTAACAATTACTCTGCCTGAATATTAATTAGGTTACACGTTACTTCACACATGAATTCATTTATAAAAACACAAAACTAGTTTGTCAGATGGACAACACAATTCACTTTATAAAATTAAATAAAAATGTGAAATAATAATTTATTACATTAAATAATATTAATATGAAATAATTTTATATAAAAAATATTTATAAATTAACAAATGCTTCTTTATTAATACATCTATTAATACATTAAGAAAATATTCAATAAACAAAATAAATAAATCATATTTTTATTCATTTATAAAACCCGAAACAATATATATATTATGGACAATGTGACAGAATTGACAATATGATAAACAACAAATAATATTAATAATATTAGTATTATTTAAAATGAATAATTAAATGAACTAATGTTTTTATTAATACTAAATTAAACTAATAAATCACATTTATGTTGAAATTATCAAAACAATGTTACTAACTAATTTATTGTTTGATTTAATCATTTACAGTCTTTTAATTTTTGACCAAACTTTTGATGCCAAATTAAAAATTAGACTAAATGAACACTGACTAATATTTGATCAAAATTATCAATACAATTTTATTAACTGATTTATTGATTAATTTATTTTAATAGAATTATTAATTGGACCATACATTAATACTAAAAATGAATTTATGAAATGAAAATGATCAATATAATGCTATTAATTAATGTTGTTGGTTGATTTATTAATTTATATTCATTTAACCAATAAATTAATACTGCATTAAACTAGAAATAACTAAATAATTGATGATGAAAATGATGCATGTAGTCGTATTAACTGCGTGCATGAAACCAAATGATTACTGAAAGAATACTTGATGATGAAAATGATGCATGTAGTCGTATTAACTGCATGCATGAAACCAAATGATTACTGAAAGAATACTTGATGATGAAAATGATGCATGTAGTCGTATTAACTGCATGCATGAAACCAAATGATTACTGAAAGAATACTTGATGATGAAAATGATGCATGTAGTCGTATTAACTGCGTGCATGAAACCAAATGATTACTGAAAGAATACTTGATGATGAAAATGATGCATGTAGTCATATTAACTGCATGCATGAAACCAAATGATTACTGAAAGAATACTTGATGATGAAAATGATGCATGTAGTCATATTAACTGCATGCATGAAACCAAATGATTACTGAAAGAATACTTGATGATGAAAATGATGCATGTAGTCGTATTAACTGCATGCATGAAACCAAATGATTACTGAAAGAATACTTGATGATGAAAATGATGCATGTAGTCGTATTAACTGCATGCATGAAACCAAATGATTACTGAAAGAATACTTGATGATGAAAATGATGCATGTAGTCATATTAACTGCATGCATGAAACCAAATGATTACTGAAAGAATACTTGATGATGAAATGATGCATGTAGTCGTATTAACTGCATGCATGAAACCAAATGATTACTGAAAGAATACTTGATGATGAAAATGATGCATGTAGTCATATTAACTGCATGCATGAAACCAAATGATTACTGAAAGAATACTTGATGATGAAAATGATGAATGTAGTCGTATTAACTGCATGCATGAAACCAAATGATTACTGAAAGAATACTTGATGATGAAAATGATGCATGTAGTCGTATTAACTGCATGAGTGAAACCAAATGATTACTGAAAGAATACTTGATGATGAAAATGATGAATGTAGTCGTATTAACTGCATGCATGAAACCAAATGATTACTGAAAGAATACTTGATGATGAAAATGATGAATGTAATCGTATTAACTGCATGAGTGAAACCAAATGATTACTGAAAGAATACTTGATGATGAAAATGATGCATGTAGTCGTATTAACTGCATGCATGAAACCAAATGATTACTGAAAGAATACTTGATGATGAAAATGATGCATGTAGTCGTATTAACTGCATGCATGAAACCAAATGATTACTGAAAGAATACTTGATGATGAAAATGATGCATGTAATCGTATTAACTGCATGAGTGAAACCAAATGATTACTGAAAGAATACTTGATGATGAAAATGATGCATGTAGTCGTATTAACTGCATGCATGAAACCAAATGATTACTGAAAGAATACTTGATGATGAAAATGATGCATGTAATCGTATTAACTGCATGCATGAAACCAAATGATTACTGAAAGAATACTTGATGATGAAAATGATGCATGTAGTCGTATTAACTGCATGCATGAAACCAAATGATTACTGAAAGAATACTTGATGATGAAAATGATGCATGTAGTCGTATTAACTGCATGCATGAAACCAAATGATTACTGAAAGAATACTTGATGATGAAAATGATGCATGTAGTCGTATTAACTGCATGAGTGAAACCAAATGATTACTGAAAGAATACTTGATGATGAAAATGATGCATGTAGTCGTATTAACTGCATGCATGAAACCAAATGATTACTGAAAGAATACTTGATGATGAAAATGATGCATGTAGTCGTATTAACTGCATGCATGAAACCAAATGATTACTGAAAGAATACTTGATGATGAAAATGATGCATGTAGTCGTATTAACTGCATGAGTGAAACCAAATGATTACTGAAAGAATACTTGATGATGAAAATGATGAATGTAGTCGTATTAACTGCATGAGTGAAACCAAATGATTACTGAAAGAATACTTGATGATGAAAATGATGCATGTAGTCGTATTAACTGCATGCATGAAACCAAATGATTACTGAAAGAATACTTGATGAAAATGATGAATGTAGTCGTATTAACTGCATGCATGAAACCAAATGATTACTGAAAGAATACTTGATGATGAAAATGATGCATGTAGTCGTATTAACTGCATGCATGAAACCAAATGATTACTGAAAGAATACTTGATGATGAAAATGATGCATGTAGTCGTATTAACTGCATGCATGAAACCAAATGATTACTGAAAGAATACTTGATGATGAAAATGATGCATGTAGTCGTATTAACTGCATGCATGAAACCAAATGATTACTGAAAGAATACTTGATGATGAAAATGATGCATGTAGTCGTATTAACTGCATGCATGAAACCAAATGATTACTGAAAGAATGCTTGATGATGAAAATGATGCATGTAGTCGTATTAACTGCGTGCATGAAACCAAATGATTACTGAAAGAATACTTGATGATGAAAATGATGAATGTAGTCGTATTAACTGCATGCATGAAACCAAATGATTACTGAAAGAATGCTTGATGATGAAAATGATGCATGTAGTCGTATTAACTGCATGAGTGAATGAGTGAGTGTTACCCGTCGTATCCCGGCTGCTGGTTCCAGCTGGCACTTGCACAGGGTCCCGGGTCGCTGGAGGACGACTGGTTACTGGGTGAGCTGCGGTAGTGCTGGGACGCGTCTCCTTTACTGCAGGACGAGATCGGAGGCTTCTCAACATCCGGACCGCTCCTGCAGCGATACAGAGGAGTTCAACACGTGTGAGCAACAGATTTCAGTTTAACGAACAAACCGCGGATCACAGAGTCAAGAGAGCAACGTTCACAGGAGAGTCTCCAAGCAGCTAAACAGCAGGAGGTTGTGTGTGTGACGGAGGAAAAGAGAAATGATCAAATGAAACAAAGAGCCGTGGATAATTAGGCAACACACAGACTCATAACTGGTGCAAGCATACATTATAATCATAATAATATTCTATATTGCACCTTTAAATGCAGCTTCTCAATACGTAATAGAAAAATAACAGTAAGAATAAAAAAAAAAAAGAATAAACAAGCAAATTAAGACTGTGATTAAAACTACAGTTATTAATATTATTACTTCTATTATTATTATTTAATGTTATTGGCTGATTCATTAAATTTAATAACTCATTGGACCAATACATTCAAATACTAAAGATACTTGATCTAAATTATCATATATAATTTTATCAATGTATTTATATTCATTAAATGAGTAATTTATAAAGATAACCCTTGTGTTTATTATATTATTGATATGTTGGAGCTTTAAGAATTTCGTTGTTTGCTCTGCTTCAATGACAATAAACGCTTTTCATTCAATTAGTTCATTAAATCAATTAGGATCAATTAAATCAACTAACTTAAACTAAACAAGCAAACTAAATTAATAAACACTCAAAATATTTGATAATAAAATGTTTAATATAATCTTATTAATAACTTTAACCTAAACTAATACCGAATGATATGATAAAAATAATCAATACAACTTTATTAACTGATTAATTGACTGATTTATGTAAATTTAGATATTAATTGGACCAATACACTACTAATAAATACAATTAGAATATATAAATGAAATTCATATTAAATACTGAATAATACTTGACTGTCAGTATAATTGTATTCATTAATTTGACTGATTTATTTATTTTAACTGAATTCTTTATTAGACCAATACATTAATACACAATTTTAATATAATAAATACACTTAACATAAAAATAAAAAGGATAATAAAATGATCAACATAATCGTATTAATAACTTTAGCCTGACATCAATAACAGTGATTTAAACCATGTTTTCTGTTAAATGTGTTACTGCAATTAACCTTTTCCAGTATTTATTTGCCATGTGTGTAAATGTGCACCTGTGTGTTCCATACATACAGAAGATACAGAAGCACAGTATGCATCCCATAAATACAGTACGATTACTACAGTAATATGTAGTCCAGTTGATTCAATTGCACATCCCTTCATAAAAACATCTGATATTCCTGTGTTTCTGCTGCAGCAGATCTCATTCTCCATGCATACATCTCACACACCTTCCAGAAGCACAAAATACGAGCATGACGGTGATTTCAGCTCTCGCTGACGTCAGTCTGAAGTCAGAATGCACTACTGACAGTGTTACTCTGTGGACCAACAATGCCCCTGGACAACATGCATGCTAGTATATTAACACATCACTGTGACAGATGCATAAATGTGCTTAAACGCCTGTAAATACCTTACATCCATGCATGCAACCCAATTAGTCAAAGGACTTTTTATTGCATTCAAGGTATCCATTTCATCACTTCATGCCTTTCCTTTGAAAATGTGAGAGGTGTGTGCATGTCTTAGTATTACTGCATCACTAATAAGAGGGTAAGAGAGTCCAGTGCTGTGGCATTACACCGCTCTCTCCACATGCCGTCTCATAGAGGAGCTGGAAAGGTCATCAGCACCGTGAGGGGGTTCCCAGTAAGAACAAATGACCACATTATAACAAACCATACTTGAGAAGCATATCGCCTGCATACAAACACAGGAAGCTGAATTCATGCAACGTAACACAACACTTTCCAGCAGAATGTAAATTGTCAGAGCAGGCTGAAGCTGAAAATGCTGCATGACGTTGCACAACCAGTTGTTGTTTTCTTTTGTGTGCAATTTACACATATTTTAATACATTTTCCCTTTATGTGAATCAGGTTTGTGCTCTGAAAAAAAATCATAATGAGTATTTTTTTCAGTTAAAATATCTTAAATCCATAAAATAAAAAGTATTTCTTCAAGAAGCAATTCTGCAAACAAATTATATTACTACAATTTAATATAACTGTTTTCTATTTTAATATATTTATTTTCACATATTGAAGCTTTTTTCTCTTTACGTGAACCAGGTTTTTGCACAAAAAATTCTTAATGAGCATTTTTTGAAGTAAGTTTTGTTTACCAGTTAAAATATCTAAATATTAAATACATTTACTCAAGCAATATTGCATGCAGCTTTAAGATTTGTTTTCATAGACTGTTTTTTTTTTTTTTTGGAATCAAAAGCATGTAAATTTAATTGAAATCAATTATCATTAGAATTTAAATTATATTAAAAGGAATTACAATTTGCAATTCCATCTGCATCATGGAAATCATAGAGATCCACACATAACATTTCACAAAAGACACAATAATAAGTTTCACCGTGTCTTAATCCTGCTGTATTTTTAGTGCATTCTAACACCCAGAGTTCGGGTTGATTCAGGAAGGCGATGGATTCACAGTTAACTCATCCAACTGACATGAAGTAAACACACAAGCATGAATCTGAAGCGATACCTGGGTCCATCCGGCAGCTTCCTGTCGAAAGAGGTGCTGCGTGGGATGGCGGTCGGAGCGTGCTGGAGGACCTGCTGGCACGGCATGCAATCGGGACCCTGCGTGGGGGATCCGCGGGGAAGAGGCTGGCCGCTGGTGGGCACACGGTGCCAGGTGGTGTTTCTCTTGAAGGGCGTCTTGTACTCGCAGGGCGTTCCTTCACTGTCCAGCTTATACTCCACCATAGGGATGCGGTAGAGCTCTGAACATCCCCTGAGAGACAGAGAGCAGAAAAAAACGTCAACTGACACTTAGATGTTTTTAGAATAATATGCACTGATAACAACATCCCAATAATCCACAATAACCCACACCACTCCAGTCCAGCAACTAACATCTCGTGAACTGTGTTTGTAAAAAACAAATCCATCAAGATATTTTTAACTTCAAACTGTTATATAGTCTATAATAACGCTTCCTCCAGTGAAAAGTCCATCTCCTATTGTCTCACATCAAAATCCAGCCACACATTTATTTAGAGCAGCTTTGACTTGTAAACAGTGCTTGATCTGTGCAGATTTCTCTCCTGATTCAGACCAGGCCACTTTATCACTGGAAGCAGCGTTATTATGGATAGAGGACTCGTATTTACTTCAAAACATCTTAATGATGGATTTGTTTCTTCCAGATGTTAACTGATGGACTCTGTGTCTCTCAGATGTTAACTGAGCACTGCAGAGCATCCATTGGATTCAGACTGATGTGATGACTCATTGTGAGCACATTCTGCAAGCATCAACTCATCTACATCTTGGATGGCCTGAGATTGAGGACAGTTTCAGTAAAGTTTCATTTTTGGGTGAACTATTCCTTTAAGAAAGTAAATAGGACCAATGTTTTTAACTTGCTTCACTTCTGAAACATCAGTTCATCTTATATTTCAAACACCGCAACCACCGGTCATATACAGAGAGTTTCCAACATGCAATTTATGATGCATGAAATCTACATTTATTTTTTAACTTTGAATATGCATGGGTTAAAGAAAATTAAATAGATTGCAAAAAATGTTTGAAATGTGAAATATTGCACAAACGGCACAATGTTGAGAATTCATGATTCACTCCTTGAAGGGACTGAACTAGTAATCATCTGGTTACCAGTCCTGGGTAAACAAAGCCTCTATATTAAACCAGTCTTAAGAACTAGCAGTTAACCTAGTTTACTAGCAGTTATCAAAGCGGTTATCAGTCTTACTTTCAGATTCGTATTGGACCTTTATATGTAACTTTTAAAATGTTATGACTGTACTCGAGGAGAAAAACATTAGACAACTATCTTTAAAGACTAGTCTAAGCAGTTTATGCAACTGACACCTGAGCTTTAAACAGAGTCATGCACAAGTGCATACAAGTTACATTTATTTGTATAGCTCTTTTCACAATGTACATCGTTTCAAAGCAGTTACACATACAATTATGCTAATGTTTATAATATCTTAACATCTTTAAAATATTAAAATGTTGCAATGAAATAATAAATCACACAGCTAAAATGTGCTTAATAGTGTATATATCTTTACCTGAGTATACTATGTATTCGGATGAAATAGACATGTATATTCATCTTCATAAAAAGAGTTGGGTAATAATATAGTTACATTTTGCAACAATATAAAAAGTGACAATATATAGTAACAAATTTGAATAATTGTTGAGAGAGAAACAAAGCTTGTAATTGTATTTATTTTTACGTATTTGTTTATTTAATAGGGTGCTAATAAACGTCTGTGTTAAATAGAAAATATAAACATACTAGATTATAGAAACATTGCTCATTTACATCCATAATCCATTAATGACAAAATACAAATACATACTATCTTACATTACCTTTAAATACCTTATTTCGCAACACAGAAGTAAACAATTGTCTTTAAATGTAGAAATAACTAGAACTTAATGTAAAGTAAAACTGTTTTCACTATAAACCAGTGGGTTTATGATCATAGGATAATACATTAAAATAATATAATAAACACCAGTTTGCAACAAAAAAAGCATAACAGATATTTTTTGTACAGGTAAATAATTCGAAGTGAATGGCACCGGAAGCCTTCCACATTCAAGGTACCGCAGCTCTTATGTAATAAATACGGTGGATATGAGCGCTAGAAGGGAACTAGAAGACACAGAAAAGCAGAAGCTCGTTGAGGTGGGTTTTGGGGTTGAAAGAAAAGACCCCGAGGGTTATGAAAACAGTCTGCTCTACGAAGCCTTCTGCAGTTGAACTCTGGAGCTATTGTCTGCATGAAGCTCTGGAGGTGAAGGGTTAACATTCTCCTCTTTCATTTGCATAAGCAGCCCACAGGCTCCTATCAATTAGATGCAGAAGACAGGCCCAGAAATCAGACAATGTGATCTCTGCATCGGTTTTAAACTGAGCTGCATTCATCAGCCCTCTGGATATCACTGACCTCGGCGTCCTCAGGAGGCCAGAGAACACTAGACGCTACGCTACACTTTCTGGCATGAGCAACAGCAATGCAAAGCATCCTCCAAAGGGAATGTTTCTGACTGAGAAATACATTAAAGAGACAGATCAGGAATAAATTCTGTCTTTCAGATTCTCTTTGACTTTACAAACAAGATATTCTGCAATGGAGAATGAGGATTTGAGCTGTGAAAATGAGTGAGAAAATATGAGTTACTTTTTCAAATAGGTACCGCAAGTGACTTTGTTTTCTCATTTATTGAGCTCTGTGAGAAACTGGGAGTGAAGGGCAGAGACAAAGACACTTCTTTCAGGCTGAGGCTTAGAAATGGGACTTTTGGTGTGAAACGCACTTAACGGTGGCCAAAAACATAACTCTTGGGCTTTTTGTTATTAAGAATAAATAAGCAAGCCCAGCTTAGCTGACAAAAAGTAATGCAAAAGTAACGTAATGCATTACTTTCCATGATAAGTAACTAAATAATGCAATTAGTTATTTTTGATAGAGTAACACAGTATTGTCTGTCAAAATAAAGCTCATTACTTTTAAAAGTATCTTTCCCTAACTGATTTACGGTCAATTTTGAACAATTTTATGGTCTTTATTGAATAAAAGAATGAATTACACACACACACACACATACATACATACATACATTCACACACAGAAACAGACAGCCCTTTATTCAAAAGTTTGGGGGAACAACTTGAAACAAAATAACCTTTAACTGAAAAAATAAGTAAATACTTTATATAGTACTATTATATAAAACAGCACGCTTTGCATAAGTTGTATGCAGGGGTATGTTGAGGTGACTGATGTCAAAGGGTCTTCGGTTCTGGGACGCAGATGTCTCGTAAGTGTTTATCAATCAGCAGAAATCAAGCTAAAGACGTGCCGCTGAAACATTAGCCGCAGCTAACAGCATCGGCTCGTGTGTTTGGAAAGTCAGTCAACAGAAATGCATTTACTGTACATCACTCACACACATAATGAGAACCAGTGGAAAAGAAACGTAAACTACTGAACCGCAGCTTTGGCGACCTGAGCATATGAGATGCTGAGTGTTTACAGAATAAACAGATCAATCAGTTTCTTTCAGTTAATTACGTCCGTTTCCCCATTAAAAGCTGAAAGATATTTAACACTAGTGTAAAACAATGCACAGCATAAGCCAAAGGCAGTTTAAAGAGCACGCTAAAGCTAATCTTTCCACATGTTTTGCTTCACTATTTACTTCCACACAGAACAAAACCTTCACATTTTCCACATCAAAACCTGAAACCTCTGACCTGCACTGACATATGGAGAATAATCTACAGCGTGTGAATGTGCCGAGAAACACGAACCCAACCGCATACAGGAGGAAGCTCTTACAGATTCAGTGTGTTGTTTTAGAAACACACATCCAACCAAGAGTTAGAAAAAGCATGTTAAGCTAACTTTGAGGGACAGATTTCATCAGAAAGCTCATGTAATACAGGAGCGTTCACAACACTGCTCACATTCACGGCTCAGATTTACAGAGCGGTGTTTTCCACGGCCGCCTGCCAAGATCCCAGTCAATCCTCTCACACTATACTGAGGCGTAACGGAAAACTAAAGGGTGGGATTTATAGAGGTAGGATACTAATGAGCCGGCAAAATGCAATAACGATCAGTACTGACTGACATTATGTGAAACACCATATGGATAAATGTGTTACTGACTGAGTATGTAACAACACTTCATATGGGTCAAATCTAGCATGCAATAAATATCAAATTAATTAAAACACACACATGATTTATGATTTAATAATATCTCATCTGAAGTATCCTGAATAAATCTCTATTCACCCCCCCAACCCAAAAATAAAATAAAAAATTTAAATGGAGCAGCACAACGGTTTTCAACATTGATAATAATCAGAAATGTTTCTTGAGCAGCAAATCAACACAGTAGAAGCATCATGTGACACTGAAGACTGGAGTAATGATGCTGAAAATTCAGCTTTGATCACAGAAATAAATTACATTTGACAATATATTCAAATAATATCTGTCTGGTTTGGTTCAGCTACAAATCAGACATCAGCAGTCTACAGAGAACGGTTCGGAGTCGAACCGCTGAAAGGATTATCTGTGCTCAGAAATCACCCTGGATCCTCACATCCACGCCATCTGACCGGCGCTACAGAGCACTGAATACCAGGACAGCCAGACACAAGAACCGCTTCTTCCTCCAGGCAATCTACCTCAAGTAGATAAAGATATCTCCTTATACCTACTGTATTCATAATCCTACATCCTAATTCATCCCTACATCTTAATCTATTATATCTATAGCACACTTGTACAAACTATTTCATTTTGCAATTTATTTTTCATATTGTTTTGTTTATTTATAATTAACATGTGTATTTTTATTTATTATTTTATTCTATATGATTTTTTATTGTCTGTGTGTTGTTGTCTCTGTGTACTGGACGCTTGTGACACTAAAACAAATTCCTTGTATGCGCAAATAAAGCTCTTTCTGACTAATACAGCTGTTTGAATTGTAACAATTTGATTGTTTTTACTGCATATTTAACGAAGTAAATGCAGCTTCCCTTGATGAGTAAAAGTACCAAGAACTTCTTTAAAACTGATGCTAGTGTGTATATTATAAAATAAAACCACATTTTACACAAGATTCAAATTAAAGTATCTTCAAGGAAATAAATATGAAAGCACCATCTGATACAACATCAGAGTACGTCTTTGTATGGTGTGAAATCAAGCCTCGACAGGACTTTCCCATCAAACACACTCTCTTATTTTAAAGAGCTCATAGATGTCTTTTTATGGCTGTGCAGAATCCAGTCTGGGCGGGTGAAATACGGCTCTAATATTAGCCTAACCCAGAAAATGTATTTATTTACACCAGAGCAGCAGGATGTGGCCGTAACCCTGCCGTCCTCAAGCTTCTCCATCATTTCTATATGAATCTCTAAACATGCCACACATACATCACACTAATGAGAGAAGAGGAGGAACAGTTCAGATGTGTCCACGCTCAGACGTATGGATTGAAAATGTAAACAGTGGGTAAATATTAGGTTTTCAGACTAATCAGAGAGAGCATGTAATGTAAGGCTCTGCTCCTCGACGTCTGACCTGAAACATGAGACTCGGGCTGTATATCTGAATGTGTCCGAGTCTTTCCTTTAAACACATGTTTATGCAGGTGTACAGTTCATACATGCTGCACACAGCGAAGACATCTGGAGTTCAAGCAATTCTAGAAATATCCTGTGGTTGTTTAACTGCATCACTTAGAATTACATTTGCATTGATGCTTTTATTCAAAGCGACTTGCATTGCATTGAAGGTACAGTATATGCATTCCCTGGGAATCAAACCCATGTGTCTCGACAGTCAACTACTTTAAAGTACAGGACCCTGAATGAGACGCTCTGCTGTGTAAATAAGCTTCCGCTGCGTCATGAACACAGATCACTGTAAGAGGATTTGCTGATGATGATATGGATGCGGTCAGCATGCGTTTACATGTGATATGACTATATGACAATATTAAATGCACAAATATAGAGGCGATAGAATAAATCTCTAGATTTACACCGGTCTGTCTGTTTGTGAGCAAATGAAACAGAATGCGGTCACATTTGTTTTCTTAACTTAATTAGCCTCTGTTAAAGAACTAACGTTCATATTACAAATGAGAAAGAGCAGCTGAACGAACCGTCAGCGTGTTTTAATGAGTGGAAAATTAATTCATATGATAATTGTTTTAGGAAATGTGAACAAATAATACAATATTAGAAAACGGTAAGATTCTGAGCATAAATAAATGTTTTTTAAATATAATGTATATACATACTGTAAATTTGAATAATAATAATAACAATACATGTATATAAATAATAATTATAATGATATACATTATCGTTACTATTCAGAATGTATGTGATAATAATAAAATATATAAATATATAGCAAAAATTATATTGATAAAATGTATAGATAGATCTACACTATAAATAATTATATCTAATAATAACAACTATATTTATTATTAATATTACTAATCATAGCATTATAAATAAATATAATATAAAATACATTTAACAATTAAATATATAATACAAATTATAAATTATTATGAATAATATTTTTTTATTAATACAAATTAGAAAGTATATATAATTTGTTTTAAAATTTATTAAATAAATAAAATATATATATAAAAGGCAAAAAAATGATTAAGATTGAAATAGTAATTTCTCAACCGTTTTCATGGGATGTGATTTAAAAGGCATTAAACGCTCTGTGTGTAATCTGGTGGTATGTGGATCGGTCCTGTTTGAATTGAAGGGACGTACAGACGTACAGACGGAGTCTAAAAGACGTGTTTCTTCAGTACTCAAGCACCTCCTGCCGCTAGCGCTGGGAGAAGAGCGTCAGCTGGCCAGATACACCGACGTCAGCGCTCTCCTTCTGTTCCCACTGATCCACCACAATCACTTAAAGAGCAAACTAACCATTCACAGCAAACCAGTTCCAGAAGCAGCACTGGATAATGGAGACTTGAGAACAAGGAGTGGAGGTTTTACTGCTAAGAGTGAGATATTCAAATCCCATCCAACAAGATAAACCGTCAGAGTAAGGCTGACAAGAGCAGCAGAAAACCTGCCATTAACATCCATCTTGAGTTGATTTATTAAGACAAAGTAATGCATTTCATATGGAACTAGAAGTTAATATTGAATATCTAATATAACAATAATATAGTAACTAACTTAGAAGTGTTGGATTAAGCCCTAACCCTAAGTATTACATTCCTATAAATTAATACTAAATAATATAATATATAATTCAAGTTAAGTATTAAGCTTCAAAAAACAAATACAAAAATAGTATCATATACTAAACACATATTTGATTTTGATTGCTTCTATTGTCCTCATTTGTAAGTCACTTTGATAAAAGCGTCTGCTAAATTACTAAATGTAAATATTGAAAAAAATGATATAATATAATGTATTATTAGAGTTGTTGGATAATCCTCTAACCCTAAGTATTACACTTCTAAAAATAAATGCAAAATTAAGAAATATATTATTTTAATGTAACATAATATAATTTACATTTATGCATTTAGCAGATGCTTTTATCCAAAGCGACTTACAGTGCATTCAGTCTATACATTTTGTTTAATTTTTTTTGTCAGTATGTGTTCCCTGGGAATCGAACCCACAACCTTTGCACTGCTAACACAATGCTCTACCACTGAGCCACAGGAACACCCCTTAGGTAATAATTGCAAAGTCAGATCTGTTACAGAACCATTTAAATGATTTTTAAATGACCAAGTTGTTGACTGATACCTTCTGGGAGCTCCGTCCTCATACGGCTGGATGATGACCACCTTGACGCTGATGGAGGTGCGCAGCAGGTCGATCATCTGCTCGTGGGTCAGCGTGGCCACCGCCACCTTACAGATCTCCACCAGCCGGCTGCCCTGCCGCAAACCGGCCTTCCACGCGTATCCGAACGGCTCCACGTCAGCCACGATGCCCTCGAAGTTAACGTGGAAGCCCAGCTGACCGAGACCGTTCCTGCGCAAGGTCATTTCTGTGGTCTCACAGCCGCGCGTGACCATCTGGAGCAAGACAGAGAGCGAGACAGAAATCAGACTCTGTATATCACAGACTATCAGTCACAAAAAGCATCATACCTCTTCAGAAAATCCACACTAACTACATTTAATGGCACTTTTTTATTTTTGAGCTTGACGGAAAAGAGCAGCGTGGACATTCTTTACAGTTCTCTCTTTTGAAAAGTCATTTGGGTTTAGAAACATGACAGAAGGTAAATAATGCCAGCATTATATCCGGGTGAACTGTTCCTTTAAGTAGCTCAGATGTGAAGGACAGACGGTCACAAGGAGACGAGCCAAAAAAAAGAGATAAAACCAACAACCCCCGGCAACATTTAAATCCACGCAGGGTCCTCTCAATCTAAAGAGCCTTTCATATGGATATAAAGACAAGGGCACTCCAGGGGTAACGTTTTTAGAAAGGAAAAAACTGATCTGATCATCGAATCAGCGGAGAGAGAGAGAAACATCCCAGCAATGACTCTTCAGTCCGATGGTAAAAACAGAAAACATTTACAGAGCAAGATCAAGAGAGTAAAGCGTATTACTTTTAAATGAGATTAAATTAATATACAATACAATATGAGTTGTTGAACAAACCCCCATCCCTTAGGTAATAAACAAAGAATACAAATAAATATATTATAATTAATTTTAAATTAAAAAGTATAATATAATAATTCAATAATTAAAATAAAATATACTTTTTCATTAAATATTAATATAATGTAACTATAATATAATAACATTAATACAACGCAGTATAATACTTCTGTATTAGATTAAATTAATATAGAATAGAATTGAACAGAATACAATAGAATAGATGTGTCAAACAAACCCCCATCCCTTTGGTAAAAAAAATACTTTTTAATGTATACAATTATTTATTTTAAATAAAGCTTATTATTAAAATAAAACAATGTAAAAATATTGAATACATCTCTAACCCTATGAATTGTCCAAAATAAATAAATAATACAAATATATGAATTTACAATCTAGTATGGAGTTGTTGAACAAACCCCTAATCGAAAGTATTATATTTAAAAAATATGAATATGAAAACATAATATATAACATATCACTATCACAAAATAACCTTTTAAAAGTTAAAGCCAAAAAAAGTTAAGTGGTGTTTAATTCTATTTGGTGCTGCTAGTGGCACAGAAATGACTGCTTCTCCACAGACTGGTTTTCCTCTTGAACTGGTTTGACTCCGGTACTAATGGGTGAAGTAATCAGCATTAATCCAGTATAAACATGTCATTATGAGATGGTGACTGCTGCAGTGAAACACGTTCACACGGTCATGTGACACGCCGCCGTCACCCAATCATTAGACGGCTTTAACGAGAGCTGAGCTCCAAACCAGCAGGACTAGGAGTGGACGGGCAGGTGAAGGGTTAAGAGCACATACACGAGAGTACACTGATTAGTAAATGTGTTTGATTAGTCGGTGGAGTCAGGTTTACAGGATCGGGAGGATTGGTGAGTCAGTAAATACTCTGAGGAGAGGCTGATCCGTCTTACAAGCTTTACCGTAACAAGCCCAGCTAGAGAGTGACTCCCTGAACACTTGATTTAGTAGTTAGTCATCATGCTAAAGCACTGATTCAGCGACCGATATATTAGTTTGAATGAAGGACTGAAACCACAACAGCTTGAGTCTGTTTTCAGGATTCAGACCAATCAGCTGCGAGCTTGAGTCTGGACTTCAACAATACCAAAATAACCCTAACATCAGACTTTAACTGGCATCCAATCATACAAAAATGACTTTGAATTAATTACTTATTTTAGAATAGCAAAGTAATGTTACACAATGTTGTAATGTGCACAAATGGCTAGTGTTGTTCATAAACGTACGTGTTAAAAACAAAGAGTATTCAATTCAGAAGTCCAGAAAGTATATCATACATTTGCTTTGATGTAAAAATAAAATGTGAACATATAATAAATAAAATGTTTAGCATAAATAACAATTATAAAAAAAATTAACAAAAAATTAAAAGCTAGAAAATATTTAATTTCCATTGATGTAATGATAAAATGTTATGCAAATAATTAAATAAAGAAAATAATACATGTATTTCAGACTAGAAAATATATACATTTTATTTGATGCAATAATTAAATGTTATGCAAATATATAATTAACAAAAATGATATAAATAATGAATGAGTAAATAAATGTAATTAAACATTAGAAGGCCAGAAAATATTTATAAACCTTGTGCTTCCCTTAAACACAGATCAATGAGACGCTGAAGCACTGCTGGTCAACTACTATCAGCGTTTTCATTCAGTCCAGTGAATAATTACACACAGAACAACAAACAAACTCCAAGACCGCAGCTGATCCTCTCGCTCTTCCCACATGTCTGTGTCTGTGCTAAACCGCTTTAAAGAGAGCGATCTGTCTGCCGCAGCACCGCTCTATACTCTCACATTCACCTCTCAAACTCCACGCAGAGCCCAAACGTGAGAGAGAAACACACGAGCAGTCTGCTAGTATGAGCCCGAAACCGTGATATATCACGTAAACAAACAGTGTCACAACTAGAGTTATTCAACAAGACATTTAACACTCACAAAACTCTAAATATAGTCCAAAATGACAATAATCACATATAAAACATTTAAACTGCACCAGGTGATATTTTCCTTAAGACATGAATTCTTTTGACAGATATGTTTAAAATGAACTATATTTACTGTGATGTACATTTATAATGAATAAAATTGATAGGATAAATAAATAAACACGCCTGTGAATATTTGGTAACACTTTACAAAGAGGTTTCACTTGATTTCATTAGCCAACTACATCAGTCAAAGTTGCAATGGAACGTACTGTGATGTAAATTCAAGTGAAATTGACAACATGGATTTCTACATTTCTGAATTTTGAAATTTCTGGAAAAACATTCTAAAAAAATGATATTATAAAACATTTTAACAAACTTTAATGAGACTCGAAATTTACTGTATAACGTGGAATGTTGTGGAATTTGCCAAATTTTATATGGATACATCCAAAGTAGGTAAACTACAATTAAATTAAAATATGATATGGACTAGTGTCAATATCAATATTACACAAAAATACCATTTAAATATGAATCCCGCATGTTCTGTGTGAATGAATGGCGCAGACGCACGGTTTCGTTTACTACACATACTAACGAGCGAAAACTGAATTTGAGAGAAAAAAAAAATCTTCATAGGGCCTTAAAAATGACATTTCTGTTAAACTTGTAATAAATTGCAGTTTAATAATGTAAGCTTCATTATTTCAATTAATTAGACTTTTTTTTTTTTTACAATTAAACAGAGTCTAGACAATTTAAAACGTAATCCAGAAAAATTAAAATGGAAAAAAGATATAAAAAAAATAAATCAAACTGAATTTGGGAAAAATGTAAATGTATTTCATAGGGCTTATTAAAAGCATTAATGGTAAAACATGATTTCATAAGCACTATATGCAGAGCACAACATCAAAAACAGACAAACAACACAATGATTCTTGTGAAGGTCCGTTCACACAGCGAACTCTTTCACATGCAAAAGAAAGCGGTTTCGCTACGGTTTAATGATGGAGGACTGCCGTAAATCTGCCAAATCTAAAAGTGAAAAGTAAAGCGAGAAAACCTGCTGGACAATACTAGGAAATGGAGAGCAGTGTGGGTTATTTGAGACGTTTGGCAGCAGGAGTCTCTAAAAGCAGCAGCTCAGAGCGAGTCTGCAGATGTAAGGCGAATCGACTTGAGGTGCACCGCAGATGGCCAAACGGGACGGCAGAGGCCCAGATGGGCCGTACAGCAGACCTGTGCCTTCTGGCAGCTTCTGGGCCAAGCGACAGCATCTGATCCAGAACAGACGAGCACATGCAGCAGATCCCAGCAGCCCTCTGGCAAAACACATCATGCTGAAGGTGCTCTAAGAGACCGTCTCGAGGAGTTTTTTTATGCCATGCAATGTGGTTTGGACACAAAACATTCTTCAAAATGATCCAGTGAAAAAAATAAGTCGATCAAGTTTGGAACGACACGAGGAGGACTTACATTTTCTGCTGAACTCTCCCAGGGCTCGACAGTAGGAGTGACCAGCATGAAAGATGTTCGGGATTTTCTGTGGTCCGATCCGATTTTTCGTGTCTTCTTGCAATTGAACAAACAAATACACCGAATTATGTCAAAATACGCATCTTGGCGAGTATCCTCAAAAAATCCTCGGTTATATGTTAATTGAACGTAAACTGTCGAGAAAGCACTCTGATGTGTATCATTATATTGGGTCTATGACCAAATGACCGTGCCTAATTTACCAGCTACTGTCGGTGTCCTTAATGTTAATCCAAGTAAAAAAGAGAGAGAAAACCACTCTCTGCTCTTGACCGAATAACCATTAATATACCATAACCATAATTCATTTATACACTGATGACTATGCAGCATTATTTTACATTGAATCATTCAATATCTGACCCTGAACACCTACAAACCTAAAAAACTAAAAAAAAAATTGTAATTTGTTTATTAGTGTTTATTTTCTTGAATCTTCAGTTGTCTTTAAAGGGTTAGTTCACCCAAAAATGAAAATTCTGTCATTAATTACTCGCCCTCGTGTCGTTCCAAACCCGTAAGACCTTCGTTCATCTTCAGAACACAAATTAAGATATTTTTGATGAAATCTGAGAGCTCTCTGACCCTCCATAGACAGCAATGTAACTGCAATGTTCCCAGTCCCAGACATGTTTTAAGGATATCGGTGAAATGATCCATGTAACATCAGTGGCTCAACTTCAATTTTGCAAAGCTACGAGAATAAATAATGTTTTTCCAAACGTTTGACTGGTATGGCTTATAATTGTCCATTTTAATGTTTATCACGCACATTGCCTTGTCTGTAGAAATGAGCTCAAAGTCAAGTGTGACCGTGACATAAGTCCAGTAAGTACTGTTGCAAACACTTTCAGCACCTTTAACTGCTCACTGGCAGCACTTGTGTTGTAGCAAAGCAGACAGCGGAAGTCAAATATGAGGGCATGATTAGCATAAGTGTGAACGCTCCTATCCCGTCCTTGATATTCATTGGCTCATTCTGTATGCAAATGTATCCTGTCCTCCAGGAGCAGTGCTGGATGCTCTACAGGTACGGGATGTCAGCTCAGATCTCACACACACACACACACACACACACACACACACACACACACACACACACACACACACACACACACACACACACACACACTCTCCTCTGTCCCAGCGCGTGACGCAGCTCTGAGAAACAAGGACACCCTCATCGGAGCGCTGATCTGCGGCACTGTGACTTTGAAGGTGTGTGGAGGATTTCTCTGCACTCACACAGAGAAACAGAGACGCTCCATTTGATGAGCCTGATATATATTTATATAACCATAACATCTATAATATATACATAAATATATAAAATATATTACATTTTATTGTTATATTTCATGATATATTATGTTATAATCTAGTCCATATTATGAGCATAATCTAGTCCAAAATAAAATGTAATAAAAATATTATGACTTGATATTATTAATATTTTACAATATTAAATGTTAATGAATATTAATACTATTAATAAAGTATCAGAGGATGATTGTCTCTGTTCTATATTAATGGTATATTAAACACACTTAAATTGATCCTAAATATGAAAAGTCCAGTCAACTGCCAATCTGCTCTGCTCTGCTGTGAGCAGCTTCATAATAAAGTCCTCATATGAACACAATCCCACTGTGTCACTAACCCGGGAATTTTTGATCTCCATCAAATCACTACGCGCCCAGACAGGTGACACGGGTTTGTTTCATAACGACTCCCGGATGAGAAGCATCTGTTCTGGGAGCGTCTCGTCTGACGCCGGTCGCAGTCCTCAGAACACAAAGTGCCTTTAGGAAATGAGCGACGCTAAACCCACTCGCACCCAGTGTACCGCGGTACTCCCTGGAGATTCTTACATCCCCAAACCATCCAGGTAACCCAGCGGAGCTCATCAGCCACAGTCTTTCATACACACACACAGACACACACAGACACACAGACACTCAGACACTCACTCAGACACTCAGACACACGCACACACGCACACACAGACACGCACACACGCACACACACGCGCTCAGACACACACACACTCAGACACACACACACTCAGACACACACACACACACACACACACACACACACACTCAGACACACACACACACACACACACACACGAAATTATGCTTCAAATAAAATATTAAAAAATACAACAAATATAATATTAAAATCTATCTACTTTTGTGCTTTGAGTGTTTTATTATGTATTTTACTGGACTAATTAATACTAATAGAACTAATAATGAATATAATAATCTAGATTTATATAACTAATAATATACTAATTACATATGACTAATAATGAAAATATAATATAATGATAAATTAATATTTATGTTTTTTTATAAATGATTAAAAAAAACAAATAATGATATAATATTAATCAAGTATATATGCTGTATGTAAGTGTTAGTTAATTAAATAATTATTAATATTACTAATGATTAATATAATACATTAAATAATTATAAATGAACAATTTAATTTAAACAATATTTATATTACTAAATTGTTCAATAAAATAAAACTAATATTATTACAATGATCAACATTATTACAATACCTTAAACATCTTTGACCGCTGTGCCATGTCTCGCTCTTCTCACTACTCTATGCAGCATTATTTCTAAATGTATTAATATTTATAAAGTGTGGACTTGAAAAGCATCACAAGGACAGAGAACGCCTTTGAATCAGGAAATGGCATCTAAGATGCTTCTACATATTATGCCTCGACAGCATCCGAAAGCCAAAAACTGAGCGACCCGAGCGAGTTTAACTGCTTGGGCATTTACAGAAGCCAAAAACACAGATCATGAGCAGCGCCAGGAGTAACACACACCCGCACCCGTCAAGCATTCTCCATCGAGACGACTCCATCCCTCCCTCCGAGAAACCATATAAGAAGATTAGGATGATTTCTCAAGGCACAGATTTCATCAGGCCGAGCTCGTCACAGGTACACATGATCACATGTACAGGAAGACGATGAAAACGTTTAATTACAGACCCTGTAATGTATGATAAAAACTAAGTCTGAATGTCCCCTAAGAGAAGTCATTTAAGGAATAATTAGACTGTTACCCAAGATAACACGAACACAACTGCAAGCCAACTTTCTTCTCCAGCTTCGAGAGGAAAAGAATTAGCAGGTTTTGATGGAGCCCGACTGAATTTTGATTAAGAGAAAACACTGAATGGAGTAGACAGACGTCTGAATGAAAGGATCCTGAAGACATCAGAAGATGAATAGGAATAGGGCATCATGGGAGTTGTGGTTGCTAGTTGAAGTCATTTAGTTAAACTTACAATACCGCGATATAAAGAAATTAGTACTTTCAATCAGCAATGATGCATTAAATTGATCTAAATTGACAGTAAAGACATTTATATTGTTACAAAGGATTTCTATTTAAAATAAATGCTGTTCTTTTGAACTTTCACCACATCAAAAAATCTTTACAAATAAAATGTAATAAAATATGAAGCAGGACAATGCCTCTTGATCTGGCTGCCTCTGACATTATACCCGAAATAGCCAATGAGAGCAAGCAAGCGTCAACTACCAGATGTTGCATGCTTCTATAGCTAAAACTTGGCAGCCACAAAAATGCCATGAAAGCAGAATACATCACCCATATTCTTTGTTATACTTTGTTTTTCACTGTAAAACCGAATCATCTAGTGTGTGCATTTAGAGGATTAGAAGACAAAAAAACAGTTGAAATGGTCTTCATGTCAGTGGTCTAATATGGTTCAAGTTCAAGTCAAGGTTTATTGTCATTCCGCTACATGTGTGGACATACAGTGGGACGAGATATCGTGCCTCACAGGACCACGGTGCTACATGAATACAGATATACAACACAGTAAAACAGTATAAACCTATTCACAACTGACCTGCTGTCAGCTTTGACTATGCATATGCTATATATAAAAGTGGTTACCTATACATAAACTAAAAAAATACAAACTGTACAACTGTGCAGATGACTCATGCTGTACATGTGCAAAAAGAGAGACATTCAAGCAGCTGGCTGGGGAACAGTGTAAGGTGATTTGTGGTGCATGAGCCAGTAAACATACATACATTACAATCAGGCTTTGTGGGATTATGGACACACAGTGTTGTGTGAAAGTGAGAGTGTGTTGCTACAGGTGGCTTGTGCAGGCCTCTCTCTCTCTGTCAAGCTCTCTCTCATGTCTCTGTGTCGAGTATTCGCTGAGTTTCAGATCATTTTAGTGATGCGTTTCAAAGAGATATGTGTGGAGACTGAGACTCCTGAAAGCGCACCCTGTATATTTTCTTTATTTTACAAAAGCACAATGTTTTGTTGATATTGTGAGTGTACACAAATACAATTATACCTTTACAGATTTAAACGATGTATTACTCTTATGTGTACGATCAAAATTGACAGAGCATTTTAAGTTATATTTGATGTTATCATTAAAATAGCAAGTGGCGTTGCCGGCGCCACCGTCAACCCCAGGAGGTTAAAACCGGTTAAGATTTGAAAATCATCTAGTGTGTGGCCAGCTTTAGTGATTGCTATCGGGAAGTGAAGAGATTTTCAACCAGCATAACAAAAAATAATTCTGAACCAAACCTACCCTGCCTTTAAACATGCAGCACCTTATTTGACCAAAATATTACAATATTTAGTTGTGAATTCACAGTTTTTTCCCCTCAAACATTATATCAAGGAATGCTTGTCTGCACCGATAACTTATGGGCAGGGCGCCTACATACAGCGCTGTTAAACTATGGCCATCCGGAGTTTGAATCCCGACTCGAGGACCTTTCCCGATCCCGCCTTCCTTTCCTGTCAGCTCTGATCTGTCCGATCATGATAAAAAGGCTAAAATGTCAAAAATAAATCTTAAAAAAAAAGACCAGGAATGCTCTTACCTCAAGTCTTTGCACGATCTCTCGAATGTCCTCTCCACAGTTGTCATGCGCGGAAAACATCACACACTCCCCGCGTTCGTAGAAGATCTTGATGCTCATGACGCCAGACGACCAGCCGATGACGTCACGACAGGAGCAGTTAAAAATCACGTTCTTGGACTCCTCCTCGATCAGCACGATGAACTCGTTGGAAATCCCCAGCAGGCACTCCACGTCCACCGACTGGCCGAAATCCCGTGCCACCACGCTCCACGTGATGGCGCCCACGCTCTGGAGATGGGCATCCTTACGTGGCTTCACCCGCTCCTTCTTCTTGGCCCCCAGCGTGATGAAGCTGAACTTCACCGCGGAGTCCACTGTCGTCGTGCTCACAAAGTTCTCCGCGAGGTCCTTGAGGTACTCCTGCCGCGTGCGGGTCGCCATAGCGGAACTTCTCCGATTTGTGCGCTGCGTTTTCCCCGTTGATCACCTTGGCCAGCAGGAAGTCCCTGAAGACGGCCGACTTGGGAAAGGTCACGCCTTTAGGAATGGGAGGGCCGAACGGAGGCACGTCTTTGGATCTGGATACCGCAACACTGTGAAGATGACAACGAGAGAGATTGTGTGGTTTAAATAAGGCAATGCAATATGTGACCCTGGACTACAAAAAAGTCATAACATGGGTATATTAGCAAAAGTAAAAAAAACACATGGTATGGGTCAAAATTATCAATTTTTCTTTTATGCCAAAAATCATTATGATATTAAGTAAATATCATGTCCCATGAAGATATTTTGTAAATTTCCTACCATAAATATATCAAAACGTAAGTTTTTTTAATATAATATTTACATTTTAGTAATTTTGTTGTGCTTTTGTCATTTTTTATATTTAATTTATTTTTAATTTTAGTTTTAGGAATTTCCACTTCTACTTTTTATCTTTTATCAATTTGTTACTATTCTATTCTTAGATAATTATTTTAGTATATTATAATTGTAATTTTGTATTATATTGTACTTTTATACTTTAACTTTTACATTTCTTACCATTTCTATTTGAAATGTAACAGTGGTCATTTATTTGTCACATTTTTTTTATGTAACAAAACAACAGTTTTAATGTGATTTGATAATTTTTTATATTTCAACTATTTCAATTGCCAAGGCAGCATTTCCAATTTTCTTTCTAAATGTCTGTGTTTCTAATAATAATAATTAGTTTTTTTTATTCGGTTTCATTTTTCTGCTTTATTTCAATTGGCCAAAAATGATTGTAATAATTGTGATTTAGTTAAAAAACAACATCATGAAACAAGATCATCAATGAATAATGACTTAAAATTAGCAGTGTCCCATAAAACTACAGTATGAGTTCAGAAGATGATATAGAGTAGGAGTCATACGATACTGGTATGTGTATATGTTTGGGCTTTACAGCCACCGGTCACTATAGGTTTCATTATACGAGAGATGCACAAACCAGACTTCTCCATTCGAGAGAAAGGGATTTGGAAAGGCATGAGGATGAGTAAATTATGACATAATTTACTCTTTAATGCAATAATTAAATGCCTCAAACAGCCTTTGGCATTGCTTTTAAACAGAAGATAAAAATGTCAGGCCCGCCAAGCACTGACACATGATTGACTTCTGTAAGTTCTCCAGCATTTAATGCAGGTTCTTCAGCTTCATTGATATTTTTCTCTTCACAGTAACAGACATCAAAGATAAATTCTTCTCGTAATAGCGTATCATCATCATCATTGACGTTGTAAATCAAAGGCATCATTCCCAGACAGATGTTTGCTGCTCTCACCTGTAGCAGACGTTCTCAGTGCACGGATTGTGAACTTTAACGATCACAAACACATGCTGGAAATGGGAGCGGATGTTTTTGGGTGTGAAAGGCAAGGCACCGGGCTCCTGAAACACGATGGTGACGATGTCATTTCCTATGTGTCTCTTTCTGAGCAACTGGTGAGAGAAGACAAAGAACATAGTGTGTGGCGTTTACTCAAAGAACAGGTCAAACAGCATCTTCAGCATGTGTAGAGCTTCAAAGTGCCCCGAAAAAAGGTGACATGACAATCCATTTCACTTCAGCTAATATGTTTCAACGAATCTCTGATACATGAAAAATGACAAAAAATGACGTTCAGTCCTCTTTTGTAACCAGGGCAAAAAGTTAACACTTGCAGAGAGGAACATTAATAATTAATAATAATAATATTTTATGTAGTTAAAATATTGAATTTTACAATTTTGAATGTTATATAGCAACAGCCATAATGATAACTAATAATACAATTTAAAAAATAATTTAGAATATCATATTCATTTTATGTTGATAAAATAAATAAAACTAATTATTATTATTAGTAGTAGTAATTTGATGTGTCTAAAAAATAGTGAAAAAATTATTTAACTAATAATAATATATTTTCTTTTTATAATTTCTAAATAAACACAAAGAAATATACATAATAGCAATAATAATAAAATAATAACTAAATATAGTGAAACATTTTTTTTATTATTACTTCTACTACTAATTGTATGTTGCTAAAATGGTGCTAAATTAACACTTGCCAAGTGCAAATGTATAGAGTAAAATAAATAAATAAATAAAAACCTCAAATACTAATACTAGCACTATTACTACTACTAATACTATTAATAATATTAATACATTTGTGTTGCTAAACATTTAATTTTCAACTAATATTAGCAGGTGTGGCAAAAAGCTGATTTTGGACCCTGTTTGTTATACAAGTTTTGAAAGGCAGGGATTTATTTCCATTATCTTTGTCTTCTAAATCAAACCAGTTTGAAAAGATTTTAGGAGGGTATACATTTTTCACAGCAAAAATAAAGATACAAAAATATAAGAGTAATTGATATATATAACAGCAATGTGCCATCTGGCGTAATTTGCCGCAATAAATGGCACAAAAGATGCCTTCAGACGCTGTGAAAGACTACTTAAAGTCTCTTAAGCTCATCCATAAGCACAATATCAGAATCCTGAGAGATTTGTAGCACAGTCAGCCCTTCATATCTCAAAGATATGTGATAAGGCAACGGAGTGAGGAACTCATAATATTCCATTAACCCCGAGCCGTCATATTAACCACGCGCCTGTCTTCCTGTGAGTGGCCAAGGGTTACAAACACGATTACGGGTGAGACGATGAGAGGCTGAACTGTGCCCGAGTCTTCTGGAAGCTTACGGACAGGGATTTATGCACTAATCCTGCACAATCAAATAGAATTGATGTTGGAGAAGAAAAGGACAGAAAATCCTCTAATCCTGCCAATCGACTGTCAGAGATGTAAGTGACAGCGTGACGCCATGACGTGCAGGGATGAGGCTCTGTCAATGCAACGGAAGCATTTTATATAAAACACATCAAATATACTGTATTCAATGGCATTACATGTAAAGCAGCTCATGCATTTACCAAATTAGAATTATAGCTTCTAATCACTTTTAACCAAAGTGAAGTCTGTAGTCTTTGAGTGTCAAAATTGCATTGAGTTTGATCTTTTGTAGTTCTGACAATTATTAATTGTGATTAATCGCATCCAAAATAAAAAATAGTTTACAGTATATATATATATGTATGTGTACTGGGTATATTTATAATGTATATATAAATTCACACACATGGAGTATGTATATTGAACATATTTACATTTATATATTCATATTCTTATATTTTTTATTATATATATATATATAAATATATTTAATACATAAACATAACATATTTTCTTAAATATATGCATGCATGTGTTTGTATGTATATAAACATAATACATATACACAGTATACAGGCATATATACTTAAATTACATTATGTAAGCAAAAACTTTTATTATGGATGCGATTAATCGCGATTAATCGTTTGACAACACTAATCTTTTCACATTTTTTCCTGCTAAAATGAAGTAAATGCTTTAAAATGCACATGAATACAATTTTGAAATAAAATAAACACATAATGTGGGCAAAACAAATAATACTTCAAAAGAAACAAAGTGCTAACTGTTCAAACCTGAGGGTATATATAAAAAACATACTGTCCAAAAATAGGGAAAAACACAATAAAATGCATTTAAAAAATAAAAATACAGTAAAATAATGGGGGTTAGGGGTGCAAACAAGAAACATTTAAATAGAAATAAAATGCTAATATATAGTTCAGAATATATAGTTAGAAATAAAATAAATTGTTCAAACCTGAGGAAGAAAATAATCAAACACTGTTCAAAAAATGGGACAAAAAGATTCATTAATATATATTTAAATTTTAAAAACATAATCAAGATTTAAATAAATGTGGAATCACTACACCAACATAACACTATATCAACTACATTAACATCAAACCCCTGATGAGCATGATTCGAGAACGCAGCTAAAGGGACGGCCAGACAGCGGCATTATCTGATAAAGAGCACATATCACGGTTAATATCATTATTACACAATAAATCCCGTCTGTACCTGCTGTCTGTTGTTGGGAGTGTAGGGCAGGAGCGTGGACACGTGGAACATCAGCTCATAGTCTTTATAGGTGGTGTAGAGCGAGTGAGTGCCGGTGGAGTCCGCTGAACAACAGAACAAACACAACACAGCCGAGCCGGTCAACACACCAAAAACACATCCTCTGTATTTCACCACTGATTTCAGGATCATTCAGATACCGCTGATGGTCTTATTAGCTTTTCAATCAGTCCTATTTTATATTTACATTTATGCATTTAGCAGATGCTTTTATCCAAAGCGACTTCAGGCTATACATTTTTATATTTTCTGTTTTCATTTGAATTTTAGTCAATGCTTTAGTACAGAATACAGTTAGAAATAAGTATAAACTGTTCAAACCTGAGGGTATTAAATACAAAACATGATAGAGGCAAAACAGGAAATATTAACAAATAAATAAAATCTGTATATATAGAAATAATTATAAATTGTTTAAACCTGAGGAAAAAAAATATATCATTCAAAAAAAGGGATTTTTTTTTATATATATTTTCTTTATACCAGTGTTATATTTATTATCATTGAGATACCATTATAAATTGTATATTATTTTTTAGAAATTTAAGTAAATAAATAAACAAATGAATAATGTAAACACTTATACATGCATACATATACTTAAGCACTTTTTGTAAAGGTGCCATTTTGTGAAGTGTTTAAGCACAATATACACTTATTATTATTAATAAAGTAAAGTAAATAAATGAAGTATACTCCGTAGCAACAAAAATAAAGTGCCTGAGCACAATAAACATTGTGCTTATGTATTTTTTATAATAATAACAACAATAACCAAATTATTATAATGATAATATTAAGTAAATAAATAATAGTATTTACATATTTTTTGTAAAATTGAAAAAAATAAATGCTATTAAAATTTTAAGTGTTTGAGAGCAATATGCACTGTGTTGATTTATCAGTTATTATTATTAATCAATTTCTAATAATATGAATAATTTTTATCATGATTAAGAAAATAAATAAATAATAGTATATGAGTATTAGTATATATACATTAGGGCTTTCAAGTGATTAATCACATCCAAAATAAAAGATTTGGTTAAATAATTTATATGTGTGTACTGTATATATTTATTATGTATATATAAATAAACACATGCAGGTATATTTTAAGAAAAAAACGGGTTATGTTTATATTTTAAATATATTTATATATAATATAAGTTATATGAATATAAATATATACATGTAAATATTTTCTAAATATATACTGTATGTGTGTGTATTTATATATGCATAATAAATGTACACAGTACACATACATATCTTATGTAAACAAAAACTTTAATTTTGGATGTGATTAATCGCGATTAATCATTTGACAGCACTAATATACATACTGCAGATAACTTTTTATAAATGTGGAAAAGTAAATGCTATTTCTTGAAGCCACAAAGAGAACGTGGAGTGTGTTGTGTGTTGTGATTTGTGTGTTGTGTGTGTTGTGAGTTGTGTGTTGTGAGTTGTGTGTTGTGAGTTGTGTGTTGTGTGTTGTGTGTGGTGTGTGTTGTGAGTTGTGTGTTGTAAATTGTGTGTTGTGAGTTGTGTGTTGTGTGTTGTGTGTTGTGAGTTGTGTGTTGTGAGTTGTGTGTTGTGTGTTGTGTGAGTTGTGAGTTGTGTGTTGTGAGTTGTGAGTTGTGTGTTGTGAGTTGTGTGTTGTGAGTTGTGAGTTGTGTTGTGAGTTGTGTGTTGTGAGTTGTGTGTTGTGAGTTGTGTGTTGAGTTGTGTGTCGTCAGTTGTGTGTTGTCAGTTGTGTGTTGTGAGTTGTGTGTTGTGAGTTGTGTGTTGTGAGTTGTGTGTTGTGAGTTGTTTGTGTGTTGTGAGTTGTGTGTTAGCATCAGCACATACTCTTGTTGTCCAGCTGAGCTCGGTACTTGGTGAAGCTCTTCAGCCGGACTCTCTGACCGAGCAGATCCAGGAACTCGTCCAGCACCGGGCCGGCGTTCTCGTTATTGTACATCTCCTCCTCTGTGCTCTGACCCGCTTTACAGTACAGGACGCCCACTTTGTGCTGGAAACTCAACTGCAACACAACCAAATACAGTCGCAATGAGCACAGACTCCAAACGCAAGCGTAACCCAGTCGTGATGAAGCGGGAGTCAGACTCCGCTCTCTTACGAGGGTCAAGTATTCCCAGCGTGCAACCACACTGTTGTCATGGTGACCTCGCTCTCGGAAACATTCAGCCGACTGTTTTGGATTAGGAAGAGCCAGTGACTTCCACGGCGTCTACTCGAGCAGCGCTAATGCAGTCCAGAGGAGATGCCCTACTTGGCTTCAGGAAGGACACACACACCCAGGGACGAGTGCAGTAAACTCGTTATAAAAGAGGTCAATGACGGCATCCAAGCCGCTGACACATTCTGAATGGCTTGATATACGGCCAACAGGCAGATTTCAGAGGAAGAAAACGGTGAGAAGACATCAAATGCTTTCAGGAGTCAGAAACACAGAGGAGTGAATGAAACATGGGCAGTCGTACGAGCCAACAGTGATGCGCTCACTTCCTCTCCACGGGTTACATTTCAACAGCACCAAAAAGATACACAAAATTATATTTTATAATATTGTAAAAATAATGATACATTTAAAAAGTATTATTTATTACAAATTTGATAATTATTTAACATTTTTAAAAAGTATGTGAACTGTAAAAAGTGATAAGTTGACTTAACTTAAAAAAATTGAGGAAACCCGTTGCCTTAAGTAAATAATACAAAAATTAAGTTGAGTCAACTTATCACTTTTTACAGTGTGTATTAAGGCTGTCAATCGATAATATTTAATCGCGATTAATCGCATGATTGGGGGTCAGAAAAGTTGCTGAGTTGGCATCACTGTGCATCTTCATTTCTCCAACTACGGATGGGTTGGGCCCATACCTGTCAACAGTCCTGTATTTTCCCAGGAGCCTCCTGTATTTCACACCCATCTCACGCCCCCCACCCGTTTTGTTATTTCTCCCGGGAAACTCCCGTAATTTGTATGGCCCAAATCTAGTCATATGAATAATCACATCAATATGTTATTCCAAGGTTGTACAGTTGCCAGATCTTGAAACGCATCACCTCACACAATCGACACAATACACAAATATCAAACCATTTGTGATCTCAACCTGGCAACCTGCAACCCAGTTGTGCTGTAGACTTCTGTACAGGTAGTAGACGCAGGACGTTGAATCTATCATCAGTGGTGGAAATGGAAGGAGAAGAGTCGGGTGGTGCTCCGGCGAAGAAAAAAACATTTGTGTAAATTTAACAACAGCTGGACGGAAGAATTGAGTTTCTTGTCTCGAAGCCATATAAACAGCACTTACGCCTTTTGCAAAGTGTGTCGCACTAATTTTAATATCTGATCCGGTGGGAAAAACGGCATATTAAATCACAGTGGCACATTCGTGCAGCCGAGGCACAGAAGGGCAACACTATAAACACAATGTTAATGTTATGTACAATGTAACGCAGTGTCATTTGTTCCACGGTGTTTAACTGCTGTGCAGTGTTCGTTTCATTTCTAAAAAATTAAATAAAAAAGTAACACTTCTAATAACAATAAAAAATAAACACGAGTAAATCCCGTTATTATTCTTTTAATTTGTATTAATAATTATTTAAATTCTGTTTGTATTACTTATGTGACCAATTACATTTTTAGCTTTGCAGCAAACTAACACTGGTTCCTAGTCAAATCTATTTATTTTACCTGCCATGAAAATGCAATTATTATTTATGGCTAGTAATTATTATCAATTCACCTGCAATGGCCGAATAAAATACAATATGACTTTTCTTTTCTCGACATGCCAACTTAAAACAATCTAGTGCATATTTACATCAAGAAATCCTTAAAAGACAGCAAACTATGCAGATAGTAGACAACAAGGCAGCTCACTAGAGTTTAAAACAGAGCAAGAAATACCAAAAAGACAGACAATCTTCTATTTCCGAGCCTGAAATCTTTGGCGCAGACATTTTCTATTGGATCCTGATACTTTAATCAAACCTACAGCAGAGAGAGAATAAAGATTATGAAACACATTCTTCTGTCTCTCTCCAAGATGCACTCAAAACAGACCCATAATCATAAACATCATCTGAATGAAAAAATACAACATAAGATGCAAAGACAATGCTAAAATCACTGTCCAAGAAGTCGCCAGATTTGTCGCCAGGTGCTTTTTGGAAAGGTCACCCACAGTGATGAAAGTTACTGAGTTACATCAGCAATGCATCTGTCATTTCTCCATCCACAAATGGGTTTTATAACAATCTCCCGCACCCAATGATACATTTTGAATTATTTTTCTGTTTGTATTACTTTGCAATTATTTAACAGCAAAAACTAGTCTGTAAAGTGAATAAGTTGACTTAATAATATGTTATTAGGAAACCCAGTTGCCTTAGATCTTAAACGCATATTAAAAATAAGTTGAATATATATCACAAATATAGAACCATTTGTGATTAATCAATGCAAAGTTGTGCTGTAGACATGATTGTCATGGGTTAACGCATGATTAATCTAGCATCAGTGGTGGAAATTAAAGAAGAGTCTTTCTTAAGAAAATACATTTGTGTAATATTTAATCAACAGCTGGGCATGGACAGAATATGGATGCTTTTTCTCGTGTTGAAACCATGGTCAACAGCATGAAGGCGAGACATTTTCAAAGTCAGATGTCACTAGAACTTTAATAAAAAGAAACACCAGGTGGAAAACATATTAAATCACAGTGCACATCGATATAAATAGGCAACAGAAGGGCAAACACTTAAACAAAATGTTACATTTATGCACAATGACGCAGCCAAAATAACTAGATTCAATGTGTGCAGGAAATCTGAGTGGTTTGTGCCAAAACTTGATGGTTAAATTATAAACACCAGACACATAACACACTTCAAGTCTGTTCCAATTGATAACACACGTTACCCAGACTGCCCTGCTTCTCTGTAACGCACTGAGTTTCCCGTTCGACTGACTCAGATGGGATCCCACGCAGGGTCTACACTCAAACACAAGTCTTTAGAGACGAACCCTTACACGCTCCTGCAGAGAAACATGAAACTGAGGTCAATAAAGTGAATTAAGTGCAATAATGGAGTGTTTTGGTCTCTTACGTGAGACTAAACACCCTGGGAATATTTCAGATGACGTTTGATCTCGACAGTAAACCCAACAAGAAGATTCTCATTCTAGTCTGACATTCATGTGACCGGGAAATACTGAGACACATACTGTTCAAAAGTCTGGGATTAGTAAGACTATGTTTTTGAAAGAAGTATCTTATGCTCCGTAAGGCTGCATTTATTTGATTAAAACTCCAGAAAGAACAGTAAAATTAAGAAAAAATATTACGATTTAAAATAAGTGTTTTCTATGTGAATATATATTAAAATGTAATTTATTCCTGTGATCAAAGCTGTATTTTCAGCATCATTACTCCAGTCTTCAGTGTCACATGATCTTCAGAAATCATTATCATATACTGATTTGCTGCTCAAGAAACATTTCTGATTATTATCAATGTTGAAAACAGTTGTTCTGCTTCATATTTTTGTGGAAACCTTGATTGATTTTATTTTTTAGGATTATTTTATTAATGAAAAGGACAGCAGTTATTTATAATAGAATGTTTTGTAACATTTAAATGTCTTTTTGATCAAATTAATGCATCCTCTCTGAACAAAAGTATTAATTTCCTTAAAAAAAAATATAACCAGACAAAAAGAAATGCAAATGAAAGAAATTTCCATTCATATGACATGAGGTCTATATTTAACATTCAAGAAACACTTCTCTGTAAAGACGATAATGAAGCATCATTGAGAGGGCGGGAGAGGAAAGGAACGTCTCTATGTATGAAATCAAATATAATTCCGGCTATATGCCAAGCTCATTCACACTTCCACTCAAAGCTGGGAAATCAATGGGTGACTGGGGCTGTTATTGATCGACTCTTAACATGATATTGGCTGATTTTCTCCCTCAGAAACTAGACGATCATCTCAAAGCGTGTTGACATGGGAAAAACAGCTCGACATACGGTGTTTCTGAGACCAAGTGCATGGTGATTTCTAGACACATGACCATGCATTATTTGCATGAACACTTTGTGATATATTTGGGTTGTGAGAAATGGTTACTTCACTTATTCTTGAAGGCATCTTTACACAGCGAGTTAAAGCAGCTTAAAATTCAGTGCAAAGACACAACGCTGCATTAAAGCCAGACTAAATGATGGCTGTTCTGACCAACAAATTATACAGCATATCATAATCAAACTGTTGAAGAATCAGTCATTGAAAAACCCATATTGACTCTGAACACTAGAACAATACATGTTACTTACTGTAATAAATCATCAGGAAAAGCACTATAATAAAAGACTCTTTGCCTAGGGATGGGCATTTTTGGCAATTTCTTATTTTGATCATCAATAGGTTTGAAAAGGATTAATAAGACTGTTATATGATTATGATGCAGAAATGTAAAAAAAGAAGCATCTAAAAAAGAATAGCTGCCTGAGGTGACGCTGATTTTATGCCAATAAACTGAAACCCGTTCCATGACACGTCCTATGATAATAGGGCTGCGCTATTAATCTAAATAAAAAACATAATCAGGGAAATTAAGACAGCCATAAATATTTGTATTTTACAGATGCAATGTAAAATACAATTCTACTTCTTATTATATTTTATTAAATACTCTCTATGATTATTTTACTGTGAAATATCAAAATAGTAATATTTCTGATTTTATTATTGTAGTTTTATTTCATATTATTAGTAGTAGCAGTTGTAGTATAGTATTATAAGTATTAGTAGTAGTAATAATATATATATAAATATATATTTATTTATTATTAATTATTATTTTATAGACATATTAATACAGTAGTCAACATTTGAAGTGGACCAAAACCTTTCATCAAAGTTGTCCTAAAACCAAAATGCATTCTTGTCTTAGGACAACTTTTTGATCCACTTCAAAAGTTGACTGCTGCATATATTCACCAAAATCTGGATGAACTGTTCAGCTCCACAAACAAGCACAACATTCCTCTTTAAATTGTGTTTATCAGAAAAATCACGATCAGATTTTTTGCAGCTCTAATGGAATATTGTTTTCTTAACAACATCAGCATTGAGCGGTTTAATACACACCCCCTGCTCGTCCAGTTTGAGGAGCTGCTCCGGGACTCGGGGTGAGCTGATGGCCAGACGGAGACACTGGATGTTCAGCTCAGGAACCACGTACTCCAGCACCTCCTTCAGCGGGAGACCACGGGCCATCCCGTGCCTCGCCGTGGAGGGCACAGCGTCCTCCAGGATCGCCCCGCGCAGGGTAGTTAACTGAGGGAGAGAGAGAGCGGCGCTGTTAGTGCGCTGGACAGGAATTAAACATCACATGCATTACACAGCAAGGACATTCTCCTGCCTCAAACAATCAAAATCCCATGACAAGACAGTAGATTTATATTAGTCTGGTCAATATATCAGTCCAGTGTTTGACCTCAAGTACTAAAACTCAATACTTTCAATAAAAAATACATAGATCCACTGGGACATTAAGTTATTGGCAATTAAATTCTCCCTCCCTGCAGGAGATTTGAGGGCGCGCTCTTGTCTGAAAGGAACAAATTGAGTCTTTTATCTGCACTTTCACTTCTAAAGTAAAAGGCTTTTATGCTGAATGCTGATTTGAAGCACTAGCGTCTCTTTAAATCTCATTCTGAGGTTGATTCATGTGAGTGTCTAGGCTTCATAATTCAGTTTAATTGTGAAGGAGGTCCATTAGAAGCGAAAGATCAAAGCCTAAGGTTTAATGCGACGATGCATTTGATGAGACAATATCTGCATCTACTGCCCTCGGAAATAATAATAATAATAATAATAATAATAATATTTCACCTCATAAAAAAATATAATTATATTTTACAAAAGAAGATGAAGCTCATTTTAGGTCTATTAGGATTATTTATATTTCAATTAATTTCATTAAAGATTATCCATCCTTAAAAAAATATTATTTATATTAATATTAGTGCGGTCAAACGATTAATCGCATCCAAAATAAAAATGTTTATTTTACATATTTATTTATATATATATATATACATGTATTAAATACACACGCATGCATGCATATATTTAAAAAAAAAATTTGTTTATATTATGTTTATATATTAAATATATTTATATATAATATTAAATAAGAATATAAATATATAAATGTCTATATACACATCTAAATATTTTCAAAACATATACTGTATGTGTGTATTTATATATACACATAATAAATATACACAGACAGTACACATACATATATTATGTAAACAAAACTTTTATTTAGTTGTGAATTATTGTTTGACAGAACTAATTAATAGTAATATTGTAATTATAATATTATTTTATTATTTATATTTAGAAAATGAAGTTTATTTTAGGACCATTACTATTTTTGCCTTTTGACATTATTTTCATGACAATTAAACCAAACAATAAACAAACAAATATTTCACTTTAAAAAAGGAAAAAAGGTAATTATATATTATACATATAAAGATACTTAAGTTTAATTTAGGTCTATTAAGATTGTATTCATAAAATAAATGTCATTGAAGAATGAATGAATGTTGATGAAGTTTTTAGGACTATTAAAATATTTGCATTGAAACAATTGTGCACTGTAAGTTAATTAATTAATTAGTTATTAGCAACTGATTTCTATTAGTCCTCCTAAGGAGGATATATATTTTAATATATTAATATTTTAATATAAATTATATAATTTAATATATTTTATAGCTTGTAAGTTTGAAAGGAAGAGAGTTTTACCTCCAAATAATAATGGTAAATATTAGCAGGTAAAACTTTCATTTAAATGTGGAACTATTTCCATGTTCATTTATTAATTAAATAAAATTTGGGATGTCAATCAATTCATTTTAAAATGAATGAATTACATGATCAATGCATCAAATTCAATGTGTCATTATCAATGTTTATTGCTATATTATTATCTGTGGAGTAATTCATCAAGTACCTGACTCGTCCTGAAGGTGACGCGGTAGTTATACTGCGCCGCCTCCTTGTCTTTCCCATCATCCAGCTTTTCTCTCCGTACGCTGATGGCCACCGGACCCAAGTTCTCATCCACGCCGAAGTAGTTCTGGTGCTCTGAGAGTTAAAGACAGGACAGACGTGAGGTCAGAGTGGGCCATTCACAGCCGTATCTGAGAGGACACGCTGAGCAGATATACTCTATATATACTCTATTCAGAGCTCGCTCTGACATGTAGACATGAGAACTGTGGCAACAAGAAACCTCCTGCAAAGATACGGTGCGGTTGAAAGTTTTAGGCACTTGTTCAAAAATGCCGTAAAATGAGGATGCTGTCTAAAATAATGTCATAAATAGATTTTCTTTATTAGTTAACTTCTATTAACTACATTTACATTTATGCATTTAGCGACTTACAGTGTCATCAGGTTATACATTTTTTGTCAGTATATGTGTTCCCTGGGAATCGAACCCACAACCTTTGCTCTACCACTGAGCCACAGGAACTCAATTAAATCATCATTTGTTATGAGCATCTTTGTGTTTAAAGCAGTGCACTCGAGCAGAGTTTCTCCGGAGCTTTGCAGGAGGTCTCTTGAAGCGTCTCGAGACACAGTTCTTCTGGATCGAGTCTGTCTCGGTTTCTTCATCTCCAGACAGACTGATGATGATCAGATCACATCTCTGTGGAAATATTTCCTCCTGACACACTACAGCAAAAGATAGAAATAACTGACTCCTGTTTATCAATTCCTGAAATATTTCTTCCACAAAACTACTGCAAAGCAAATTATATTTGTATGACTAAAACGATGAATCTCAATAAGTCAATCAAGGTCATATTTCACTCCACAAAAATACATTTATGTTTTACATAAAGAAAATGACATTTATTTTAGAACCATTTATTAGGATTAAACAAACACAACAAATAATATTTGATAGTAACTTGGTTTTAAATAGTTTATAAATTATTTAAAATAAAATGATCATCTGTTCCATATAATTTGTATAGTAACTGAATTTTAAATACTTTATAGAAATAATTTTCTCTTTAGATTTTGGAATAAAATATGACATGATTGCGATGATATTAATAAGATAAATAAACCATTTATTTTAGGATGAATGAATTTAGTTGGTAGTGACTTATTTTTAAATACTTATAAAACTATAAATGATTTTCTCTTTTGATTTTAGACTCTATTCTCTGTCATCAGTAACGCATGGATACGCTGTTTCCATTCAAATCAATGCGTAAATAAATGTACAATACGTACCCATGCCTTACTGATGACAGAAGAGCGTACGCACTTTAAATCAGATGCTCTTCAAAATGATGCTACGCTGACACAGAGACAGAGAGGAGACAAATTGTTGAATAAAGTCGTTATTTTTGTTTTCTTTACGTACAAAAAGTATTCTCGTCTCATCATAAAATGCAGATTGCACCACTGATGGCAGATGAACTATCCTGATGATGTTTTTCATATTTTTCTCAACAGTGTTATTTACTTGGCAGTCAATGGGACAGTCACAAGCCTCCTGGTTTTCATCTAAAATATCTGAAATTGTGTTCTGAAGACGAACAAAGCTTTTTCGGGTCATTAAGTGATTAATGACAACATGTTCATTTTGGGGTGGAGTAACCCTTTAAGGTTAAAATATCCTTCTAGTCATCTGTCATGTCCACACGGCAATGATGTGATGAACTCCTTGGATCTTCACACAGTCTCAGACACAATAGTGTCATATATGAAGCATAATCTCAGATTTCACTGAACCATAGGAGTACATCAGAGATTAACAACAGAAATAAATCCCACCACAGATGAAGCTTAACCTCTTTCTTCTTAATATCCGTTTCAGTATGCCCCTTTAGAGACAAACTTGCATTTATACATCAAGTCCGAAAATCTGAGGCCAAACTTATGCAACATTATGAACACAGTGTACTAAAGCATGTCATGGAGAGGAGAAAAGCACTCAAATAAAAACACAAAAATATGGAACAACACACTAAATTAGCAACAGGGATCGAGCAGCTCAGTTAGTGTGAATGAAAAGCAAACACAACCTAATGTATAGTTACAGCAGCAGGCACGATGGAGCAGATCTCAAACCGTTCTTCTTCCTCAAAAAGCCTCTAATCCAACTCAAAGATAGAAGTGAAGAACAACAAACACCCTCACCGAGACACTTCATCTCTTCATCTCTAATCCAACTCAAAGATAGAAGTGAAGAACAACAAACACCCTCACCGAGACACTTCATCTCTTCATCTCTAAACGACTCAAAGATAGAAGTGAAGAACAACAAACACACATCGATACTTCATCTCTTCATCTCTAAACGACTAAAGATAGAAGTGAAGAACAACAAACACACATCGAGACACTTCATCTCCTCTCTAAACGACTCAAAGATAGAAGTGAAGAACAACAAACACTACTGAGACATCTTCATCTCTTCATCTCGAAACGACCAAAAGATAGAAGTGAAGAACAACAAACACCATCGACACTTCATCTCTTCCATCTCTAAACGACTCAAAGATAGAAGTGAAGAACAACAAAACACCTCATCGAGACATCACTTTCATCTCTTCATCCTCTAAACGACTCAAAGATAGAAGTGAAGAACAAAAACACCTGATCACTGAGACACTTCATCTCTTCATCTCTAAACGACTCAAAGATAGAAGTGAAGAACAACAAACACCCTCACCGAGACACTTCATCTCTTCATCTCTAAACGACTCAAAGATAGAAGTGAAGAACAACAAACACCCTCACCGAGACACTTCATCTCTTCATCTCTAATCCACTCAAAGATAGAAGTGAAGAACAACAAACACCGAGATAGACTTCATCTCTTCATCTCTAAACGACTCAAAGATAGAAGTGAAGAACAACAAACACCCTCACCGAGACACTTCATCTCTTCATCTCTAAACGACTCAAAGATAGAAGTGAAGAACAACAACACACCATCGAGACACTTCATCTCATCTCTAAACGACTCAAAGATAGAAGGAAGAACAACAAACACCAACCGAGACACTTGATCTCTTCCATCTCTCCTAAAAACTCAAAGATAGAACAGTGACCAAGAACAACAAAAACAAGATTTGCTCAACACCACGAGACACTTCATCTCTTCATCTCTAAACGACTCAAAGATAGAAGTGAAGAACAACACTCAGACACTTCATAGGGCTAAACGACTCAAAGATAGAAGTGAAGAACAACAAACACCATCGACACTTCATCTCCTCATCATCTCTAAACGACTCAAAGATAGAAGAAGAAGAACAACAAACACCTACACGACACTTCATCTCTTCATCTCTAAACGACTCAAAGAGATAGAAGTGAAGAACAACAAACACTAGACACTTCATCTCTTCTTCATCTCCAACAAACACTCAAGAGACACTCGAAAAGTACACAGAAGAACAAACACACATCGAGACACTTCATCTCTTCATCTCTAAACGACTCAAAGATAGAAGTGAAGAACAACAACAACTCACTAGATAACACTTCCTCTCATCTCTAAACATCAAAGATAGAAGTGAAGAACAACAACAATTTAGACACTTCATCTCTTCATCTCTAAACGACTCAAAGATAGAAGTGAAGAACAACAAACACCCTCACCGAGACACTTCATCTCTTCATCTCTAAACGACTCAAAGATAGAAGTGAAGAACAACAAACACTGAACTTCACTTACATCTCAATGTATTAAGATAGAAGCTGAGAACAACAACAAATTCATTTCTCTGTCATCTCTACAAAAGAAGTGAATTTTAATTAATCATTATAGACATTTTCTATTCATCTCTAAAACAATCAAAGATATAATATTTTAAACAAAACTCACGACACTTTAATCTCTTCATCTCTAAACTCAAAGATAGAAGTGAAGAACAACAAACACCATGAGACACTCACAAAACATTTCATCTCTAAACGACTGAAACTAATCCAGTTCATATTAAAAACTACAAACAATAGAAAATACTTCATCTCATCAAAATGTCAAGTCTCCTGCATAAAGATAGAAGTGAAGAACAACACTCATCGAGACACTTCATCTGATTCATCTCTAAAAGATAGAAAGAACAACAAACAACTATCGAGACACTCATCTCTTCCTCTAAACGACTCTGAAGAAGAACAAACACTGACACCACACTTCATCTCTTCATCTCTAAACGACCAAAGATAGAAGTGGAAGAACAACAAACTATCACCGAGACTTACTTCATCTCTTCATCTCTAAACGACTCAAAGATAGAAGTGAAGACAACACAACGAGAGGACACTTTCATCATCTCTATATATCTCTAAACGACTCACAAAGATAGACATGAGACACTTTCACAAGACACTTCATCTCCATTCTAAACGACTGTTCAAAAGATAGAAGTGAAGAACAACTTCATCGAGACACTTACTCCTTCATCTAAACGACTCAAAGAGGAAGTGAAGAACAACAAACACCCTCACCGAGACACTTCATCTCTTCATCTCTAAACGACTCAAAGATAGAAGTGAAGAACAACAAACACCCTCACCGAGACACTTCATCTCTTCATCTCTAAACGACTCAAAGATAGAAGTGAAGAACAACAAACACCCTCACCGAGACACTTCATCTCTTCATCTCTAAACGACTCAAAAAGAAAGTGTCTACAGAACTCAAAACACCATCACTATATTAAAATAAAACGAATGTAAAAATTCAAAACTATAATAACCTTTTACAACCATATTTTGATGAATCATCATCTGGTTTTGATAAGGTAGACCAACTTGGTCAAGCTGGATTTGTGAAGATAGTACTGTCATATATAGTGTAGTACTGAATGATTTCCTTGTTTAGATAAATATATTACGTTAGCAGTTTGGGGTCAGAAATAAATTTATATTTTTATTCATCAAGGACGAAGAAAATATTTCTATTTCAATTAAATGCTGTTCTTTCTAACTTTCTTTTCATCAAAGAATCCTTAAAAAAAGTTATGGTTTCCATAGAAATATGAACTGTTTTCAACACTGATAATGAGCAAAACATTTTCTTGAGCTGCAAATCAGCATAATAGAATTATTTCTGAAGTGACACGGAAGACTGGCGTTATAATGCTGAAAAATCAGCTTTACATCACAGGAATAAATTATATTTTATAATACATTAAAATAGAAAACATTCATTTTAAATTGTAATGTGTTTTTTTTTATTCTGTAATTTTGATCAAATAAATGCAGCCTTGGTGAGCAGAAGAGACTACTTTCAAAAACATTACCAACCCCAAACTTTTGAACAGTAGTGTACATGTATCGATTTAGCAGGTGTTTTTATCTAAAACGGCTTATTAATGAGTAAAACACGAATACAAGATGCGATGGTACATGGTACATGCCAAAACAGCTATAGGATTACCACAGTATCAAGACCAAAACAAACAAACAAAAAACATATGGCACAACCATAGTCTGATGATATTATCTGAACTTCTGTAACATGACATTTCATAGTGAAATAAGATATTCAACAAGATAAATCTTTCAGAAATGCGTTCAGTTGTTTCAGAAATGGTTTCAACCTGGTGGACCAGGAACAAACCGGCAAAATCAAAAACCATCATGACCACGTTAAATCGTTTCTGTCACCAACGGCAGGCATTGAGCTGAGCCATGAATCTTACCAAAAAGTATTAATAACATGCATGCATTAATGCAGACGTTCAGTGGGCATGTCACATCTTGCATCCCTGATCATGCAGCATCCTGGTCACGAACCGGGGAAACGGGAGAGGAAGTTAATGGAATCAATGCTTCTCCCAAGGTGATAAAAGCATCATGGAAAGTAAGGTGTGAAGGAGGATAGTGGCTCTTGGGAGAGACATGTTGACAGCTCTGTCCTTTCCGATGACGATGACGGGGTGATGATCAGCTATAAAGGTCAAATGGACTCCGAGTGTTAGTTTGAAGTCGAGAATGTCAAACTGTCAAAATAAAATCAGTTTCTGTATGAAATTATTTAAAACCAACATTTCTCTTAAGAGTAAGTTATGCATTCCATTGAATTTAATTTAGTTATGCATTCAAGGCAAATTAAGCATTGCATTTATTAAAATTGAAGTTATGCATTTAAGTTTTGCATTCAATTAAATTCAATTTGAAGCAATGTATTCAAGTTATGCATTCAATTTTATTTCATTTAAAGTTGTGTTGAAGTTATGCACTCAATTTAATTCATTTTAAAGTTATGCATTCACAATCAATTTATGCATTGTGCTTATTTAATTTTAAAGTTATGCAGTTTAAAGCTATGCCTTCAAATTACAAATGAATTATAATTGAAAAACAAATGCTACAGCTCCTATTTAAATCTGTCATTATTTACCAGTATTTCAGTTATTCATCGCTTCATAACCAGAATTAAATTGGGCCTACGGTTAATTATTAGCTAGATATTAGCAAAGCTGCATTACCTACAACAGTAGCCTAAAAATAACTAAATAAATTAATACCCGACTATTAGTTTTGAATGAACTATTAGTTCACATGGCTAAATGGGTCAATTTAGATTTCACATCGAAACTCCTTTCCTCTGTAAATGACACTTAAACTAAATAGTTAAATGCACAAGACTAATCAGTGTCAAATATATCCCTGCACAAATGAAGGAAATTCTGCTTGATAGGTCTTTGGTGAATCGGCACGGCTGATTATCTATTTCCCAATAGAACGAGCTGGCTAACATGATTCATTGTCATTTGAGCCGAGCTGTAATTGGCTCATTCGCTATAGCTGGAAAGCCTGTGAACGTGCGGGACACAATCGCAGCTTTCACCCAGAGGCTGCGGCTCATTATTCAGCGTAGTCAAAGGAAAGAAATGAATTTCTGCATGGCAAGAGTTGGAGCAGCTGCTTTCCAGAGCTTAGGAATGGGTAACACAATCCTGTCAGGACTGTGCAGATGTGCAGACATGCAAATAAAATAAAGCATGCATATGCTGACACCTTCTCAGTCAAACACGGACGACATTGTGCAATAAGTTGAGGTATCATTTGCTTGTTCCATTCCCAAACACGCTGAGGTGTTTTAATGAAGAGCGGTGGGACTGCGGTGTAAGGAGAGGGTCCCGTCTCGCCTCTCTCGGCATCACGGCTCCTCGGAGGGGAACAGCTGCACCTAACCCCGTCTATTCTCACATGACAAATCACAGGCCAAAGACAGGAGAACATTCTCACACCTCAACCCTTGGCACAAGTGTTTCTCCTTAACAAACACCATGCTTCTCAAAACCTACGATCCCTAAATCATCAGACCGACATCCAAAGGAGAGAATACTTACAACGCACAATTAGTAATAATTTGCAGTGAAAAAATGACATTTTAAATTTCTAATTAGTACTTCGTAGTCATTTTGCAAAGCTAACCCCATGCTGATGTAAACAAAATGATCGGCAGCGTGCGATTCCGATGCACACATACACACAGAATTACAGAATTACAGAATATCTGTCTTGGCGAGTATTCATGCAAACTTAATCTATTATGTCTTAAGTAAATATCTGGGTGGCGGTATTCATGCAAACATAATCTATTATGTCTTAAGTAAATATCTGGGGAACTGTTGGGGAAAAACATCTTATATGTAACATTATATCCTTGCATTAAAGCAGGTCTTAATACAGGGGTGTCCAAACTCGGTCCTGGAAGGCCAGTGTCCTGCAGAGTAAAGCCCGACACACTGCTGGATTTTCGGCTGTCCCAGACGAAAGACTGGCATCGTGGAACAATTGCGGCGATTTCTGATTCACCAGGATTGTTTCACGATGCCAATCGTTCATCCGCTAGTCGTGCCTCTGTGTTCTCTCTCTCTCTCAGCTCTGTCATGCCTCTGTGTTCTCTCCCTCTCTCTCTCTCTCTCATGCCTCTGTGTTTCTCTCCCTCTCTCTCTCTCTCTCTCATGCCTCTGTGTTCTCTCCCTCTCTCTCTCTCTCTCTCTCTCATGCCTCTCTCTCTCTCTCTCTCTCTCTCTCTCTCTCTCATGCCTCTGTGTTCTCTCCCTCTCTCTCTCTCATGCCTCTGTGTTCTCTCTCTCTCTCTCTCTCTCATGCCTCTGTGTTCTCTCTCTCTCTCTCTCATGCCTCTGTGTTCTCTCTCTCTCTCTCTCTCTCATGCCTCTGTGTCTCTCTCTCTCTCTCTCTCTCTCTCTCATGCCTCTGTGTCTCTCTCTCTCTCTCATGCCTCTGTGTTCTCTCTCTCTCTCTCTCTCTCATGCCTCTGTGTTCTCTCCCTCCTCTCTCTCTCTCTCTCTCTCTCTCTCAGCCTCTGTGTTTCTCTCTCTCTCTCTCTCTCTCTCAGCTCTGTCCTCTCTCTCTCAGCTCTGTCCTCTCTCTCTCAGCTCTGTCCTCTCTCTCTCAGCTCTGTCTCTCTCTCTCTCTCTCTCTCAGCTCTGTCCTCTCTCTCTCAACTCTGTCCTCTCTCTCTCAGCTCTGTCCTCTCTCTCTCAACTCTGTCCTCTCTCTCAGCTCTGTCCTCTCTCTCTCTCTCTCTCTCTCAGCTCTGTCATTTTCTAAGGTTCAACCCTCCTGAGACTGCTTTTGGTTCGGGAAGCAGTCAGTCATCGTTAACGTGGATGACGTCATTACTTCCGTGGCCAATCCTGTTTTCCCGTCAGTGTTTAAAAGGATGCCTGAACGAACGCGAAGGATTCTTTGCTTTCTTGTTTTGGGCATTTTTGTTATTTGTTAATCTGCTCTCTCTTGTTTTTGTGTGTGTTGTTCCTTTGTGACAGTTTTAAGTTGTCATCTCGTTCTTTGTCTGTATTCATTTATTTTTGTTGCAATGTTGCTGGAAAGAAACTCAAGTTTTGTGACATCAGCTTAACATGCACTGATGAATCATTCTGAATAGAACCAGGAACGAAAGGTTGAGTTAAACAAACAAGAATCAGCTTTGTTTTTCACACAAAATGACAAGGCTTACCTCTTCCATAGAAGTATTTGTGGTAATAATACGCTCCGAGGTCGATGTGCTCGATGATGTACCGCTTGACCTTTTCACGGTGGATTGGCTGGCTTTCTCGTGGCACCTCCAGTACAGACACGCCAGCATTAGTACAGTGAGAGCTCAAGGAGGACTCGAACGAGCAGTTTTCTCCTCCAGCGCTGTAGGTGGCATTGTTGGCCCTGGATAGAGATATCCTCCTCTCCCCTTCTCCACCAATCTCATTGCGGAAATGTGTGCAACTTAGCACCAATCCATTGCTTTTCCCATCCCCCTCATCCGCATCCAGGTTCTCTTTGGGATTGAGGTCTTCCCGACTTCCGAGTGGCGATTCGAACGTGTATGCAGGTCCAGTTGTATTCCCAGCCACTGGTCCACCTCCTGGGATTTGGCATTGAGAGGCGGCAGAAGCTCCGGTGGTGGTGTTCTTCCTCTGGCTGAGGCTTACGCGATTGGTCACCGCGTCGCTGATGTTAAAGAGGACACTCTGGACGTCATAGTGAGCGAAGCACTTCTGGAAGCTGAGCGGCCGGCGGTCATCATGCTCGGTGGAGAGCCGCAGACCGTCATTCTCGCTCTTAATAGTCCTCAGTTTCCTGAATAGCGATGTTTCGATGATTCCGACTTGAGACGATGCATGAAGGACTTCTCTCTTTCTCGGCTGTAGAGGAGGGAGCTGTCCACGTAGTCGTAGGCGGAGATGCGGACGATCTCACCGCGGGCTATTTGTGTAGCGGTCTGCAAGCTTGGGGAGAGGGTTGTGCCGTAGCGAAGGAGCTCTGGGAACCCGGCAGGTGGAGCGCTGCGATGGTCCAAGTTGTCAATCCGATATCCTCGCAACATAGTAAAGAACCCGTCGTTCCCAAGACCCTGGCGGTCAATCGAAGACGTGCTGCCGTACTCCCGATGCAACGAGGCGCCAGTGTTGGGGTTGACCGCGTTCTGGTCCATTATGTCCTCCGCATCAATGTCGCTGATGGTCACGTCACTGTTACTCCGTTGGCGAATGGGATGGAGTCCCTTCATAGGGGATCGACTCAAAAGGTCACTCAAGGAATATATTGTATCCGAATAATCAGGCTCCAAAGGTGCTTCACCCAAATCCGTAATCTCCACACTTTGGTCTGGCTGTCCGTTCTGGAAGGCCGTGATGACGGTCTCATAGTTGGGTCCCCGACCCTCCTTTTTTGGGGGCCAGTCTGTCGCCCTGGCCCGCACCCCCATTTTAGGCATAGCAGGTGTCCCGTTCGTCTTGCCACCCCCGTCCAGCTTGCCCTGCGTGTTGCCCGCTGGATGTCCCATACTCCCATTCAACGCTTTCAGCTTCCTGCTAAACAATTCCTCAGAAGACTGCATGACGTTAGAGGAGGCCTCAAGCGATGGAAGGTTAGTTTTATCACCGATACCCAAGGCTCAAGCTCATATCCTGCTTGCAGCTGCTTGGGAAAGCGAGAACTCAAGTCCCCTTATTGATTACATTGTCATAGGTCACCCATTTGAGTCTCAACTAGTTTCAGAGTCGTCCTAGAGGGAGTCAGCCCACATAAAGGGCCACCCTTCACTCAAAGTCCATTTTTCTCCAGGAGTGACCAGTTTGATGAAAGACAGGCAGCATTTGGGTGTCACGGACGGCTGGAGCTTCAAGGAGCAGAAGGGGTCAGTTGAAACGGCTCTCCTTTCACAGAGCTCAGCTAATTTAGGACGACAGCTGGAGGAGAGCAATCTGTTGGGAGCAAGGAGAAAAACAAAAGCGCATTAAGGCATCTCGCAGAGAACGGCAGAATATATGTATTCGGATTCTCTTCCAGGATTTCAGAGAGAACTGTGGAATGACTTTCTCACAACCTCCTTATGACCACTGAACAATGTAAGACTGTTAGATAAGTGGCAGGGTGTGTACCGCAAAACATGCCTGATGACTCTTTTAAGAAGGTTATCTCACAAAGAGATCTTTCAGAAATATAAAAGCTTATTTTTGTTGCTTAATTTTATTGGCCAAGTAGGGGTTCAAATCAGTCTTGTTAGCCATAAACTTAAGGGAATGTTCAGTGGTTTTCAAACTGGATTATGTATTAGGCAGGAGAACTCGGCAAAATGTCTTTATTTTCATGCCACATTTATTCGCTCCCAGAGTACTGGAGCCCTCAATTGCAATGCATATATCACATGCACAACTATAAATGCATATAGCATCTATATACACGCATATATAGCCAAGGTTCCCAGTGGGGACTCCAGCATTTTAACTTCACCTTCTGTTCAGCTGTGCAGCTCACCGCTTGTGGGCTGGGAAGGTGCCACTGATGACCTAAATGGGCTTTTCTTGTTCATGTATATTGCAGGGATGCCACATTCATGCATGCATATGTGCTATTCAGAATCATGTAACATGACCTGACATTGCTATCGGTCTACAAAAAAGCTGCTAAATCCATTATATAGCTTGACCGACAATGTAAACGCTGTGACCCTTTTTCTGAACAGAACCACTAATCTTCATTCCATTTTCACTACTCCTAAAAAAACTCAGGAAAAAGCGACAAAACATCCCATCTTCACTGCATTCACCCAATCCCATGATTCAATTTCTGGTGTACTGTTTATATTTGGAGGACAAACAACATCTGGAGGGGGAATGTGGGCCACAACAAGATAAGCTGTAATATATATGCTGTTGTTTTAACACTGAATATAGTGATTACAAATAAACATTGGATATATAGGACAATGCTGTATACTGTAATTTCATTAAAATTATATTGGCAATAGAGTTATTAACATTCTCTTTTGTCCAAAAGCATATTAATTCATTTTATGACTTCTGACTGAAGTACCGGTTTGGCTGGCGTACATAAAATACAACCAAGACTGAGAAAAATGAATTAATAAGGGAGCCCTGGCTGTAGTTTGTGGATAAAAGAGAATCTTATTTTTTTCCAATATTTTTTATTATTATTAAAAACATAAAATGTATTATTAATGCAGATTAATCAAACATTTGCATAAATCCCTATATTTTTGACCCTGCAGTTCTGAGCAATAAATAAAAGAAACCCAACAACAACAGCTGAAACTAGCCTAAGCTGCTTTGCTGGTTTTAACTGGTCTTCCAGGCTGGTTTTTAGGCTGGTTTTAGAGGTGTTTAGACCACTTCTTTAGCTGGTCAGGCTGGTCTTCACTGGTTTAATATATATATATATATTTTTTATTGTTTGAAAAACAAATTCAAAGAAATTCACATTATTGTGGCAGAATAGACAAAATTGTATATTGAAGTCAAAATATAGTTTTTGTTCCCCATATAATTTAACAAAAGCATATCATAACTACATAAAACCACTTTGCAAACATTAATGGCATCCTTTGACTAAGTTCACCTTTAAGAAAATCATGGTATCACATGGTACTTGACCACATGGTACATGAAGAATGACCATGGCGCATGTTCAAAAACAGGCTAATACAACAACACAGTTTTGTAAGCAAACTTACAATATAAAACTATCATGTCATTTCTATGTAAACATCAGATCAGCTAATTTTATTTTCTGATTCATTTGGTTTATTGGCAATGACTTTTCCTAGAATGCTTTCCCTTGGACTGTCCTTCACGACGGTACGCGCAAGCAGGATTTTGGATCCAGTGCTGTAGCCTAACTAACTGTTTTCACATTGAAATGCAGTAGCAGCAAAAGTGCTTCCTGAAATAACTTCATTAAATGAGACAGGCTTTTCTGAAAGGATGAGCAAGGACAAAACAGAGGAGCTCCGATTACATAATCCTTTTCACGACACACACACACACACAGAGACACACACACACACACACACACACACACACACACACACACACACACACACACACACACACACACACACACACACACAGAGACACACACACACACACACACACACACACACACACACACACACACACACACACACACACACACACACACACACACACACACACACACACACACACAAAAATCCTATCCTCAAAGTGCTTATGAACGAGTGAATGAAACGCATTTGTCCGTCTGGAATCGCACTCACGGAAAGCGCTCGAGAAACAGTCTCTCTTACGCAGCTCACTATGCTTTCAACTAATTTTTTTGTCTCGAGCAAGACTTTACGACATTCACGTTACACAATTTGACAGATTTTTATGTAGAAAGGGCGACAGCACCACATTACAATAAATTATCATTCATGTTTTCATAGCTGCTGGCCAAATTAAAAAACAAAACTAAAATGAATTCATCTTTGAGAGCAAGGGGACCCTGGTGTTTCGGGGGCCCTACACAGCTTGTGTATTCTGTGTATAGGGAGGATCGGCTCTGCTCAAAACACTCAAGGACTATTGAACTGTGACTAAAAGGGTTTCCTTCAGTGTAATGTGACTGAATTCTAACAGAAAGATTCTTCTCCAAAAGCTCTTTACAAATCTAAACGTCTAAATCCAAATGAAGTCTTAACAGAGCGGTTCATCCAAGCAAACCACATGCTAACTGGCAATGAGTTCCAAAGGCTTTTTGTGAGGGCCTTTATGATAAAACACTTTCTCATTGCAATATTAGTCATTTAGTAGATGTTTATATCCAAAGAAACCTAAAAATGAAAAACACTGCAAGTATTTCATCACATAAGAGATAATAACACACTATTGCAACAGTAAGTTTCAAGAATAAGCTAGAATAGTGCAGAAAATATTACAGATGCAACAATATTACAATTCTTACCAACAATAAACTGTCAAGTTATTTTAATGGTTGATAATTATAACATTGTAATATTGTAGAAAAATGAATGAATGATGTTCATTATTAACAATAAGCCAACATAAATAATGTATATGTATTAATTCTGTAATAAAAATTAATGAATCAATAAATAATTAAATATATAATTACATTGCTAAATACATTTTAAATAAAACATTAACAGTTTTTTTTTTTTGCTACAGCTGAATTTAGCCATGACAACGTTATAAAATGTATAGTATGGAAAATGAATATTCATTTTGAGATTAGCAAAAGACTACATTTAACAGTTTTAAATGATTAGTGTTTTTAAAGATATAAATGTACAGACAGGTGAAAAAGAGCATGCATAATTACATATTTAATATTGGCTGCTAAATACACCACAAGCACAGTCTCTGAACCTGACACCTTGACTCCAGGAAGGTTGCATTTATGGAAAACGGTGACGCTGGAGACTAAATGTTTCCTGATGGTTTTGCACCTAATTCTTCACATTAATTCTTCATTTTTTTGCAGTTAACGTGTCTTTTCTTCTCCAGCTGTTTTTCTGACCGTGCTGACCCAGTGAGCATGTCGCTGACCAATGGTCATGCCTTAACTTTGCAGTTTCTGTTCTGCGTTAGTTTTCAATATTTCTCAATGGGATTTAATCATTTGTGACAATTCAGTCTGAGTTAAACGTCTTTTTTGGCTCATTTATCAGTAAAAGAGAGCATGCCTAATAATTCTGCACACCTGAATATAATGAGTGTTTCACTTCCAGCCTTCATGGACAATTATACATCACTCATAAATGATTAAATACTAAATTAATAGTAGTTATTAAGATTGATGTGGTTTGGAATCGGTAAAATGTGCTTGGGAAAAAAAAATATGATCAGAATATCAAAGTGCCTAATAATTATGTATGCATGCGATGTATATATCAATACTGACCAATATTGAGACATTTAATTTTTATATATATATATACACACACACACACACACACGCACGCACACACACACACCAACTTATTTTACTAGTATTGCACAAAAATGTATATAATGTGCATTACTACTAAATTGCAAAAATGGTAAAAATTTTTTTTTTAAACAAGAAGTGTCTTCATCAGATCAGACATTTCGAGGCTCGTTCCGACAGAGAGAGTAAAAGCTCTGGAAAGTGTAAACGCAAGCCCAGAATAAACATCTGCCACACACACACACAAACTAGACATCATGGTGGTCTCGATCTAGAACACAGACAATGATAAATGCTCTCCATCGTGTCTTTCTCTACAGGGCCCCTGATTGCAGCGCAACTTTGTGGTCAGCAAAAATACATCATCCCTGTGACCTCTGACCTGTGCAGGGCTTGTTTTCTGAGTGGGCCTTCTGTGTGTGTGAAGGAAGCTAATGATGGGAGGTCTGACACACACACACACACACACACACACACACACACACACACACACACACACACACACACACACACACAGAGAGAGAGAGGTCTTTAACGAGAAAAGCTCAGTAGTCATTATCTTTGGTCAACCTCCAAGGCCAAAGAAATGAAATTGGGGAGGTGGAGGGGGGGCTTCTGCGAGACTAATTATGGCGATGAACTCATTTTCTGTCACTGGCTGGGCCGGTTTCATGTCTTTGGTGCCGTTTCGCCGGGTCTTAAAATAATCTTTTGACACGGTGGCCTGATTAGAGGCTGCGAGAGTATTAATGTGCCGTCACCAGGAGAACCCGCTGCTGTCAGCCATCTTTAAAATGATACGCCGCAGTCATCTGCTTCAGACGAGATCGCTGGACCCGGAGGACAATAATAAGAGCACACCGTTTGATATGAGCATGTCTAGCCTTATTTTGCCATCATATAATGTGCATTTTAAAGCTAAAGATATGTTTTATTTCATTCCTGTTCACTTAGCCTTATGTTCATCAGTTTAATCTGCTTACTTAACCTTATTTCCATACAACTATTTCAAATAAATCACATTGTAGATATTGTGGCATTGTAGTTGTGCATGTGTTTTATTATTAACTTTATTTATTTTTATATGAATATCTTTCTTATTTGTACAATTCTAATAAATCACGCCATAGGCATTATGGCACCATAGCAGTGAGTTGTGCATGAGCACAACTTATTTTTCATCTTATTATTTATAATGAATCATATATCATAGATGTTGTAGTTTTGTTGTACTGTAGCAGTGAGTTGTGAATGGGCAAAAAAATATTAAGCTATAATTTCATTTTTATTGACTTTTTACTGAAAAATCTTTCTCTTAACCATATCCCCACACAATTATTCATAATAAATGACATCACAGGCGTAGTTGTGCATGGACACAACCTTGATTTTTCATTGACATTTTTTTGTTTATTTTTACTATTAATCTTTTACTTAACCTTTTTCCACACAATTATTTATAAATCCCACTGTAGACATTGTGCCATTGTAGTGTCAAGTCGTGCATGCGCATAATAATAGTTTTTATTATTGCATTTATTTATTATTTTATTGTTGTTGTTTTTTAAGAATGCTGATTTTCTATGCTTATAGATATGATAGTCTACTATTAGACAGGTTTGTGGGGTTTGAGCTCATAAATATTTAATTTGAGTATTAAAACAAATTGCACATAAATACCGTAGTATTTCTGTTTTGCGTTGTTCTTTTGAGTGCATTAAAGACGTGAGATATGCAGGGCAGAAAGCACTGAATCTGTGATTCTCTTGAGCTCAGGGGTCACTGAAACCTCCTCATCATCCAAACCGGCTCTGACAGGAGAGCTGTGCTGCAAAGTCAGGACGCCGCAGAGAGATTCAACACGTTATACTGATAGCATGAGTGCAAACCTAACCTGAGATGATCTGCTGATTAAACCCTCACAACACTAATACAGTGAGAAATCAAATATTAGACACATTTCTGAGCTCAAACACCCACAAACCTTTCTAATAGTACAAAAGAATAAGCGAAAAGCACATCAAATCTCAATATTTGAAAAACAATCATAAAACTAGATTTGATCATTTTCTGAAGAAAATGTGAGCATTTCTCTACACAACTCTGCACGCTCAGAAAAAGGTACTAAAGCTGTGCATATTTGTACCTTTTTACCACAAAAGGTTGCATTTTAGTACCCTAGATGTACGTATTAGTACATTTGTGTGTGCATATATTTACTTGATTGAATTTTATTAATTATTTAATTACTAGATTTTTGCCAAGGCAACATTTTTTTTAAGTGTTTCATCAAATATTTGTATCTTATTTCATATTAGCTTAATTTCAATTAACAAAATCACAATTTTCCTTCTCTCATTTATTGTAAGTCTTTCAGATTTTACGTCACAAAACCAACCAGAAAGAGAAAAAAAAAAAAACAGTCATAAAATATATATATATTTAAGCAAAAGTAATGTGACATACTGCCAAGTATGGTGACCCATACTCAGAATTTGTGCCAACACACAGTAGTGAACGAACACACACACACACACACACACACACACACACACACACACACACACACACACACACACACGGAGCAGTGGGTAGCCATTTATGCTGTGGCGCCCGGGGAGCAGTTGGGGGTTCGGGGCCTTGCTCAAGGACCTCAGACGTGGTATTGAAGGTGGAGAGAGCGCTGGATATTCACTCCCCCCACCTACAATTCCTGCCGGCTCGAGACTTGAAAATGCAACCTTTGGGTTACGACGAGTCCGGCTCTCTAACCATTAGGCCACAAGTTCCCAATACAATAGCAAAAATAGCAAGCTCTCTTCAAGAAGAATAAGCATTCATGTGAATAGCACAAACTGCAAGTTATGTAGCAAAGCTTAATGCTTAGCATTTGGACAATAATAGCAACTAATAGTAATGTCTGTAATAACAAGTGGCTGGTAAGAAGCAGGCAGCGGAGTTAAAATAACAGTTCAACCAGACACCTAACGCACTAAACGGCTCTCATAAATAATGAATGGAGGGATGCCAAAATGAGGCAATGAACCTATTCAGAGACTTTCCTTTTCAAACTCAGCGAACATGTACGTGCTTCATTCAACAATGTTTATTTGTGCTCATTCAGGTTAAATAAAGAGCTCGCAGTCTATTATCTGAGAACACAATTCACACCTCGCTCAAGTTCACACTTCAGACTACTGCTCTGCTTTCAATCGAGCTTCAAGAGCCGCTGTTTTAACCTCGAGGTGATGCGGAGGGCGATTATTAAATTCCAAACGAGAGACGAGAACACTGCCTGATGCGGCGATTATTAAATTTGTCCATTGCACACGTGGTCCAAACGAGACCCCCACACCTGCACATCCCTCCGTTCATATTACTATTTATTAAGTCCCAATATACTGTTTTCAGCATTTTAATATGCTGTGGCGCCTGATATACATGCCTGTTTGTGTTACTTTTATATTACTATTTTATTCTTTTTACATAGCGGACCTGATTTGATATTTCACTTCTGATTATACCCTGTATAATTTGTGCTAACTTTAAATATGAACCTTTGATTATATCTCAATATGGCAATAAATAAATAAATAAAATATGAAATTTAATAATATTTATTTATGGAATAAATTATTATTATTTATATATATAAATATTGAAAAATATTTTTAGCACAAAAACATAATAATTATCATATTACTTTTAGTTCTTTATTATATTATAATTGTTATTATTTTTTATATTTGTATTTATTAAATAATAATAAATAAATAATAATTATTATCACACTATTAATAGTTTTTATTTAGTTCTAAAACTTAATAATCATTAATAATAAGAATCATCATCATCATCATCATCATCATAGTTCGTATTACTCTTGTTATTAATATTATTTTAATATTTATTTAGCAGCAGTAGCAATAGAATAATATGAATAATAATATTTGTATTTAGTATTAATAACAATAACAACAATTATTATTATTTTGTACTACTAATAATTAATAGTTATTAATAAGAACCGTCATCATCATCATCATTGTCACTATTCTTAATTCCTTTTATTATAGTAACATGTTTAATTTTCTAATAATTATTATTTTCATTAGTATTTTACGTCGTAATAATATTATTTTTAAATGTAGTTTCTTAAATCAGAATAATCATCATTATTACTACTACTACTACATAAAAATACAAAAGGACTAAAAACGAATTAAGAAATGTTATTGCGGTGAAAAAGAATGAGTCATTCAGAAAATGTCAACTAATAAATTACAAACTAATATATGAATATTAATTCCTCCATTTTGAAGCATTAAACCATAAAATGTTTAAGTTAAAGATTAAATGTGAGATCCAAATCTTGTAAACAGAACTCAAGTAATTAACTGTCGGAACAGTTAACGAGTGTGTTTTGTCGTCAGAGGAACAGATTCTCTCCTACTGACGGGGCAGTTCTTAATGGTGTGTGTGTGTGTGTGTGAAGCCCAAGTCTGCCGATCCAGCACCCCCAAAACACACCCCTCCTTTTATCTGCAGCTCATAACTCAGGCCCTCGACGGGGAGGCCTCCACCACAAGCTGACACTCAGATTAGCACCAGCGTGCAGCTCGGGACGTTAGAAGTCTAGAAGCTGCTCTGTAATAAGACGGGCCCTTTGAGCCCTGCGTCGAGCACCGCTGGGAATTTAATAGCCAGGTTTGGAGGGAATCCCACCCTTCGCTCATCAACAGTTGGTGGCTGAAAGAGTTACAGAGAGCGACTAGACGACACGCTTCAGACGATCAAAGAGACTGATAACGAATAAGAGACCGGCCGGAGAGCAGAGGTGCACCACATTCAGTCACCACAAAGACAGAAAATTAAATGTGAATAGAAACGGCTACTTTAAAATAGAGCCACAATTTGGGGAAAAACATAATTGTGATTTTTCTGAACAATTGTGACAATTATTTAAAATGTGATAAAAAAAAAAAAAATCAGGTTTGTTTTGCCTGTTTGTAGGGCGGCACAGTTTGGCCAACATTTTGTGGTTACATATCATAAAAAAAATAAAAAAAACGTATTATTAGTCATTAATACACTTATAAATAATACTTTTTAATAACTAAAATAACAATAATGTATATTATTATACTTTAGATTAAATCAATTAAAAACGTATAACTGCTATTATTAATTAAAACAAGAATATCTAAAAACTACTGTAATATTTTGCTGCAAAATTGCAAAATATAATATTTCACAACATAATTATTATTAGACATTGATACGTTTATTTATTTTATAATTAACATCATTTATAATATGTATTATTATAATTTTTATATTTTTAAGTATTAATGTATTATTTGTAGAATTAATATTACATACAAACTAAATTAACCTAACACTACAGCAAAATTTTGCAGTAAAATTACAAAATGAAATATTTATAAATATATTAATAATAACAACAACAACAACAATAATAATTGTACAATACAACTTTACAATTTATGGCTAATTTAAAATAACTTTTTAATAAACACCACAGTGAAATAAATACGCTGAAGTACTAAAATAACTACAACTAAGTAAATTAAAAACTAAAATAAATAAATGATATAGAAATATTATTATAAAATGAAAAAGCGCTTAAATAATTAAAACTTCAAATGAAAACCAAAAAATTTCAATAAAAGCTAAATCAATACATTAATAAATTCTAAATTGTATAAATATGATCATAAACACTGTTTCTTACCCTGAAAGAAAAATGTTTCACTCATAAATTGCTAGATTTCACAGTTAATTACAAAGAAAAGGCAATTAACACATTGCACTAAACATGACATTTTGAAGTAGAAAGTTTGCAATGATATATTTTTGTTAAACATTCTCAGATAATCTTTTATATTTCCTTCGAAAATATTAGTACAGTGTATTTCAGGATAGTCCAGTCAAATCAATGCACATTTGCAGATTGCTCTGCCCTGAAAGAACAAAAACTGTACACGGCCACGCTAATATCAAATAACAACAAACAAATTAAGCTCAGATGAGCTTTATTTGTCACATACACAATTATACAAAGTATAATGAGCAGTGAAATGTGTTCTCTGCATTTAACCCATCCAAGTGGGCAGCCGACTGTGCGGCACCCGGGGAGCAGTCGGGGGTTCGGTGCCTTGCTCAAGGGTCTCACCTCAGTCGTGGACAATTCCTGCCGGAGCCGGGATTCGAACCCACAACCTCGGGTTACCTCGGGTTTCAAGTCCAACGCTCTATCCATTAGGCCACGACTACCCCATATTCTAATATTCTGTGATATACACAGACACGCTTCCCAACACATCGACAGCGTGTGCGACCAGAAGCATGTTAAAAAGACTTGTGCTGAGGACAAAGAGAACTTCTGAAGTTTTAGAGCCAAAGTCGATCCTTCATGTCACCGGTTTGCCCCGGGCCGGAGCAGCGGGAACGCCCTCTCAAATCCCCAGATCCGCCCCTCCACAGAAAATAGACATGGGCTGTTAGCAGAGCCATCGATCCTCGGGCCAAATGAAATTGCTGGCCAGCAGCCCATATTAAAGCACCTGTCCCTGAAGACACGGCCCTTTTTCCTGCTGTATGTGACGGTCCTTCCAGGACACTTGTAGCTGCAGGAACCACATTTTACAGCACGGAGCATCTACAAGAGAAGATACTCTTAAATAACAGACCATGTGATCAGATACGACAAAAAGAAGGAAAACCTTTTCCTCCGTTCAGTGTGACTACACAACAACAACTATTATTCAAAATACGTTTAATTATTAAAATTAATTATACAAATTATACAAAAATATTATGAATATTACAATAATACAATGGTACTATAAAATAAAAAACATTATTTCATAAATATTATTATTCAAAATAATAGTTTATTATTATTTTAATTATAAAATGTATATACAAATATTAAAAACATTGCAATAATACAATAGTACTATGGAATAAAAATGAGTATTTCATAAATATTATTATTATTATTATTCAAAATAATAGTTTTCTTTTTAACATTTTAATATAAAAATAAAAATATATATATTATATAAATATATTATATAATATAAATATTTTTTTATATAAAAATATGTAAAATATTGCACTGTAAAATAAAAATGAGTATTTCAATAATAAATGCTTAAAATATTTGTTAATATAATTAATGATTATTTTATTTACTTTTGTTTAATTATTAAATTATAAAAATTATCAATCAATAAATAATTATTCTTGAAATAATGTTACTGCATTGCAAAATAAAAAACATTTCATTTTATTTATTATTATTAATAAATTGTTATCCATTTTTATTTCTATAATTTTTATTTTATAATATTTAAATTATAAAAATGCAAGTAACAAAATATTTTACTTTTGCAGTAATACTACTGTAAAATAAAAAAAAAAACATACAATCATGATAACTACTATTATGTTCTACTATTATCCGTAGTTCTCTGAAAAGCTACGCTTCATAATCGAATGCGATTCATCTGTGATAATGAACGCGGTGTTGCGTTGCTTGTCAGTGAACTACGGCTCTGTGTATTAACTGCTGCTCATCTGAAAACAGGTGATGGAGATTTACCACCAATCATGGAGCCGGCTTTACTGACGAGATGCGATTAATTGCAGAGCCCTGCTTCCTACCCCTAACTGGACCACTGGATCCCGGTCAACATTCAAGCAACAACTGAAAACACATCTCTTTCGACACTACTTGACTTCATCCTAAATTAAAAAATATGTCTTTCTCTTCTTTTATTCCTTCTCTTGCTAGCTTGTATTTATTTGAACAATGCCTGAGATTGGTATTACGAGCACTCCCTCTGTCTGTTTGCCTCTTTAAGATGAATCGCTTCATGTATTCCCCATTTGTAAGTTGCTTTGGATAAAAGCGTCTGCTAAAATGTCAATATCAGTCATATGCACCATGTTAAGCTACTACTTAAGCTACTAAAAAAAAAAAAAAAACCTTAGATAATACCCTTGAATTAAAAAATAAATATATACTGGTATAAGATCACTGAAATAATTAAAATAAAAATTAAATGAAAAATGATTTAAAAAAAACACAAATGAAAATAAATATATAAACTTAAAATAAATAAATAAAATAGTAGATTGTGAAAAAAAAATACATTAATTTAACATTTTATATCAGTCTTAAGTACAACTCAGTAGCTTTAAATAAACAATATAATACAAAATAAAATACTAATAAATCTTTGAGGTAATATCGTTTAAAAAGTAACTATTATTCAGTAACAGTTACTCCGGTGCTCTGGTTTATGCACTGCTGACAACGTAAAACTCAAAAATAGACAATACCCTTACAGACCAAGTACTGTGTAAGGATGAAAATATGGATCAAGGAAAAGAGAAACACTTGTCAGATGCACAAGACTCAAGTCTGAATGACGTCTCTGTGGCTCTGAGGTTTAATCTGCATCCCATTTTGGTTGCGATTTGAAAATGTTTCCAAAAACACACAAATTAAATATATCATTTCCAAACCAAATGGATTTCAGAAGCACCCATGGCAAGAAAACAATATGGAAGCAGTGAGCGGGTCTCTTTATCTTGTACAGCTGGTGGATCGAGCGTCTCGACTGAAGGGGCTCGTGTTTGTTCTTGGCCACTCGAAGGAGACATCTGATGGCTCCAGCTCCTCGGTGGACCTCTTCCAAATCAACCATCTGTCGAGAAAAGCTCTCATACAGCGTGTGCCTGACAGAGACGCTGTGCCTCAGCAGGCCACATCAATATACCACCAGCACCGCACACCAGCCATTACTGGACGCACAACCCACCGCCGGCCGTCCCTGAGAACGAGCACTTTACACAAGACAGGGTAGAAGAGAGCTTCTGTACAGCACTAAAATACAACCTGCATTAAAACATTTATGGTATTAAAAAATAAACAATACATGCAAAAAATCTAATGTAACATAACATAAAAATGTAATTAAATTAGCATAAAATAAACATTTATAATATATTTAAAAAATTTGTTGAGTAAAATTTCTTAATAAAAAATTAAGAATTTTTCAAAATTATAACAAAATGAACAAACGCAAAATAAATTAGCATAAAATAAAATAAAAACTTTTAAAATATTATTTAAATCCAAAAGATTAAGTTAAATTTATCTTATTAAAAAATCGTTAAAAAAAATGGCATTACATAATAAAATATATTTTAGGGTGGGGTAGACTAAATGTTGGTTTCTAGTCACTGATAAACTGCTTTCTCATAAATTAAGTGAAAAAATTTCACTGTAAAAAAGTTAAATAAATACATTATTTGTTGAAACATTTGTAAAAGGCCATTTTGAAAATTATAATTAGTTTAATGGGGTGGTTGAATGTTTTTTTTCTAGGCTTGATTGTGTTTATGGGGTGCAATCAAACACGTGTTCATGCTTCGTTTTTTTAAAAACACATTATTTTCAGAATCAGAATGAGCTTTATGGCCAGGTATGTTTACACATAAGAGGAATTTGTTAGCCCGATTGAGACGCAGAGGATCGCGCAGAACCTGTACGGAGCACGGCTCTTAATGGTATGTTTCAGTGTTTCCCACACGTTGATTTATTTGTGACAGGCCACCACAATATCCACATCGACAGCCACAAATACCCATTGCCCGCTTCTATTAGCTCCCGCGTCTCATACACACACGAGCGCGACTTCAGCACTATATTTAGCAACTTTCAGACCCTTTTAGCTGCTTTTTTTCCATAAAAGGTACATACTGACAAACGTAGCAGCTTTTTTGAAAAAGCCTTAGCTATGGTTCAGTTGGAAGATGTCTCCAGTACTGCCCGCGTCCAAGCACCTGTCGCTTACTGACTGTTTGAACTTTTACATTTGAATGCAATTCATCTGATAATATGCTCATAGTTTGACTAAGACGCATGCAGTGCGCTGAATAAGACAAAGCGGTAATATAGCCAAGACCACCGCATATAGTCACTTTTTAGTGTAGATGCATGTTGATTTTATCAGACGATGTCGCGATTATTAATCAGGATTTAAGGAGAATAGTGAGAGTGATTGCTGGACATATCATGTTTGTAATCATAAACGAATGGCCTTCGATTATGAATGCAATATTGCGTAGCTTGTCAGTGAACTACGGCTCAGTGTATTAACTAACGCTCCATCTGAAAACATGGGATGGCGATTTACTGCTAATCAAGATACTAGCTTTACAGTCGAGATGTTAATCGAGTTCGATTAATTGCACAGCCTTACGTTGTAGTCCTTATGAGCCGTTTTTGTAGGCATTAAACTGCCAGAATTTTAAAAGACGATATTTCGCATTGAACTTTCAGCTTCGTAACTTTGCAGATATTGTTTATGCTCAAACAGAAACATTACATGATAACTAACGTTAAAAAAGTGAAATCGCAATCAACCACCCCTTTAAAAACTTGCTAAACAGTTCACTACACCAAACTGAACAAAGTCAACAGATTCTCCATAAAACCATTGCATTTGTGCCTCATGATAAAAAGGAAAAAATGCAACTGTGCCAGAAAAAGCTGGACATGTGAAAAGCGTGGTGTAAGAACAGGGTTTGGAGAGGCACTGACCTATCAGAGAAGACATCCGAGCTGTGAGAGTGTTAATGTGAATGCATTCAATCACAGGGGTGTTCTCTCACCCCATCCACAGCATCTCAAGTCAGATGAAGCGTGCTTGGTCACATCACAGTGAAATAACGTGAGAGGAAAAGCTTTGAGACAGCTTCACAAAACCCAAAGTAAAGCATCATTACACGAATATCAACATTGGCACTTACTTGTGCAGGACTTGCTTGCATGTCACATTTTCTTTGGAAAGTATACAAAAAAATTAATAAATACTTTCAGTACAATATTTCCTTCCTACTTCACAATGCAATTGGGATTAATAAGTACATTTACCTTAGCCTCGAGACTGAAGATTTTGTGAGCTATCTAGTGAGCTACTGTGACTAATAGATACAGGTGCATCTCAATAAATTAAAACGTCATGGAAAAGTTCATTTATATCAGTAATTCAACTCAAATTGTGAAACTCGTATTAAATACATTCAATGCACACAGACTGAAGTAGTTTAAGTCTTTGGTTCTTTTAATTGTGATGATTTTGGCTCACATTTAACAAAAAACACAAATTCACTCTCAACAAATTAGAATACTTCATAAGACCAGTTAAAAGTTCTTGATGAATTTTTGTTGACATTTACTTTATGCATTTATTTACAAGTATATCGCCATTTTAAATGTTATATAAATCAGGCTAATGATACATATATATAAAAAAAAACTTCAGAATGTATATGTTAAGTTTGTAGAGAAAAACTCATTTTGAGAAAACAGCCTTTCAAATATGTAAGTGAAATCTACAGATGCAAATAGATGAAGTGTGATAAAATAAATGCATATTTAAAGAAGACATGTTATAGAAACCAAGGAGCTCAGAATCGCAAAACTGACCAATGCATAAAAACAATTTGTTTTGCCTATAGTGTCTTGCCTTAACTAGTTTGTGTCCTTGAACAACTACATTCACTTACAAAATATATAAAACAAATTTTAGTACAATGAAGCATTCACAAATCACAGCAATTTGCAACAATGAAGCAGCAAGAGATTTTCATTGAGCTCAGCTTTATGCAAATAAGCAGTGAACACAACCAATAGAAATACAGATGCTAAGATTCGAGAAACACCTACTAGCACTTCATCTATTAAATCGCTGTTAGTAGACATCACATAAACTATCTACATGCCATTTAATTACTCCACAAACAGTCTTGCTTCACAAAAATCAGGGCTTCAGCATTGCTGTTGGCTCCAACAGACAAGTTTAACAGTGACAAACAAGTTCAGTTCATTTGAAGATCATTTAACATACCTAAAACACTCCCCCAAAACAGCTCCTAAATCCACTTGTTGTACAACCCACATCCGCTGCTTGAGTGCAGGCCTTCAAATGCATCATTCTGGAAATACTGATCCAAAACAACTGGCTGGAGCCCATGAGAAGACCACGAGAACGAGGAAAGGAGGAGGTGAAAGTTGAGGAGAAAGGGTTGGCAGGCTGGGGTTAGCCAGTTAGCGAAAACGCTCACAGCTGCCCCCCCCCTAATCTGCGCCTCCCCACCCCACCAACCGCTGTGCAGAACGGCCTCATCAGCATATGTAAAGGGCCGGCTCTAGACTGTGACATTCAACCTTACTGGGAAATAAAGGAGAAGGACACAAAGACTAAAAAAACCTCCATTGTTCCTCCGCGCGGTTCAATACGTGACCTTCTGAATGCTGAGAGATGGTTTTGGCGCTAGAGGAATCCATGTAGACGTTTAGCTCTGCATTCGTTCCGTACGAAAGACTTTATTGAGCTGACAAAAATTCTGTATGGCAACTTTACTTTGATCTAGCATCTGTGCATTTCAACATCAAATCTGTAGGTGACAACAGCAAACATCTGAAACCATCAATGCAGCAGTCTTTGATTCAGATGCTCAGAGAGAAGTGTGACAGCCGGATACTAGATTCTTCTGGAAGATACTTTCAACTTTGGAAACTTTAATTCTGACAGTTATTAACAGTTCATCAGTGGCAGCACACAGTACACCTGCTGTTTGTAGAGTTTGCTTCTTTACTGAGAGACGTACATACTGACCAGGCCAATACAATGTTTGATATCTGACAGCTTTCAGATTATGATGATTCACAGCAGCATTAGCTCGGTCTCTCGTGTCAGATACAGAAAACGACAGATAGAAGGACAAAGAATGATGGATAAAACGACAGACAGACAGAAAGACAGACAGAGAACGATACAGATAGACAGATAGGACAGAACGACAGATAAACATATAAGATAGACAGACAGAGATATGATGACAGATACAATGACAGACAGATGACAGACAGATAAACGACAGAACGACAGACAGAGACAGACAGATAGATGACAGACAGATGACAGACAGATATATGACAGACAGACAGACAGACAGATATAATGACAGACAGACAGGACAGACAGGATATGACAGAGATGATGACAGACAGATGGAAGATGATATAGATGACAGACAGACAGACAGATAGATGGACGGACGGACTAGGACAGACACAGATGAGCTGTAATGTGACAGACAGATCGAAGATGGTAGCCTCAGTGAAATCCATAGCAGCATGATTGAATCAGCTGTTGCTGAGTGCGTTTGTTGATGGTTGGCTGGTATACTGACCGATGTTCAGCATGGAGCAGTGACAGTGAGCTCAGCTGGCTTTACTATAGAACCACATGCTCACAATCACTCTGTGTGTGTGATGATGTGATGTGTCTGTGATAGATGTGTGTGTGCATGTGTCTGTGTGTGTGTGTGTGTCGATGTGTGTGATGTGTGTGTCTGTGTTCCCGTGTGTGTGTGTGTAGTCTGTGGAATAATCGGTGTGTTCACTGTGAGACATCAGAGCGCATCATGACATTCAGCACCCCTCCCCCCGCCTCCTCCTGCACACGCATTAATGCAACTTAGAAAGAATCGAATAAAGGATCGCTTGAGTGGAAGGAAACGGTGGAGCTTAATTGCGCTGGATTCATTTGTGTAAGTGTGGTTTCACTTTGATCGGCTGCGCAGGGTGGAGGGGGTTCAGGACAACACGCTGGTTTCGCTTCAATTTTGGGGGATGTTTGGAAGAAAGATGGACTAGTGACTGACACTCCAGACCCACACACTCCATCTGGCCTCTCATGCACACTTTAACAGTAGGATTCCGGACGGATGTGATGACACCACTGGCGGCTGATGGAGCGAGCTCAGACACACACTTCAATGAAGCATGAGAAATGGAGTTTGTTTAGGTGGATGACCAGAAGCAGTGTCTGGCAATGAAATCAAATACACCAAAAATAAGTACACTTACAGAACACAACTGCGGCTTCCACAATGCAGGGTGTTTGACATTCATTTTCAGAGTACTGAATAAAATCAAGGTAAATCCAACCAGGATTGTTTTGCTTGAACAATTGACCTGGCCATTAGTTTAAATCACTGTGAAAAGTATAGATATATACATCATATATTGGATATATATATATAATAAACATTAATAATGACATGCAGATTTTATTCAGTATATTAACATAAAATGGAAATTAATACGGAAAGAAAAACATAGAAATTATTTATATTGAATGACCACATATAACTATATAATACAATAGATATAGATGCTAATATAAAAGTCTAATAGAATAGATAGAATTATAGTATTAGTATATTTTACTATATATTATATATATATATATTATTATTGAGATAATAATAATAAATTACAGAACATTAATAATGGATATCACTTTTATTAGAAACCTGTTCCCAACGATGCAATCCAACGATTTCCAGCAAAAATGATTTCTTAAACATTATTGTATCGTTTATTGTCTCATCGCACCTGCTCAGGACACGGTGTGACTCTGAAATGCATATGCGGTCTGGTCATGACAAACTTGTGTTTCAGATGAGCGTTCTGGAGTGGTTTTTAGTGGGCGGCAGGGGAGCGTGTAAATAGGATAATGAAAATGACCTAGTGGATGAAAGAAAAACACAGAAACGCTTCTGGGATTGTGATGAATGGCTGAGAGCAGATGCTCACAGGTGAACGTGCAAGCCTCATGTGAGCCTGCCAATGTTTCCCAGGCATACTGTATGTTTGTTCAACAGATGTACCATGAAAGTCTCACCGTAGCTTGTGATCAGCCTGAGATAGGTTCAGAAACATATTTTGTTCTCATGTTCAGTGAGTAGACCTTTAGAAGATGCTTTCATTCAAATCACCGGTCATAATGAAGCTAAGCGCGAATGTCACAAACGCCGAGTGGAAGTAGACCGACGAACAAGAAAACATGATAATACTGTTCAACAATTGAACCAAAGTTATGATGAGGAACAGGACCATTGAACTAATAATGTGACAAAATAATATACATCAGAATATTTTTATATTGACTATGGAATTTGATTAAAAATTAATATAATAAAATCAAATGAAATTAATTTAATTTATTAAAATAAAATGGAATTAAAGGAATATAATTATATGAAATATTAAAAATATAAATAATAATAGTTTAATAAACATGAAAATGAATAAAAATGAATTAATATTTATATATATAGTATAAATACACACATACATATACACACCACTGGCCACTTATGATCAATTGGCACAATTTGTTAACGAATCAAACGGAATTGACGGGTACTACCGCCAGTTCAATCCTATTACCCAGAACGGGTGGTGACTGGCGACCGAATGAAGAAGATGACGGCTGGTTCCATGATTATACCGCGACCAATGCACCACCCCAGTTTTACGCAGGAACAACGAAAATATCAGCAGCCAGACAGAAAACGAGGTCAGAGAGATGAAGATGAATAGTAACTCAATTACTTCGTTAAGAACTGACCGCAGAATATCATCTGAACGCACCATGTCCCAGCGATTGCCCGGTCGATATCACGAGAGGACAGGATCAAACAGATTGCCCCTGACGTATCTGATAGTCGAACTGCAGAATACGAAAGGATCATCTGTTCAATATTAGTCAGGTAATGGCAGATATTTCTGATATTATGCCTGGTACCACTGATATTGCTCAACACAGCTCACTGAGGACAGCTGACTGAACTGCCTCATACCAGTACTATCTGACATCAGAGGATAATGCACCGGTGTCAAAAGGACTGATCAGACTGGTTTTTGATAATGAGTTCACTACCAAATGCCTCCAAATATTCAACCAGCACTTGATGGTGAACGATGTGTGATTATGACACATGTCTGCTTAGAAAGGTGAGTGGTTGTGCACCAGCAATAGTAATCACGATGGTTACCAATGTTATCTGCAATACCAGCCATTCAACAACTGAGGAACACACACGATCAATAACCAAAGGATTAAAGAAATGAAGATTTACTATAGATGAATTGCAACCATTTACGAATTAAAGAAATCTGATGATCAAGAAGAGCAGAACCACAAGCCACCCATGACACAAAGAGGCGATGCCCAGCCTGCGCTTCGTTAGTCACAGATGGCGGAGCAGAATGATCAACGAGCCACCAACCGCAACTGATATCAGAGATCGAACCTGCTTAAAGACCTGATGACAATCATCAATCATCGGTAATATCAAACCGAAAATCGATAAATGAAGTTGTTCACCAAACAACAGCGAAATTTTCTATTCAACGATGAGTTGTTTTGATTGATTGAGGCGACATGACGAGACCAAAGGGCGAATCACCAATGTTGAACCAGAAATGGAAGATGTTTCAGAACAACCTGGCTGGTTGTTATTTTGAACTTCGCTTCGTCAGGAATTGAACGCCTCCCGTGAAACCACACAAATTGTTCGGTATTGAGCTGAGCTACTGCTCAGCAGTTATCAGCATTTAAATGAAAAGGATATTTTTCAATAGCGTTGCTATATTATACCGTTGGTATCATTCAATGATCTTACTTTAATAATAAGATACTGAGCAGGATCGTTGTGATGTTTTAATGTTGGAATTCCATTCATCTATCAGACATCCATGAGCAAAATATCAATATTCTGAATTATTTTGAAAAGCACAAATATCCATTACTATTAATCCCAAATATAATGAATTGTCCACAAAAGCTATCAACTTACATTGCAGACATAAATCATAATGAAAATGAATTGTGACAACCTTCTGCTCGTCACGTTCAAAGAGATTTGCATAAAACACTTGGTGCATCTCTGAGCGTATCCACATTAAAAGCACCACCACTAAAAACACTGCAGCTAAAATCTAGATAAACCATTCTAGATAAGATACAAAGGGCAAAAATGAGGACTGTGATTTCTCCGGCTCACACTGAGCTCCACAGCTGAGCTGGAGCGTGACACTCCTGGGTCTAAAATTAGCCCATGAAAAATAAATGAACAGATCGGGAGGTGATTTCTATAGATTTTGTGTTCGGAGAGCAGCGCTGGCAGCTGACAGGCACCGTGACGGGGTGTGGGCCCGGGTACAAGAGGAAGGAAAACACTCGCCATCAGCTCCATTATCTGTCTACAACAAAAACCGACAAACTGAGAGATGAGGAAAGAGCTAAAAGCACAGAGGGAGGCATTGTTGCTTTTGCCCAGAAGCAGGAAAAGCCATGAAAGTGATTGTGACGTTACCATTAGGGAGGGGGATCCGTTTACTGAAACTGGAGAAGTGACAGCAATGATTGATTCATCATCAACACATTAAGAGTATGACCACATTTCACATGAACATAGATCACTAGATATATGCTTCAAATATGGTCAAATATTCTTCTGTTTAAGTCTGAGATTAATTTCAAAGAATCAGTTCTTACTACGAGGCTACGTTGGCCGTGATGTATGTTTCTTGCTGAATACAGAACAACAAGGAAACTGTCCGTTTACTGACTTTGTATTATTTTGTGGTGTGGTCATTAGTTATTTAGCAAAACGAACCAAAATACGCTTACAATTGAATCTGATACACATTTAAAAGAACTGGGCCCGTATTCATGAAAAATCTTAGTGCTAAGAGTTGATCCTAGTAACAAAATTCTAAGAAAATTCTCCTCTTAAATTTAAAGAAAAGATCCTAGTAAAGAAAAATGTAATTCAGAAAGCATCTTAACCCTTAAAAGAGGTCTTAAGGTCCGAAATTGGTAGGAGTACGGATGAGGACTTTTAAGAGGCTTAAGAGTTTCTTTAGCAGCGGAGAAAATGGATGAAACATGAAGAGGGAGAAGAAAAGTGCTGCACACAATGCATGACAGTGAGTTAATAAGACGCTGCACATTAGATCGTGCAGGGATCATGTTTGTGACAGATCTTATTAAAGACATGTTAACATGCCTGACACTGCGCAGATATGCCATAGCACCAGAAATGGACGTAATCAACTACATTAACATATTTGGCAACTGGAAAATGCAACTATGCAGCAGCGATGATTTTGGGTCTGTTACAGCACTTTCAGAACCTTATTGTGTCGCTGTTCATTTCCTATAAAATACTAAGTATGACAGCATGGTAAATAAAAAAATAAAGAATATAATGTGTGTGTGTGTGTGTGTGTGTGTGTGTGTGTGTGTGTGTGTGTGTGTGTGTGAGAGAGAGAGAGAGAGAGAGAGAGAGAGAGAGAGAGAGGAAAAACAGGAAAAATTACACTTGTAATTTCAAAGTGAAGGCTTATAATAAACCCTACTCTTAAAAGCACTCTTACTTCCTTCTTGGACAACCAACCAATCACAGTCTTCAAAAGACTGTCATAGCTAGCAACGGGGTCAGCCACGCCTCCTCACTAAAATAAAAGTTTTTGTCATTTCCTCCCTCAGAGTAGCTCTCAGATTGGTCCTGAATCACTTTTAAGCTAAGACTCCTAGCTAGAAATGTTTAAGCTAAATTAGGAGCTCTCTGAGAGGATTCTTAGAATCTTTATGAATCCGGCCCCTGGTTCATAAGAGTCATTTGTTTGTGAATCAGACTGCATCTGCAGGTGAGGGTTCATAGCGGCCTGTCGAACAGCTGGGTACCAAACGCAACCGACAGAATGAATAAACAACCACAAAGAGGAAATGGTGGCAGCTTTGAACATCTGTCACTTCATCCCAGCAGGAACTTCCACTAATTAAAAGAGAAACTCCGACAACAGAAATTTGATTAACCAAAAACCGCTAACTTATTCTCCAAAGCCCTGACAGACCCCGCGGGGAGATGGTTTCGATAAAACTCCATGAGAATCTGACTGTTCGCCTCAGTCATGCAGCTGCCGTCTCTCTTTTTTCTGTATAAGAGTCGCTTTGATAGCTCTTCTGAAAGTGCCATTGGAAACAGCTGTTCTGTGGGCATCAGCCGTGAGACGCGGACCCGTTCTGACAAGAAGAACAGCAGATGAATCCACATCACGCGCAAATGACCAGATACAGCCAATACAGCCACACAGACCAGTACTCAAACCAATGCCAAGAAGCATCCCGAAGCACAGATCAACTAAATTAAAAGAAAGGATATAATGACAAGGAATAGACAATTAGGAAAAGTGCAACAAAATATCATAAAATAAAACAACACAAAATGAAATAAAAAATAAAATAAATATGTTAGTAGTAGTAGTAAAAGTAGTAGTTTTGCTAAATGTTCAGGTGCATCTCAATAAATTAGAATGTGGTGTAAAAGTTCATTTATTTCAGTAATTCAACTCAAATTGTGAAACTCGTGTGTTAAATAAATTCAATGCACACAGACTGAAGTAGTTTAAGTCTTTGGTTCTTTTAATTGTGATGATTTTGGCTCAAATTTAATAAGAACCCACCAATGGTGACTTTGCCACGACATTCTAATTTATTGAGATGCACCTGTAGACTTAAAAGAAACTAATAATAATAATAATCATTATTATTATTATTATGTTTTATTTAGTAGCAGTATCAAAAGTATAATAATTAATATACTTTTATATAATAACGAAAATTATCTACATTTTGCAAAATATAAACCCCAAAAAAACAATAATAACAACAACAATTAGTTAAAAGTTTTTACAAATGTAAAAAAATAAAGTTATTATTATTATTATTATTATATATATCTATTATTATTACTACTCCTAAAATTATAATTATTAATATTGTTTTATGTATAAATTACACTTATTTTTTGAAAAGCCCAAAAACAGCAATTATTTATAACTAATATTATAATAATAATTAATATAAATACAAAATCATATCTACAATGCTTGGTTCAAGCAGTATGTGGTGAAGAGGGAGAGAATGTGTCTTGAAAATGTTTCTCTCAATTGTATGGACACACATGGGATATATCAGAAACTACTGCTGTAGTTTGAACTGAAAGACCAATAATATGACGAAAACCTACCAAACATCAGCTAGGGTTAATATATTCTCCTACAGTGAATACAACCCTTATTAAAAGGAGTGGAAAGGCCCCATAAAAAGAAATGCAACAGAACATGGTCCAAGTAATTTCCATTCCCTCATCCCGCTCTCGTACGGACGGAAACATTCGAGGAAATTCTCACGGAGAGCGAGAGAGAGGGATTGAGCTGCTGCTGCGTATTAAAAGTTCCCTTTTTTCTTCTGAAGAGAATCTCGCTGTGTGTGTGTGTGTCCTTCATTGTGTGAGTCTTCCCTCAGGCTCGGTGCACTACAAAAATCCATTTATCCTTCCTGAGAGTTAGTAGCGGCAAAGAAACGAGCTAAAGAATCCGGCAGGAGTCACGTGCCGGGGTGACATGGCTTTTCCCGTCTCACCGCCATGAGTCCTTCAGAATGGGATCATTCCTAATGACAGCAGAAGAGAAAACCCAAGTACATCAGTTGCCAATATTTGCATTTCTTTGGCAAATCACACAATGCACCACTTGACTTGATGGATAGAGAACATTCTCATCCAGGCGTGAGAAACAAGCCCCATGAATGAGTTTCTCTTTCACTCTGTGAATCGACTCATCAAGTGACATGCATATGCAATTTAAAAAATGAATGCGCCTGACATGATACTGCCTTCTCTTTGACCGTAGTTTGAACCCGAGATATGTGGAAATTGATGCAAATAAATGAGAGCTGTAGTTCAAACAGAGACCAAATTACTCTACAAACTGCAGGATTCATTAAGTAATATGTTATGTGGACCAAATGCCGTGTGCCATAATTTCATTAATAGTGCATTGAACATCTGCGGTTCCAAGCAGAATTGCAACTATAATGGCAGGTTTGGCGTTTGGTCAGACAAACAGACAATATGTCAGTTCTCAATAAAAATACTCCCTCTCTGGATGTAATTATTAGGCTTCTCTGCTGATCATATGAGCTGGTGTCTTTCCTCCTCCCCTCCTGTGAATCGGTCTAACGAAGGAAAGTGTTCAAGGGAGGTGAACTGAATAAACTCATTTTCCACCGAGTGCTGATAGGACCTGACATCAGAGCCCTGGTGGTGAAGTCACCTCTGACCTTACAAATCCATCCTAGCTAATAATATAACGAGGCACAGCGCTGAACCTCAAATACAAAAAGATGCATCATGGCAGTCTAAGAGAACTAACTACATGAATAGGGATAGGAAAATGGGAGATAGAATAATAGAGCGACAGATAGAGTGATACAACGATAGAGCAATAGACAGAGTGACGGTTAGAATGACAGACAGAACGCTAGAGCAACAATTAGAGTGATAGACCGATAGCAATAGATAAAACATCAGAGCAACAATTAGGGTTTTCATTATCTGTAAGCCATAATCATCAAAATATCAATAAATATAGGCTTGAAATATTTCACTCTGTGTGCAATGAATCTATATAATATATGGGTTTCACTTTCTGAAATAAGTGACAAAAAATATTGACCTTTTTCATGATATTCAAATATTTGTACATATACCTGTATATAAAAAAGGAAAAAGATACTATATGGGAGATCAACTAAAGAGGAAACCGAATTGAGACTCGACACAAGCTATGTTCAAACCTACATGAGAACTACGGTGCTGTAGCACACATGCTCACCGCTAAGCCACAGATCTAATCTGAAGCAGCGTGCAACTCTACAGTGCTTGTTTTGTTCCTAAAAGAAACGCTGTTCAAAGCTCAGAAAAATCTCACGGCATAAATGTTTATATAATTCAGAATGACATAAAGGGAGCTTTAGTTACACCGAGAGAATGTTTCTTCCAAGCCCTCGAGACGAGATCAGTCACCACTGATGAAAGATGAACAGAGGACGGTGCTTGTCCTTAATCGCAGCACCACTGGAGCCCAACCACACGGACCCAAATAAACCCGTCATTTCTATTCCCCTCTCCCTTATCGCCTCACTGCAGGGCTTCTGATTGAAGTCTGGAGATGTTTTCAATGCTTCGGACGGCAGCACGGTACCGCAGAGGATCTTCTCCTTCACAACTTCATTTCACAGCCAGAGAAATAAGTTCCCCAGCAGATAAATATGACATTTATGCTGAAGAAAGCTGCAGAATTCAGATTTTTTTTGGAGCCCACGTTAGACTCATTTTAGTCTTTAAACCATTTTTTAAGAAAAGAGAAGAGTCAGAAGTATAATTTATTATATTAATTTAAAGTAGGGTTATATTGTCCGATGGGGGGGATGCAGCTGACAGGCTTATTGAAAATACAATTTAATTCTCTGTCAGTAGGAGGCGCTTTTGAAACGATTACCCCAGAAACGGCTGTAAACAAAGCAGCGCTGCAGCGCTCATGAACGCTACTTTATCAGATACATTTGAAAAGAAATCAAAACTTTTCTGAAGATACTCTGTTCCTTTCAGCGATAGGCTACATATAAAACACCTGTGTCGCATCATTGCTTGAATTAGTAAGAAGGAGTAAAGTGTTTAAAACTATAGCCTAGAATGTTGAAAATGTATGAAGTAAGTCCTCTAAAGAGTTACCAGGGTAAGCCTATGTGACGGCCCCGGCCCAATTTAACCCCTGCTCACATGGGTTTTCTTAAGCTGATTCTCAAATCACATGCTTCATTGAGCCGGTTAAAACGAGCTGTTGGGTCTGTGATGGGCCTACAGCAGGAACTAGGCTAGTCGTAGTGCTGCACTTCAACAATATTAGTACATGCAAAAATGGATGAGCCAAAGCCACAAGACTGCAAGTCTATATGGAGCTCAATATTTGGGACACAACCAGAGTGGGATGAAAATCAAAAAGACAGCAGTGGACAATCCAGATAAACAGTTAAGCTAGAAGAAGCAAAGTAGTTTGGGAGCATGATTTTCTAGCTTGGCTTTAGCAGAGATGTGCAAAACTACATGTTTTCTAAATTTAACAAGTCGGTGGGTTACCTAATGGACTAGTTGACCAATCAATCAATAATTTACACTTACATTCACGAACAGTGTTGGGTAAAGCTACTTATAAAAGTAATGCATTAATTTTGCGTTACCCCCTATAACAGTAACTAATGACATTTTGTGGAATATAATGCATTGGTTTTTTGGGGGGGACATGTGAGCTGTCAGTCAATAAATGGGAAAACAAAGTAACTAGCGTTACTTATTTGAAAAATTTAAATTTTCTTGTAAATTAAAAAGTGATGCGCTACTTTACTAGTTACTTAAAAAAACTAATCTGGTTACTTCACTTGCAACGTGTTACCTCCAAAACGGTTCATGCATTTGGCATTTTATCCAAAGTGACCTATACACTGCATTCAAGGTACGCATTTTATCAGTTCTTGTTTTCATCGGGAAGTGAACCTATGACCTTGAATTAATTTTTCTAACTTTTGGGTCTATCAGGTCAACTAGATCCCTTGGCTAGTAGGTCAGCTGCATTGTAAAATCAAAACGTGTCTTTTACATTGTGGTTGACCACCTAAACCTCCTTGGACCAGCTAGAAGCCAGCCATATTTCGAACACAACTATGACTTAATCTAGTTTTAGTTTATATTATTACGCAGCACTGACCAATGGTAAGATAAAACTACAGGTTGCTGTGTAATGACAATCAATTCTGTGAAAATGTTTTTCATTTTCCGACCATGAAGACATTTAAAAGGCCACCATCTGCCTGTCAGGACTTAAATCTTATAAATGATTAAAACAAACTCACAGTAAAACAATATTTTATGAAAGGAAACCATGTTTGTGACGTGTATTTGTTGTAATTACTGCACTGTAAATATGGTTACGCCCCACACAAAGAGTGTCTGTGGCTTCAAAGATCATTTGTGTTTGTTTCTTTCCCACCCATGAAGACCTTTAAAAAGGCCACGATCTGCCTGTCAGGACTTAAATCTTATAAATGATTAAAACAAACTCACAGTAAAACAATATTTTATGAAAGGAAACCATGTTTGTGACATGTGGCATTTGTTGTAATTACTGCACTGTAAATATGGTTACGTCCCAGACAAAGAGTGTCTGGGGCTTCAAAGATGTCGATGTTTATGACCCTGTTTCAGAAAAACCACCTCTTAAAACATTTACTACCCATCCGAAGCCAACTGCGGAGGATTTCAAGTGCTGGCATCATGTAGCAGAACTGCAATAATAAACTCGATATTTCAAAGTAGCGTAGGTCATCTCGGTTGCATAACAATCCTTTTCAATTCAACTTGTTCTAGTACAATGTGAAGTAAATGATACACCTGCCTCATCCCTGCTCCATTTCACCCCAAGACACAGACGGTGGCTTCTGTTTCAGTGCACATCTGCACCGTGAGCTCGGAGCAAGTCTTCCACAGAGGACTTTACTCGGAGGGGGGGGTAGGGTAGGAGCAGATGATCTGGTCAAGGAGCCAAGGAGCAACGGATTACAAGAAAAGAGGAGAGATGAGGAAGAATCAGGCCACTGGCAGTCCAGATCGTTATCTGCAGACAAATGCATTTCGAGGGTGGATAAAATAAGGACAATTCTTCAGATGCAACTAAGAAAAGCTAATGAATTAAACTAGACTTTCCTTTCCTGGTGTTAGAAGTCAACATATACTGGTGCTCGACCAACTTACTTAGCGTAATGTGATGTATAAGTAAAACAGTATACTCAAAATGTTAAGCAAGCCAATCCTTTGTGGCTTTTAATGTCCAATATCATTGTATACCCTTTTATCGTGCACTATTGGAGAGTACAGCCAATAGAAGTGGTGCCCAAAACCAATCCATTCAATCCCACAATGCATTGCAATAAAAAGCATACAACCATAATGTACAGTCAATGGCTTAAAAACACCAATAATGCACTGTGATGGTTTTCATTAAATTAATTCCCGTGTATCTAAGTTTGCACCCATAGAGCAATTACACAAATGTCATTGTATTCTTAAATTGTTTACTTATGGTTCACACTAGCTAGTTTCATTTAGTTACTACTGAAGCTTACCAGGTAAGCACTGCATGTGACATCAAATCAACCACAACTTGTTTAGTTTGTTATTAAACAGCAATTACCATGTAAAATCGGCAGCCTATATGAATTCGCTCAGTATTTATTTTTTCAATTCTTCAAGAGGACAATATTAGTGCACTAATGTAGGGAAAGAGGTAAATGAGGATTTAAAGGGTGACATCAGACAGCCATTTGTTATAAGCTTTAAGGCCATCTGGATGCTATTTTACTCTAAAAGTAAAATACAGAAATATAAAATATATAGATAAATAAACTAAATACTATATATAAATACTTTACATAAGGGATGTAGGATGTAATGATGTCACAATTTTCTTGCAATATTTATATACAAAACTGTGTCCTTTTAATATTTCACAGACAAAATGCTGTACATTACTTTATAAAATTTAAATATGTCAAATATCAAATAGAAATTTTAAATCAAATAAATAAATAGCAAATCAAATGAATCTCTTGCTATAAACAAACTAAGGCTTTATCTGTGCTATTTCCATTTAAAATCAAGGCAACCACTGCATTATAATCTCAATCCAAACAAAGGTGTTGCATACATGCAGCAAGAGGGGGTTTGATTTCAATTTGATTGCATAATTAAAAAATTAGACAAATAGATTAATCTGACTTTAATTTGTTGTTTCTCTTGGTTACCACTGTAAACAAAAGTATAAACACTATAAACACTACTTCAAATGCTTTAAACAGAGACAAAATGATATCAAAGAAATCTCTTGCTATAAACAAACTAAGGCTTTATCTGTGCTATTTCCATTTAAAATCAAGGCAACCACTGCATTATAATCTCAATCCAAACAAAGGTGTTGCATACATGCAGCAAGAGGGGTTTGATTTCAATTTGATTGCATGATTAAAAAATTAGACAAATAGATTAATCTGACTTTAATTTGTTGTTTCCTTGGTTACCACTGTAAACAAAGTATAAACACTACTTCAAAATGCTTTAAACAGAGACAAAATGATACACTTTTCTGAAGACGGTCACTTCAACTCAGAGATACATTTAAATAAACCACCACCCCAAATTGTATCGCAGCTCATTTAACATCTCAACCGACTTGAATCGCCACATTTTATCTTTTTTCAACCGCTCGGGGTGCATCGTTACATCACTATTTTATAGATCATATCACCTGCTACCTATGGGCTACAATGTAAACCAGTGGACTCAAACTCAATTCCTGGAGGACCACAGCTCTGCAGAGTGCATCTCCGACCAGCTCCCAAATCATCACACCTGCTAGTTTCTAGTGATCCTGAAGACCTTGATTATCTGGATCAGGTGTGTTTGATTAGGGTTGGAGCTGAACTGTGTAGATCTGTGGCCCTCCAGGAATTGAGTTTGAGATCAATGATGTAAACTAATGTCTATTAGTGGCTCAAACGTCCCACTTTCTATAAGCTGGGGTATGTCAAACAAGATCACATGAAATGGTTTGGCAATCACAATGTCCTTTTTTAAAAACATTATGTCATGTGGGTCAACATATTGAGCTGTGAATAATACGTTCATATTATCTCTGCAATCCTCTCAATAACAGTGGCCAAAATAAATAAACAGAAGCCATTTGTCTTTATTTTCACTTTCAGTAAATGTGCAACCTTGGCCTGAGATGCACAACATGATCTACAAAAGCGTATTAAGTCCTGTTGAGTTCTCCTGAGAATCTGGAAGTGCTACAAGATAATGTAACCAGTGTCAGGTAATCGAATGTAAAACACATCAGTTGGTTTCAAATGCAGTTTGACTGACAATAAAAGTGCCCGTGTCCTCGAAGCACTTGATATGTGAGAACAATAGAGCGACCAGCATGCCACAACACAACAGGACACAAAGCCCAATTTCCTTCACACGCTTGATAAAAGGCTCTTTCAGAGAGCGACAGCTCTTTCCTGCCAAAATCACTTATATCCTGTAAACAAGAGTCCAGTGATGTCATGAAAAACTTGGCACAATGTTCAGTGAAAACACTGTTTTTAATAATTGTGCATTTATACAAACTAAGTAGCTGAAATTATCAGCACACTGGAAAAATATAATCAGACCAAAAAGATCTATCAAAAATATATTTTATTTTCCATATGCAAAAGTGAAAAAGTGACAAAAGTGCAAAGTGTCTTAAAAACAGACCAAGGAGTAGATATTTCAGCCCATGATTTCTTCAGTGCTCATGAGGTATAAAGCAATAACACAGTTTTATAGGCACAACTGCAAATTGTTAATCAGGTTTCCATCCGTACGACGACTTCTCTATCTATTTTTAAAGTTATGCTTAAATCTCATCTTCTTGATCGATTTGCAGCAAATCAATGAAGGGTTTTTGTATCTATCTACTGGGATTTTATTATTTTATAATTGTGCTCTGTTGTATTGTTGTTTACTTTGCCTTGTAAAGCACTTTGGTCAACTCTAAGTTGTGTATAAATGTGCTATATAAATAAATAAAAGAAAGAAAGAAAGAATCAATGAAGGGGTGATTGTCAAAGTCAACAATTTCCCTTTACAAAAAACATACAAGATCCATCTCTTTATTTAATCCAGTCGGGATTAATGATGCATTTATACAAATTAAAATGTTTTAAAACTGATTTTCCAGACAAATTCTGATTGAATGAGCCACGTTGTCAGACAATAACTCCCAAAAAATTACATTCGGTCATCATTTACTCGCCATAATCTCGTTCCAGACCCATATGACTTAATGAATGAATCACCCGTTTGAGTTGGATCTTCTCAATGAATCATTTGATCCAGTTCACAAAACGGACTGATCTGGTCATATCAAAGCAAAGGGAACTGCAACATTCACATCATTTATGTCCAAACAAAGTGTTTGCGAACAGAAACACGAGTTAGAAACATGAATCAGGTTGGATTTAGTCACTTCTCATCAACACGATGAAAACCAGTTGTTTCTAGAAATCAGGTCAGACCACATGACCGCTGGAATGAGACAATCTCTGGCTTTATCAAACGACTCGTATTCATGACACAGTCATCAGCATTTATACACGGTCGGCCGCAGGAAGTTTCTGGGGCAGGAGAAGCGATAAGATACGCCTGGAAGAGGGCAGAACTAACATTGCAACATGCAGGAGAATGCTCTAAAATGTAATTGCGCAATGCATTTTAGCAACCCAATTAGTTAAATCTCAGCTTTCACGCATCACTAAATGAGCTCTGACCTCTGACAGAGACACAAACTGGCTGCTCCGCTGACAGGGAAGGTTAAATACAGAACTGCTTGATAAGTGGCTCTCCAATTACGCTTAATTGGCCTTCATTAGTTAAACAGGAAAGGAAAACAATGCTTTTGAGGACAAGCCCATTGCTGAGGAAAAAAACGAGTTCATGCAGGACTACATCGAGATGTTGACGGCCCTGAACTGAAACATTTTACTGACAGCTAAACACGGTGAGCTGCCTGACTACGTGACCAATAACCAAATGCTAGTCAATACTTTCGAATTGGATAAAAATGTGCTGACACAGGGTACACATTTGTCTATTTTAGGGGGGATTACCCCCGTTACATCTGTGGTGTTCCTAATCAAATATGATCAGCCTACAAGAAGTAGCTAATGAAAGAAAAAGTTACCAAAATTGGTAAATCTGCATAATGACAGAACTACAAGAAAAAAAGCTGTTTATTTTTGACTGAAAACACCAAATTTAGGATTTATACCTTTTTAGGTACATTCCTGTACTTTGATTTTTCTGTGTGTAGGTATTTTCAGGATTCTTCACAGTGATGTCTTATTTTTGGTTCTCCAAAGAACTTTTCAGTAAACGTGAAGAACATTTTATAAATCTAAAGAAGCTGTTTCCCTTATAAAGAAGCTTTTGTTGAATGGAAAGAGTCTATGGATGTTAAAGGTTCTTCATGGAAACACAGACAGATGTCAATAAAGAGCCTTTATTTTTAAGAGTTTATTGAATGCTAAACATTTTAAACACTAGCATGCAAAACTGTCACAGTCAGCATCATTGGATATAAAACAATTCATTTTAAATGTAGTATAAAGCTGTCTGAGCAGAGAAGCCAAAGTAAACTAATATGAAAGGTCATATTGAGTGCACTCCATTGTGCACATGTATCAAATCAACCAGATATTCCATGCACTGCACAGATTATACACACTACATACAGAACAAAGAGTAAGAGTATGCTTTTCCAAACATAGACAAACAAAAGTTTCAGTTTAGCTTTAGATGTTAACAAATAATACTAAAATATGAGTCTGAACAACCGACTCAATGGTCCATGACATCCCTACATAACATGTGCAAGTAAAAGCCTAACTAAGTTTTACTATTCCAGGTAAAAATGTTCAACATCAAATGATGTTTCTTTACCCAGGAATGTCTATTCCCACGATTCTGTGCTTGTTCTTTTGTGATGCATGTAAAAGTAATTAAGGCATTCTTAGAATAAATTGCTTAGTCCTAAAAACAGTCACAGTCAGCGTTTTCATTTTACAGGTCTATTGTTCCTGTTCAAGCATGTACTGAGCTTTTGTTTCACTTGGAAAAAAGTCTTACAGGAATACCATGGTCTCAGATTACAAGAGATGCCTTGACATTGAAAGATTTTCATATATGCTTCCAATATTACCATGTCCAAAAACTATAGTATTACCATGGTTCATAGACGAAACATAATATTAGCATGTCAATATTACAGTATTATCATATATGTGCAATAACAGGGCCATTATATAAGATATAAATCAGGAGAGGTAAAATTAAATATAACAATAATAAGAATGTGTACAATAAGCTTCATTAATACAAATAAAAAAATTAGTAACAAGTTGATCCAATCAAATTCAAACTGAATTTAAATTATGTTTTGTTGAACATTCAAAAAAAAATCATTATACTGACAGCTTATTTCGAAGCTCATTTAGACAATTACTGCATTAAACTTGATGTAATATTGTTAAGCCCTCATGTACTGCATGAAGGAAGGATCTGATTTCTAATATTGTTTGCCAAAAGAAGGTCAGATGAAGGAGGTTAGAGCATCAACTCCCATGCGGCTCATACGAACACAAAGCATATTATCCTGACCACATTACCGCACATCTGTCAAGGTTACGCTCCATTTGACACAATAATTGAAACTCCTCACCCATAAAAACAGCATTTTAAGAGTTCATCTAATAAATACAAATCCACTCCAACCAACACAACGGCTGATGAGTTCTCATGATTACACACAGAATGATGTCAGCTTGTTTCTGAGGTCTTGATGCATGTCATGACTCTTGGGATGCGACAGGCAAAAATACTTTTCACTGATCAAACTCTTATTATTCTAGAACAGCGGTTCTCAATTCCAGTCCTCGCGCCCCCCCGCTCTGCATATATTGCATGTCTCTCTTAGTTAACACACCTGATTCATATAATCAGCTCGTTAGAAGTGCGCTCCGTGCATGAACTGTGTTCCGATTGACATGCTCCCTACACAGGGTCCATTGCTCCCTACACAGGGTCCATTGCTCCCTACACAGGGTCCATTGGTCCCTACTCCCTGAGCAGGGAAATCCGTTGAAGTTTACTTCACTTCAGAACATTCATTGATGGATTTGCAACATCTTCACGCATGACATAATATCGCTGTAAATATATACAATATAAATTCACATCTCGGAACTGGAATCATGAATATCCTGTGATGTCCAAACATCTGAAGTGATAAGAGTAACATAAAATGTTTATCAAATATGAGTCTGTTTCTCGCAAATAATTATAATAATAAACTTTATTTTCTATAGCGCCTTTCAAGGTACATCTCAAAGCGCTTTACACAGAAGAAAAGATTGGGAAAAAACAATAATAACAATTAAAAATAAAATAAACATTTTCCATATGACACAAGAAAATCACTTAAAAGCTATTCTGAAAAAATATGTTTTAAGAACAGATTTAAAAACACTAAAAGATTCAGCCTGTCTGATCTCAGAAGGAAGAGAGTTCCAGAGTTTTGGTGCACAAGACGAAAAGGATCACCCATAGACCGTAGACGAGTAGGGGGTATCACTAAAAGACCAGAATCAGAGGAACGTAGATCACGACTTGGAGTATAAACAGATAACAGTTGAGACAAATAATGTGGTGCCAAACCATGCAAAGCCTTATAGGTTAGCATGAGAATTTTTAAATCAATCCGAAATCTGACAGGGAGCCAATGCAATGACTGTAAAACTGGAGAAATATGCTCGCTTGTCCTGGTCCCTGTCAGAATTCTAGCAGCTGAGTTTTGAACTGATTGCAGCTTACTTAAGGTGGTTTTAGAAACCCCAGCAAGCAAAGCATTACAGTAATCAACACGGGCAAAAACAAATGTGTTTATCAATTTTTCAGCAACCGGATGGGATAACATGGGGCGGAGTCTTGCGATGTTTCGGAGATGAAAAAATGAATTTTTAACTGTATTCTGAACATGAGGATCGAAGGTTAGATTAATGTCAAATATCAAAGGTCATTGCTTCAATTCCTGGGGTTAAATTATAAAAACTGATGAAAAAAGTACAACTTACAACATTACAAGACACTTCGGAAAAAAATGACATTAAATCTACATTTTAATTATTGAATAATTTTTTTTTAAAACAAATACAATTATTTAAGAGATTTAACAACAAAAATTCTAAATATTAAAATAAAAATGCCTAAATTATTTTTTTTAGACATTATGAGTGTCCATAAGCTCCTTTTTTTCCTCAGATCAAGTTTATTTACAAGGAAATAAATGAAACCGAAATTGACTGCATGAAGTCTCTATGTAATTTGGCCAATTTTAAGGACCAAGAAGAAAAACTTTTCAAAACAATAAGTAAACAACAAGATTCTTTTGATCAGTAAGTAACCTACTGAGCGTCCAGAACACCTGCTCAACATGCTAAACCACTTCAAATACCTTGAAAACTCAAAGATTTTTCTTACATGATGTTTAAAACACACACTTTGACTGCTTAAAGTTTTCTTTCAAATTTGATGAAGACCATGAAGGAAAGCTAACAAGCCAAACTTAAACTCACAAACAACTAGTGAACAAAAATGAGTCGCTTAAGGCCATACGAGCAGGAACATATTACCCATGAAACCCTGCTCTCTTTTGTACCAACTCGCATGTTTCAGTTCGGTGGCCTTAACAACTGTGCAAACTGCACTTCACTATCTCGCACAGCAACAGTGAAAAAGCTGAGTCGAGAGAAAGTGAATAGAACAGAGTCCACACGCGGCCGCATGCCTCTCATCTCTCCCTCAGACGCTCAGCCAGAGGTATGTGCTCGAAATCACTCATCTCAGATCCCGGGTCCGGAGCGTCGGGGTCAGTGTCCCAATTGTCTGGCACCACTGGAGAAAAGCGAGGGTGTTTAACCCTCGTGGCACCGGAGTCCAGCGGCAGTGCGGTTAATGACTGATTCACTTTCACTGTCTCTACTGTGAGTCATCAGACTTTCTCCAACCAGACTCACACAGACAACGACCACTGGGAAATAAATTGAATCCGGATGCCAAAGACTAAATGATTATTATAAAGTAAGATGGTAAATATGGTGTAGGATATAATTGCAGAATTGAATCCACTTTCACACAAAGTACTGGTAAATTTCACAACACATTAAAGAACAAAGCACTGGATGTTTTTAAAGTCAAAAGTGACCAAAAGGAAATCAAGGTAGTGAGTGAATTTAAATATTTAGGTGTTATAGTCGACTCCAAGCTTAAGTTTGATGCCCATATTAAGAAAATGTCTTTTTTCGTATGATAAGACCATGTATACCTCTTAAAGCAGCTCAAGTGTTTATGCATGCTAAGATATTATCACATATGAACTATTGTGCGATATTGTGCGTCAAGCTTCTCAATCAGTGGTTAAGCCTGCAAACAAACTTAAAAGTAATGCATCAGAAACCAATGAAATGGCATCATTGTCAAATTCTTCAAAAGTATAATTTGCTAAGTTTTGCCTGTTGATTTAAAGTTGCAATCAGAACTCGAAATGTTCTCTACAAAGCTGAAACAATGGCTGAAATCTTTACAGCGATGTGAACATTGAGTACGTACCTCAGGCTGGTTTAGTTTACGTTTGCTTTCTGAATGCAGGTTGATTTACTAAGGTTTATGTTTTGTGGCTTTGTATTTATACTTTATAAAGTTGCATGTGGGCTCAGGTATGACAATATGTACAACATATACACACACGGTTATCTGTATAGATGCTTATTTGTACTAGTTTTATTTCTTGTGATGATTGTGCTTATTTATTATTTGGGTGTTTTGATTTTATGTAAAAGCCTAACCAGGGACGAGGGCTACAAACTAGCGTTATGCTATATACCCTATGTACACGACATCGGTTGTCTGTGTGTAACAATGCCTAGTGTATTGTCCCTGTTAAATCAACAAACAAACGAATAAATTAAATTAAACATGACATTTTTGAAGATTAAAGACTGAAAAAGCATTTTACAGTATACTTCTTCCTCACACAAAACGGTTGAGAAATAGCTAATGTATGCACATTCATCACTCAATAATAAAAGTACTATCACGAGGGCTGCAACAAATGATTTAGATCATTGATTAATTCACACATTAATCATTAAGCAATTCATTAAAATATTGAGTTAAGTTAGCATATTCCACACATTACATATAGAGCTGCTTTATAGCTGTAACTCAAGTTGAAGCTGCTAGCTTTACATCAATGGATTGCACAAAGTGTTATTTACATACATGTGAGTGCCGATTGCAGAGCTTGTGCAAACATATTCATATCACTATTATCAGATTTCTTAATTGCTGATTGTCCACGCGGTCATGTTTGCTGGGTGTTTATTATGTTATTGAGAGGAAAGCACGCAGCACATATTTACATCGTCTATACATCTAAACGGCGCTCTCAGCAGCATCGGATGTTTGAGTGCTACTAGCGTACACACAGATTGTTTTAGGAAAAGCACTTCGGCATGAGTATATCAGGGCCTTCACACACGAGACTACTTTGTTTGTAGTTTTGTAAAACCTTCCCACACTCTATTGGCTCGGCTTCCTTTGAACGTCTCTTAAGCGGGTCTTCTTCTGTAGGTTTGCTGCTGGGAAGGCTATATTATGCGCTATAATTACTTGACAAAAAAAATGTCTAATTTTAATGAATTGCATGACGTTTATTGTCGACGTCTATTATGATCTATTACTATTGCTCAAACTTAGGGTTAAGGTTTTAACCTGTTAGCTAGCACCCCCCATATTGGGACTCACAGCTGAAAATGACCTCCCTAAATTAAAATGATAACAGTTGCTGACTTCAGTGTGCTACACACACAATTCTGGTGTCTTTGGATAGGAGACCCTTTGGACTTTACTATCCATTATCCAGAGTTGATAATGCTCAAAAAGATAAAAAGTTATAGAGACAGAAGTGCCTTGAAAGAAATTGTACCACACTGAATTTTTCATATAAGATAAATGAAGTAAATACTGGAGCAATCCAGAAAAGTAATGTGTTGAGAGTCACATGTCTAATGAGTTTATATTTCAAATCTGAAAAATATTTTTCTGAGACTATATCCAGCCCCTTTTATTATACATGTTTTGATGTGTACTGCTTTCACAAATTTAGCAAATACATTCCTTATAAGCTTTCCATCGAAAAACAGTGATCTATCGTCGATGCTCGAGGCTTAGACCTTCTGAATGATATATAGTTTGTCAAGATTCATTTTGTCCCGTTTCATTTAATCTATTCGTAAACAATGGCATGTGCAAACAGAGAGCGTTCAGTGCGCACGTCCTGGTGCAGGTTAACAGGTATTAAACTTATGTAACTGATTGAACAATTTTCACCTGACAGACAAAACAAGTGAGAAAATACCACAGACTTACAAAGCTCGAGACACATATAGAGACCAGAATATCACATTAATAGTTTCATTAATTCAAATGATTTATTGAACACTAGTGTATGTTCATTTTGCTACTGCTGTTCTTTTATAAATGCAGTTAGGCATGAGAGCTACTGCATTTACTGTGATTGTGTCCATGCTTTACTGTGGTAAAATCATGTAAAATACGCATACAGCCTAGAGTACTGATGTGGCTTAATTGCGATGTAAAACTCATTTTGCAAATTTCACACGAACACAAAATGACACAAAACTACAATACAAAAATAGTTTTGTTGATCCTTTTGAATTTTTAATCCAGGCACTCTAAAGGACATTAAACTTAAATGAAAATTCACTTCTATAGGGAGAAATCCATAGGGTTTTCATGAATCCTATAAAGCAACCTGGTATCATTTCAACTGTTTTGTATGACGTGATGATTTTGTCTCATACTGTTTATGAACAAGAACTGTTATCCGCACAAAGGTCAAGCACTGCAGACTCATCTAAGCGATGAAATCCATTTTCCCCTCCACAAGCAGCACTCTGTGATAAATTGTTCAGGATTAAATGCATGTAAGCCGTATGTCGGTCTTAGCCTATATTTCACTGAACCGCATGCGCAGCTCATACTTCAGATGATAAGTGGGTCATTACATCTCACAGTGCTCTTTGTCACCATACATCACGACCCCTGTCCAGACGGGTCGGCAGTCCTGACCCACATGGTGCCATCTGCATGCTGATGATAATTCTGCATCACCGCTTCTCCATTCAGACCTCAACTTTTGTCTCAGTGTTCTCCACAGAATGCTAAGAACAGCGTAGGGTTGTTGCAATACCAAATAGGATTGCGATACCAAGCAGTATTGTGTTAATTATTCATTCGAATCTACAGATTGAACAACATTTTCCTTAATACATACATGTAAATGAAAAGATAGCATATTTTCCTCTGGATACTTTATTAACGAGAATGAATAACTGGCTATTTTACCAGTGAAATGGAATCAGTGTAAACTAAATCCATCTTAGTAGAGATGCACCGATCTACCGGCCAGGTGCCAGAATTATCCCGGACCGGTGACCGCTGGTCAGTCTGCCGATTCTGATCCGCTCTGTTTTGACATCACACTTACGGCGACTGATAATGTATTTATTTCGTGCCAGATGAGGCTTGCATGAGTGAGTGTGAGAGAGAGACTGAAATCAAAACAAATTAGAGCAAAACATACACAGAAACATACAGATGCATACTGTGGAAGTAAAAAAACGATATTTAATGATTTAGATATATCAAATATGATATGTGAATGTGATTTTATACAATAGTAGTTTAATAAACTGTATTACTGTGTTCCTGTGGCTCAGTGGTAGAGCATTGCGTTAGCAGCGCAAAGGTTGTGGGTTCGATTCTCAGGGAACACATACTGACAAAACAATGCATAGCCTGAATGCACTGTAAGTCGCTTTGGATAAAAGCGTCTGCAAAATGTAAATGTAAAATGTAAAATAAACAAGTATGGACTATTTTTGAGCTGCACTAGACGAGACGTAGCATATTTCAGGAGTTTCATCGAAAAAAAAACTAAACGGAGCATGAGACAGACTGGGAAAAGAGGTGCTGCAATAATGCAAAATATGTACAAATAAATACATTTTTAAATAATGCCTTTTCGGAACAATTCAGCATGAACCCCTATTCTAGTACACCCCAGAAACCAAATAAAGGCTTCATAAAAGGGCATAATAGGACCATTATAATACTATAAAAAAAGATCTGAATTATTCTCTTTGATTTCCAATTTAATGCATATGAAACAAAATTATTCATAACAAATAGCTGAGTGTGTTTAGATCAGCATTGTTATTAAAAATAGCTGAAAATAATGAACAAAATATAAATATTAGATTTATAAAAATCGAATTTTTTCACTAAATCTAATCACTAAAAATACTCTTAAAAGCAAAAACACCATTACAATAATAGACAAAATAACACCCAGCCGTAAGTCACGTAAACACTTTAATTCATTACTTTTATCAGGGAAAGTTCATAAATGGATTAAGAAAAATGTAATGCTTTGACCTTTAGCCCAATTTCTCTTTGCATGTAATTATGATTACCAGCACTCGTGCGGTTCATTCAGTATGCATGTCTGTTTATGTTTTGACATGAACACCAGAGAAAAACCAGATGATCTCATTTATAAGTCTGGCATCAGTGCACAAGCAGCTTCACATTGAAAACAAAACACACAAACTGCAAAATTAATATGAAGCATTTAGTATCAACTACATTCTCTAAAAGTCAGTCAGATGCACATCAGATGAATTCTACATTCTATCCATGTTGTGCTCTAAACCCATTATCAGTAGTTAGACTAGTTTGGGACTAGAGAACAATCCAAGGGAAATGCATCCATTAACACAAAGCACACTCTGGAGGATATGTGTTAATAATGGGCCTCCACAGTCAGAAAGCATCCATCCATTCATCAACCAACGGCAGATCACATGCGGCATATGGCTGGCGATTAGATTACAGCAGTTCAATCGACCACAAATGCACATCCCTGACACATGCGGGCACATAAACCTACATGCTGGAAAAAAATAAGGACAATAATAAAAATCAAACAGGCTGTATGACACAGATCCCGTTGAGCCTACAATGAGGTGTTTGAAAAGCAATACAGTACTCGACAAATGAGCTGTTTCTTCCACTTCGGTCCCTGATGCATGAATACAGCAAGACATCAAGTGTGTGGCTGAGAAACGCCAACATCTCTGACAACAAAATGCATTTGTGATGTGATTTGTTCAATGTTCAAATACTTCCTTGGATTATGCTTTCATAACATCACTCTGTTTGTCTGAGTGGCCTGACATGTCAATTTATGACACCACTGAAATGAGTTCAGTATGTTAAACAATGAAAGGAGGGAAATATTATTTGTGCAATTTAACTGGGTGCTTATAGTGCAACAATTACCCACTTCAGCTTCATTTACTGCCAAACTCTCATATAAATATAATTCAGTAAAACCATGATGGTAGAAACAGAATGGTGTGAGTGACAGAACGAGGAGATAACCAACTTATATTTCATCTGCAAAACACAACATGCTTACTTTGAGCCTGTAACGTGATTATATGAGACTGATAAACGCACGCGCACACATTCACATACAGATCCACCAACTTTCTGCTGTAGATTTCATTTTAAAGACATGTTTCAAGTAAGTTAGAAGCCTCTTATATTGAAAACAAATCTGCATTTATTTATTTGATCAAAAATACAGCAAAAACATCAAACTTGACAAATATTTGTACTTTCTATTGTAATACATCATTAAACATAATTTATTCCTGTGATGCAAAGCTGAATTTCCAGCATCATTACTCCAGTCTTCAGTGTCACATGATCTTCAGAAATCATAATAATATGCTGATTTGCTGCTCAAGAATAATTTCTGAATATCAATGTTAAAAACAGCTAAATTTTGTTGTAGAAACCGTAATACATTTTATTCTTCAGAAATCTTTGATGAACAGAAAGTTCAAAAGAACAGCATTTAGTTGAAGTTTAAAATCTTTTGCAACATTATAAATGTCTGTCCCTTTGGATCAATGTAATGCATCCTTTATGAATAAAAGCATTCATTTCTTAAACTAAAGCATTTGTAGCTGCACTCAGAGATGCATTGTAGGACTGAATCCATACACAACAACAGATAAAAGGGTAAAGCAACGTCACTGACAATGCCACAATTATCATTCCCTGGGCCAGTAAATCATCTCCGTCTGATACCTGCACGCGTGCAACACAAGATCATCTATTAGAGACTCAATCAGGGCGTCTCCTTCACCCAGCTGCAAGATGAGATGGTGTCAGGGTGGACGCGTGCACACTGACGAGTGAATGATGATATATACCTGCTCAGATTACATGTCCTTATAGCTAAGAACAATGTCAAGTGTTCGACTTGGAGCCAAAGATCAGGATACAGGATACAGCCAGAGGTTAAAGAGGGTGTTACACAACCTGCCTTACAAATAAAATCAATGTCTCCACAGCGCCCTATCATTGAAATCATGAGCCAAACACATCTAAACGAGATAAAGACACACAACAAGAGTAACTTGTAAACACAATAGTGTGGCATTCAACCCGTTTAACCTTATTCAATTTCCAATGTGAAGGCAGCAGTGGAAAACTAGTAACCAATAGGACTTCTAAAATTAATTTGACCTATGAAAACAAGATATATTTCTAGCTTCAACATTATTTGTTCTGCAGACATTTATCTTTAGCTTAAACACAATAAGTGTAATCTGTATGAAACTGCATTTGGTTTTCGACCACTTAAAATGGATCAAATTCAACAATTTGCACATGGAGCCACTTTGATCCCCATATCTCTGGAACTGAACCATCTAGGGTCTTAAAAGTTAATGTACCAAAAGAAAAGGTTTGTTAAGAACCAGAATCTAAAAGGATATTAAGATATATTTAACTACTTGAGTTGCAGACATTGTAAACTTTTTGGCTTGCAAACTTCGGAAAAATGATATTTATGGCACTCAGACAAGTATGTTCAATGCAATTGTTTTGATAGAGTGAAACAAAATACACTTCAAGTTTCAACGTTGTTTGTTTTTTGGATATTTCTTTTTAAAACAAAAAGTATCAACTGTACACAGTATGCGTGATGCACATTTGGTTTTTGACAAATGAAAATGTGTACAATATGTCCTTAAAAATAAATATAGTTTGTTACTTTAAGAATCTTAAAGGATATTAAGATATATTTAATACTTGATACAACCATGCAAACCTTTGGGAGAAAATTCAAAAAGTGCTTTTTCTTGAGTTTGAACTGTAATATACAACAACAAAGATTGTTGCCAAGTCAACACAATTCACTAAAAGACCAACCAATCTCGGTGTAAATATAATATAATGATGCTGCCATCTTTCTAAAGCTATTTTACCCTCTTGTATTTTGGCTCCAAATCTCAGGTGAAAATGTTCATTTTGACCCTCTACAAAATAGTGAATTACTTCACATGTTAACATGCATCCATGAGATTAATATTTTGGCTTTCTTGTTAACAAAAGCAAAAGTTTTAGTCTGGGAAGATGAGTTTCTAAAATGTGGTTGATTTAACACAGAATGACCCAACAGCATGTTTGAGAGCTGATAAAACACTCATTTAAAAAAAAATAAAGATTACATATTCCAAAACCAACAACAAACATTCATTCTCGTGATACTCGCATCTCCGCCAAATGACAACAGTAACACAAATGCAGTTTGAATAAACAAACAGGCCTGTTGTGGCATCAACCAGCTGGCAGAGATCTGCTCTGATGATGCCAGTCACAAGTGTTGGTCATTAACAAGTACAAGAGAGAACGAACCAGACGGGTGACTGATTACAAACCAAGCACACATTTGCATGGCTAAAGATCCATGATATGCAAAAGAAACATAATATACAAATATTATCCAATGCACACAAACCAAAAGCTTCAGTGATATTTTGGTCTGTAGATATGATTTGAATCTGTGGATTGCCTATTTTACGATTTTGAGGAATCACTCATGTTTGGCGCATAAACATATTTGATGAAGTTTCATACTGAGCATCAATGGTTTGTATAAATCACTATAAGCATTAATAATAGTGACTATGGCCTTGGGAAAGGCCATTTTTGATGGGCTCCATTAGATGTTGAATGAGTTGCCAGTAAACATGAAGAGCAGATGGTCTTTACTAATCCATCTCATTTGGAGTCCATCTCGTCTCTTCTGGTTAAACATGAAATATCCTTGTAATATCACACAATGAGAGTGATCACAGCGATAAACAGTTGTCTTGGCATCCTTTGGTCCTGATTGCCATGTCTCAAGATATTCTATTCCTATCCGACGGATTTGATGCACAGCTAAGATTCATATGTTTGTTCTCACAACCCTGTCCTATTCAATCAGACTAGTGCTACAGTAGCTAAAAACACGTTTCCCCATCCGACACACTAAAACAATGCAAATAAAAGCTTACTAACTTGGTGCACATTAAACCGAGTTCCTGCTCGATGTGAGGGTAGCGAGCAGCGGTCCACCTGTCCTGACAGATGTTATTTTCAAGAGAGGACTCCAAAACGAGCGTTAATTTCCTGTCATTATGTTATGAATGCATTCAGGAGTGCAACACAAGATAAGCATCCGTCTGCAGTCACTGTGCCATCTAAACCCAGCGATGGGAAGACAAGCTTCTCGTTTCTCTCAGACGAATGCAAGGAAGCTTAAACATACCAATAACAATGAAAATGCACAACTTAAGACAAGGCACCTTTATATACAGCATTTTTCACAATACAGATTGTTTCGAAGCTGCTTTACAGTAACAAACAGTAACAATGTTAATGTTGCAAAATTGCATCAATCACGTTGCATCAATTTTAAAGTGCTTTCAATTTCAGCAACAAAGCAGCTCTACAGAAGACAGAGTCATTATTTAGATTCAGAATTGATTCATTGCTAATTCAATACAGTTCAATGAGTGTCAACAAAAGTCTATTAACCCTTTACGATTCCTGTAAAATTAGCCTAAAACGCCTAAAAAAGGCATACCCAAAGTAAATTGCATGCTGTTCTTGGGTCATTTGGATGATATGCCTGGTGTTGGTCTCCTTTGAAAGGTGACACTCTGAGGTGTGTTTCTCAACAGTCAGAATCACTGTAAGTCTTACTGATATTGAGTAATAGCACTTTGAATACACTAAAAAGAAAAGAAATAATTCCGCCTGCATTTGTTTTGTAAATATAAGCCTGCAGATGACTATAGCTGGGAGGTATGAACTGGAAAATACATTGGGATCACAGAATGAAGCCTTACCAAGCCAAATTTACCATTTGATAAACAATATATTAGAAAATTAGTGTTTTACACATGTTTATCTAATTTTATGTCTAGACGCTTCCAAGAAAATTACACTTGGGAGACTCCAAGCGACGCTTTGTAACAACGACACATACAATGCTGTAATTCTTGAATGCTTTAATGTACAGTCATCATTTTGGGCTCTAATGAAAGGTTACACTTAGAGCTATTCAGTTTCTCATCCAGATTCACTGTCAATAATTGCTGACACATAGTAACTGAAGCATAAACACGTATAGTGACATTTATTTATAGAATCCAAAATGTGTACACTTTTAAAATTACATATTTATAATTTATAATCTAAATACATTTTTCCTATATTTCTATTTCTGTACACAGTACATTATTTAATTTGTGTTTTTTCTTATATTGGTGTTATATTGCATCCCTACTGTGTTATTCCTATGTATGTCTGTACTATCATCCATGTCTGCATTATGTCAACAAAAGTGGTCTGATAAAGACACTGATTGTACATGCTGTGTTTATAGTATCTTAAAATGGTTTACATAGTTGAAATCACAATAATTTTTTTTTTTTGTTGACGACTTTACCCTGTCACTACTAGGCGTCCCGCTGGATTCTTAAAGGGTTAAGAGATTTATTCAAATGCACATTGACTAATACCATAGTATTTCAGTTTGTCGATATTCTAGAGAAACAAAACTATAGATCTCAGTTCACCACGATGTGGGAGTTGCATCTTTGTAGTTTGTTTAACTTCTACCAAATGACAGATCAATTAGCGCTGTAGTTTGATTGGATGAACGGCCTTTGATGTCAACAACTATAGATCTGAGATTCAATAAGTCTATTTATGCATGCATGACTAGACGGTTAGCTGCTGTGTGTTATTTGTATTTAATGTTGGCATTAACTCAAAATGCATCCTATCTATTTTCTAAATGCATGTTGATCTTAAATGCAAACATTAACCTTTAACAATCAAAAGCTATTTTTTGTTTTGAATCCATTTATTCACAACAACAAAATATTCTACTTTAACAATGCATTTTTCCCACCATCTGCAATCAAATCACTTTTTGTGGAAATAAACATATGGATAGTCCACAATATCGTTGTCTCTATATATTAGGCCTAAACTAGACTAGGAGAAACTATTTTAATAGCACACTTCACCTTGGAGAACAATGCACTTCTGAGTCTACAAGGTATAAAGTCTTTCCAGGTGGTTTCATCCTCAAGAGACGGGGGTGCAATTTCGTTCGCCAGCATGAAAGAACCGAACATCAGAAGGATTTTCTCCTGTCTGTGTCCCTCACGTATTACTGATACGGCTATAAAGAAAATGGCTTTATTAACCTTGACACAAGGACTTGGCTGTGTAACTGGTTTAATCAAACGTGCAATTACCTGGCCATAACCTGATACACGCTGGCCGTTCAGAAGAACGAGAAAACACTCATACTGAAGTCCTTTGAGTGACACAGCATAAAGATGCCTGCATTAACATCTACACTGTTAACATAGACACTAAAGCACTTATGATGCATTTGTTTAGAGCAGATCACTCTTTAGTAAAGCATTATGGATCCTTACAAAAAGTACAATGGCATGAGATATGGTATTGTAATATACTCTATGCTACTGAATGATTGGCACATTCATATGCCATGGTATGTGTAAAGAATACCATGAAATTACCATGGTACACATCCAATAACAAACTTGTTAAATAACAAATTTGTGTTATCTGTGGTTTCCACAAAAGAAAAGGACAGAACATGTGATAGACCAAAGCCTACAGTAGAGATTAAACCTAAAAAAAATATACTTAAACATCGTTGTAAATAAAGTATCATCACATATCAAGAAATATACAATCTGATATTTGTCACTCAAGCATCAGAACTGCAACTAAACGGTACATTTCACTTGTCTACCATATAAACTGCATGGCATTGTAGTACAGTCTCAGATGACCAAACTCTTAATTCTGTCTGGCAAAGACTAATGAACTGGAAACATGTGGTGTGAATAATCACTATAATAGAAAATGTGACAATAGCACTGGATTGTTGATGCAAAAGAACATTCAAGAGCCCTCTAGTGGATATCTGACAGCCTGTGTTTAAGATCAACTTTATCTTGACTGCCTTTGTGTTATTTAAAGCACAGTCCCTGAGCTACATTTGAACCTGATAACTCCAGAGATACAGGAAAATCCCATAATAAATACAATAAAGATACAAAATGACAACATGCATGAGTCTGTGCTTGTGTGATATTTTCACCCGAGGTCTCAGTAATGTTTCAAGGACACACATACACAACAATAACAGTGTGAACTCAGGTAATGATTTTTCACACACCTCCAAAACAGAAGGACTTCTTCAATACTTAGTGAGCTGTCAAACAGACATCATATTTGGGCATCATTTGCGATGACAACAAGGAACGCGGGCAAAACGCCCAAACCTGCCGCACGCGGCTGTGACGCCTAGGTAGGCAGCTCATTAGGTCACAATCCAAGGGTTTACATGACTAACAGTGACACATCTTTACTAAACTAAAAGAAACTCAATGTAGCTATTGTTACAAAATCGCAACACAGTAACAATCATAGACGTAGTGGGCTACTTTTCCAAAAAGTGAACCTTACCTTCAGCATTCAGAGTAAAAGAAACTCCCATAACGTGCAGATGAACGTCAGTCTCGTTCCTTTAAAACACAGTGAATGATCATATTCCACACAGAAAGACTGATGTTCTCAGGGCAGCTGGTCTCTTCAGCCTCCACTCACTCAAGCCAAATACTGGCGTTTGTTCGGATCACATGAAGCCGGTCTGTGGCTCCGCCCACCGCGGCAGACGATTGGTTGAGCTGTTGCCAGACTCCGCCCACACACTCGTTCACATGGAGGGAGGGCAGGAATATATAAATATACAGACTTTTCACCGAAGATATTTATGAAAACTTCACATCAGATAATTTAGGTTGAGATTGTTTGGTCTTTGGGTATTTAAGGTTGAAATATTCTTGGATGTCAATTGAAAAATAAATATGATCTGAACCTGGAGTAATAGTGGCCCCAACTGGAAGATCGAGGAAAACCTTTTTACTGAAGGACATCAAAGAATTACTTTTTTCGTCTTAAATACAAATTAAGATTTTGAAATAAACCAAATTGAGTGTGCTTGAATTACATATTTAAAACTATTTAGTGAAGTTAATTGACAGTTTTTGTTTTGAGAAAATAATAAGCACCATTACGTTTACTAATTAATTCAATATATTTAATTTTCATCTTATATTAAAATTACAAAATAATAAATAAATAAAACAATACTAGATAAATGACGAAGTAATTAATTAAAATGTACTGCGGCTGACCAGTAAAAACACATTACAGTGGCCACTGGTACCTGCACAATACTTATTAATAATAATAATTAAAACATAAATAATATTATTATTGAGGTATTATGAAAATATATATTCTGCTTGGATGTTATGTTATTTGCTTTTCTATTGTGCCGCTTTGACAATTTGAATTTACAAAGAGGGATCAATAATTCTTCTTTTTCTTTATTATTATTAATATTATTATTATTTAACAACCACAGAACAACATTAGGAGAAATATTCCATTCATTAGCAACACGTTAACATGTGTACATGGTTAAAATTATGCAAATCATGCAATAAGAAAATAACAATTTAAAATGTATCAGAGTATAATAAAATAATAAAAACAGTTACACTTATCTATCAGTATTATACTTATTAATAAAATATACGCTTTATTAGCATTGTAATTCTAAACAAAACATTGACTACAATATTGTTTTAAATCATTTATGAAAAGGACAAACTAATGAACTACATTTCCCAGAAACCCTCAGCGTCCGTGACGTGTCAATCCTGAGACGATGTCGTTGCTAGGCGATGCGACGCTCTCACGCACCCGCTTCCGAGTTCAGTTTCACCGCCGTTACGTTTAACACAATAACAATATCTTCTTTAAAAAATGAGTGTTTATCTATGAAAGCGTCACGCCAAAGAACATGTCTTCGTCGCAAGAAACTCTCTTCTCACTGGAACTGGTGATCGATTACGTCCGCTTTGACGGTTCACGTGGCAATGTTTTGGATCCTGTGGTGGCTGTTCGCTTCTTAGATTTCCCCACACTGCTGATATCCCAATCAAAACAAGAGGATCTTCCATCTAAATCAGGATACACTGATCTGTGCCTGTCACCTGAGGCTATATCTCAACCAGATGATCTCAAGTATTCCTTCCATAAAGGCAAATCGTGTCTTTTTAAAATCAACTTGCATTCGCTACACACTCATCTCATGAACACCCCTCTCTATGCAATGGTGTTGGATGTAAAAGACGAGATTCCTAAACTTATAGGAAGCTCGTTGATTTCGCTCGCTAAAGTGACGGAGAAAATCAAATCGGATGTTGAAAAACACGGGATTGGCAACCCATCCGCTTATGGAGAGAGACTGACCACCTCAATATGCAATCTAATGGGCAGAAGCATGGGTGTTATTTCTCTGGCTTATAAAGTTGTAAGTCTAGGAGCTCATTTAATTCCTCACATCCCCGAAAACAGAGTCTATGAAGTCGGTGTGACTCGTGGAAAAGGAGGACAAGACTCCTCGGTGCATGTGAGATGTCCTGAAAAAGATGAGATGCCTCCAAAAGTACCCGAAGAGGACCATCATGGGAATGTGCTTTTACAACAAATAACCCTGGATGGCCAGTCTGCTGATATCGTGATATCAGAAGCACAGCAGCGAGGGGTTCCAGCTTTTACTCAAACTGAACAGACAAAACCGAGAGTCTCGTGGTCTGAAGATGAACATGAATACACCACATTCTGCCCTCCGCCTCTGCTTTACAGCTCCAGCGTGAAGAACCACCGGCAGGAGAGTAAAAGTAGGATGCTATAATGATCCACACGAGCAAAACGTTGATGAAAAACCTATTGCACGCAATGCCTTGTCATTTGATTGATAGTTTATACTTTTATAGCAAGTAAAAGGCCTTCAGCTCGTGCTTCATGTGTCTTTTTGCGGTCAAATCTTTACTGATTTTTATAAAGTAAACATAAGAATAACTTGTACATTGTGAGCTAAAGCAACTTAGGTTTACTTGATTATCCAGACATTATAAAAAATCATATTCAAATGTGAATATCAGATATGATCATCAGGCTTTTGAGGAACATCTATTTGTTCATCTCTCAATCATCATTGTAGTGCATTGCATTATATATTTGGATCATGTAAATATTATATTACTAAGACAATGTTGGAGATATTGAGTGAAGACTGATATTTATATCATTTTATGTAAAGTAGTCTGTTACACTGTTATAAAGATCTCATGTATTTACATTAAAAGCTACAGAATTTCATATTTTTGGCTATATAAATATCAGCATCTTTGCCAAGTGTGTCATATTTTTGCTCAGTTTGAGTTTCTGAATAAAACGGAGCTGTTTTTCCTCAATATTTTCACCATATACAATAAAGCCTGATATATTAAATACCATACTCAACAAAAACACATATGCAAACTGTTTAATTAAAAAATAACTGTTATTTCCTGTTTCAGGGTGTATGGGTTTACTTGCAGCAATGGAGAGCCTTAATATCGAGGATCCAGAAGATGGAAATAATGAAGTAGCATCATCTGACATGCATGATTTTGCAGAGATGATGTCTGTAAAGGCGGACAGATCGATTAAGTTAACTTCAACTCCAAGGTTGGAGCCTAAAGAGACGGACTCAGCTCCATTTGGGGATGTTATCAGACAGTTACCACTTCTGAACGCTTTACTAGTTGAACTCTCACAGCTGAACATCCAGACGGTGCAGCAGCAGCAGCCCTTATCGGTTCATCCTAACCTTGCGTGGCTGTACACATCAGCACAGGAACCGTCAGGAGCCAAACCCAAAGCTGAGAAGCAGAACACAAGTCCTAAACAGACACTTGATCAATGCAAGATGAAAGCATTAAAGAGTGCACCTGGTGCGAAGAGAAACAAAGAAAAGTTGCAACCTAAGAAGAAGCTTAAATACGGCTTGACGAACACTTTTCGTCTCAGACTCAAACTGCTTAAGCAAGGTACCAAACGACACCAATGCATCGAATACCCAAATGCTAAACGGGACCAGCCTTCATCATCTAAGCATAAACGTGTTCGTAAGACAGTTAGCGGAGGTGTTCGTTTAGATGAAACATTAATTAGCAGTTCTGATATGCACCCAACACCTATTCAAACTCCATCAACATCCCAAACAAGACCAAGTATTAGAAAGCATATCACAAACGCACCAAAAGAGGAAAGTCATTTGACTGAGAAAGACAAAAAAGCTCATTCTCCAAGTCTGGATTCCGACCGCAGCGACCAGCATTCAGCTTCATCCATTCATGAGTCAAATCTTGGCTTCCAGAGAGGTGATAGTAGCAGGACAAGCTTGAGTAACGGCTCCTACGGACAAGAAGAGTATCAGGACGACTTCACAAGCCTAAACACAACCGAGGGATTCTCACCCGACCCGCTCAGCAGTCCAGAACCAAGCAGACGTAAAAGAATCAGCAGTTCGAGCTCTCCAAGTTCCTCTCATCCAAGCAAAGGTCTACCTGTTCCTGTCAAAGCCGAGAACTCTCCACAACGTGCTCTCAAAAACACACACGTGATCCGACCACGTCTTCAGACCTCCGCTCTGAGTCTGTCTTCAGATGAGGAGGAGTTTGAGTCTGGACCGCAGAGCGCTGGACAAAAGACTCCATCTGTGCGCAGGACATTTGGAAAACCGGAGAGCTTTGACAGTGACCCTGGTGATAAGGCCATGACATTTAGCCTGGGTGTCAGAGGACTCGGATTTAGCCGCTAATGACCCGGTGCTAAAGTCCATTTCATCAGAGCAGACGGACGCTGAAGAGGAACACGATGACCTGGACAAGAATCACCGTCACATTTCAGAACTGGTGATCAGCAAACTTCCAGGATATACGCTGTGATACACCAGAAACCAAATAACATCTGATTTATTAGTCATATGAATATGTTTTTATATACTAAATTGTTGCATAGAACTGCATTCATTATTTGTGTATTCATTCTGTTTTAACACATGCAGCTTGTGATATGTTGACAAGTATTTAAGAGATTTTATTATTAATTCGTCTATTTGAGAATTTGTGAAACAGCAAATAAAAAAATATTTGTTACAGCAATAAACAAACAATCACAGGCTTAAATCCATTGATAAATGATTAATGAACAAGTCATTTATAAGGGATTAAATGGGAATGTGGATTATTAATATTTGTTGTGAATAAAAACACCCTGTATAGACACTTAAATCTTTAAACATAACGGTAATGTTGTATAATATAAATTTGATAAACATACATTATATAAACATAATACACACATATATAAAAAATATTAACTTACAAAAAGCAATGCATTTGTTACAGTATTTAACTTTTTTAATAAATAAATATTTTAATAAACTGTTTATTGTTAGTTCAAGTTATACAATTATATATTTTTGTATTTATATTATATTTTACTTCTTGGCACATCATCTCCACAATATTTATTTGATATTAAATTATTTCTTAAAGTCAAGTTAAACATTAATGTGTTTTTTCAATAATTTTTTTATAAAAAGCTGCAGATAATCAGAAACGACTCTACAGTAATGCAATTCTAAGTCCTATAGATATAATTATTTGACAACATATAATTAACTATTCTGCTTTTATATTAGCCTGCACCTCTTTGAGAATAAATCATTTGAGAGTAAAATAAATCGTGCATTCATAAAACAAAAAAACAGATTAGTTAATATTCCTTGTGAGAAATGAATCCATCCTTGCGCAATTAACTAACTTAAGCTGCACGTGACGCATGTTTCCTCATTTATAAACTTTTGAATCCTGTGGTGCACAGACGCGTTACTTCTTCTGCGCATGCGTCATATTATGCTGCCGGAAGTAATGTAGCAGTGTGTAACAAAAAACTAGAAGAAGACGAATGTAGCAGTGTACATGTGTGGGACCCTGACCTGAACTAAAGCAGCAGGAATCCTCTGTAAATGATGAAGCACGTGTTCCTGACCGGCGTTCCCGGTAAAACCAAACATACATTTTCGACCTTCACCTCAACGTCACATTCAGTAGCGGTTCCCATAGAAACGCGAGTAAACAAAGGGCGTAGAATTTGAACATGTCTCTACCAATATCCAGCGACTACTAAATTGTCCCTAGCAATAGTTTTGATCAAACATTTAAATATGTGTATGTAACCACTGTTGAACATAAAGTAGCCGAAGTTACAGATCCCTTCCAGTCAGTCAGTCATCATCACTAAACCCATTGAAGGTGAATGAGATGGCAGTGTTTCTGTCTGCTAGGTGTGGGGAAGACCACTCTGGTGCAGAAGGTGTGTGATGCTGTGGTCTCGGCCGGGGGCTCTGTCAGCGGTTTCTACACGGAGGAGGTCCGAGAGCAGGGCAGGAGAGTGGGCTTTGATGTGGTCACACTCACAGGGGACCGAGGACGGCTGTCCAGGATCAGGTATCTGCTCGTCTCTCCATCAGTCATCTGCTGCTCTTGTGTATTTACTGCTGTCACACTCTTCTGTGTTTGATCCAGTGCTCAATCCGCCGCAGGTGGACGTGAATGCAGGGTCGGACAGTACCTGGTTGATCTCCAGTCGTTTGAGACTCTCGCTCTCCCTCTTTTCAGAGACGTATGTATGGATGAATTCATTTAATGTCCTTTATTTCATTTTAACTTTTATTTTAAGTGACAGAGATGTTCTTTTGTTTATTTATTGTCCGTATATTATTATTCATTTTATTTGTATTTATTTATTTTGCTTATGTTAGTACAGGTACATCTCCAAGAATTAGAATATGGTGAAAAAGTTCATTTTAAAAATCTATTTGAGAATTTGTGAAACAAAACAAATAAAAAATTTTATGATTAGCTTACAGCAAATGAAAGTCAAACAATCTCAAAATAGTTTTGTAAATATTGATATTTAATGATTAATTCAAATATTAGTATAAATAGATATTAAATAAGATGGATTATTAATATTTTTTTGTGAATAAAAACACTGTATAGATACTTAAACTTTAAACAACATAACGGTAATGTCATAATATAAATTTGATAAACATAATTACATACAATAATAAAATATATAAAAAATTAACTTACAAAAAGATGATTTTTACATATTTATTAACTATTTTAAGTAAATGTTTTTGTTTATTTTAATAAGAAACTGTTTATTTTAGTTTAAGTTATACATTATATATTTTTGTATTTATATTATATTTTATTCTTTACACCATCTCATATTTATTTGATATTAAATTATTTTTAAATTCAAGTTAAACATTAAGTGTTTTTTTCAGTACATTTTTTATAAAAAAACGTTTTGCAGATAATCAGAAACTTGGACTTCAGTATGCTTCAGTTTAGATATAATTTTTGACAATATAATTAACTAGTTTCTTTATATTAGTGCACCTCTTTAGAATAAATCATTTGATAAAATAAAGCATTCATTTAAAACAAAACAAACAGATTAGTTAATATTTAAGCTGCAGTTGTTTTCATTTATAAACTTTTGAATTTTGGTCATTTTTAGAGCACAGTTGATGTTCAGTGAAAGAAAGAATATCACAGGGTTTGGAACAACATTTCCTTGAAGACGTGTTCCACATCATGTATCTTGCTGAGTTTTGAGTTTGATTATGGAACAGATGCGCGAGGGAAGCAAGAGGCTGTTTGTCATCGATGAGATCGGAAAGATGGAGCTGTTCAGCCAAGCGTTTATCCGTGCGGTGAGACAGACGCTGGACGCCTCCAGCTGCTCCATCCTGGGCACCATCCCTGTTCCTAAAGGAAAACCTCTCGCGCTGGTGGAGGAAGTGCGCAGCCGACAGGACGTCAAGATATTTATGGTAAAACTTTTACATAGCTCAAGTTTTCCAAGCAAACTTCCGTCTCGCCTTTCATTTGCATGCAACACTTACGCATGTGGCAGAGAGATCATTCACTAGATGCTAAAGAAATACTTGGTTCTTCAAAGAGTTTATATATGACCCTATGATACAGTCCAAAATAATGTAGGCCTAAATACATGATTTATGTATTTGAATTGCATATAAAAACGTCCGTGCATTTGGATTACACAGTTTTAAGATAAGCTAATAAACGTAATGTGGTGTATTTTTATCAGTCCAATATCATTAAAACTATTATCTGTGATTATGAACGTGATATTGTCAGTGATCTACGACTCTGCTCCATCTGAAAACACATGATGGAGATTTATGGCTAATCACAGAACCGGCTGACGAGATGTGCTTGATAATCACATTCGATCATTTCCACAGCCCTAATTAAAACCGGTCAGATTTTCAGATTTGTTCATTAACTAAAGGAACATTGCTTGTTCCACAGCTAGCCGTATCTTAACAATATTCATACTTTTGAACTGAATACATTGAATTGTTTCAGGTGTAGTTATAATTACACAGTTAATATAATCAGTCAAACCTGGAAATATTGAGGAATATTGAAATAAAAAAAAAAAAATTATGGTCATTTCTAAACTGCCAGGCTTGGAAATAAAACATACCATTTCAGTAAAGAACTGAATTCGTTTTAAATACACAATAACCAGATTCATTTATTTTTGCTCTTTTGCTAAATAAATGTAGTTGTTTTGACAAAGTGCTGATTCTAAACAATCTGAATAAATGCATTTAGAAAATGATTATTTAAATCAAATCAAATAGATACTAAACTGTCAAGATTTTTTGGAGTACATAAATCTGACCCGTTTCATTTATGCATGACGACACACATACATCACTTAGGTTTATTAGTTTGTTAAAACCACGCAATTCAGAATGGATGGAATTTTACATGCAATACATAATTCTTAAATTTAGACCTAAATATTTTTTTAATCAAGGCTCATTTTCTTCACCAAAAGTGCATAGTTCCCCAAAAGATATCTGCTGCATGCTAGACTTCTACAGAGAGGAAAGTGGAAGTGTTCATCCGTGAGTCACACAGGACCTGTGTCTAGACCAGCATACGATGAATCCAGACATGGAAACATTCATCATATCAGCAGCACAAACAGCGAATGATAACACAGATTCCTGTGTTTGGTCTGTATGGAATCTGAGCCCACATCAACAGAAGCTGCACAGAATGCAAACTCGCATTATTCACTCAATTCTGTGCATTCCAGCACGTAATCAGTGTTCTGAGCGGCAAGAGATTCGACTTAAAACATGTAAACAATACCATTTTATAATGCTGTTACTGTAAGCTTCCCATATAGAACAAGGAGCTCAGTTACATCTATTCTGCAAAATTACACAGAAATTCAGAGCAGAAAACTTTAAGGGGCTATTTACACCGGGTCAGTGGTCACTTCATGCATTATTTCTGATCGGATAGCTGATCCTGAAAAGACCAGGTGTAAATAACCACCGAGACGGATATAAATCCAATCACTCAAACCACTTCAGGAGGTGTTCTGGGCCGCATTACAGACGAAACTGGACAAGTGTAAATGCATCTGGTTGTTGAAACCACTTATGCTAATTTTACTCCCAAAATATGAAAATAATAGACGTTTTATAGGCTATATGGCATGTTATTGTCAGCGCTAATGCAACAAACATCACCGTGGATGAGTAGCTGAGTATCTCTTCAGCAAGCCGACGTGTAAACAGCTGCGAATGAAGCTGAAAGTAAAACCAATCTTTCCAGTGCTGATGCCGCACGCTCTCCTGTTACTAATATTGAAATGAGCTGATAATGAATAAAATGCAGCGCATATCTATTGCTTTCATTGTTGAAGTGAATTTGCATATAGCACAGAATTGAAGAACGGATTTAAATCGGTTTTGCAAAGACACATTTATGTGGCCAAGTGTAAATGGAAACGTTTTAACAAACCAGACAGATGTCCAATCAGAGAAAACACATGAAGTGACCAGGTGTAAACAGCCCTATACGACACAGATTCCCTCTTCTGTGATTATATATGATCAAAACAACACTTTGAATTAGATCATCATTCAACTTCACTGTTGCCATGTTTCAGGTTTATGTTCAAGCTAATATAGTTTCTACAGTCGTGGAACACCTGGAAATATCAGGGAATTTTTGAAGTGTCTTTTTTAATGCCATTAAAAAAAAGTAAAAAAGTTTTTTTTATGTCATTTTTAAGTCTTTTTAAATGTCATTTTTAATAGTAATTTTTACAAATTGTAATTTAAAAAAAATATATGTAATTGTTTTTATCTTATTATTATTATTATTTTGTAATTGCCTTGGGAAATGTTTGCCAGTACAGTTTCTACAGTCGTGGAAAAGCTGGAAATATTTGGAGTTTCGTTGAAAAACAAAAGTTTGTTCATTTATTTATTTAACATTTTGAAACAAACATTTGTTAAAATAGTCATTTAATAGTGATTTTTAATTTTCAGTTTTTATATTCTTTAAATAATTTTTTCAAAACTATCCTTTTTTAATTGCCATTATATTTTTATATTTATTGATTCACTAGAACGTGCTCTTTGTGAGTTCAGAATATATCAAATGGTGTTTAAAAGTCTTATCCAGTAATCACAAACATGGAAACTAATTGGTCAAAACTTAAGCTGAGAACTCTCTTAAATGGGTGTTTAATTAACAAATCGGCCTTTTTCCACTATTGCTCATCTTTTCTTTCCGAAAGTCAAATTCCAGTTATTCTGTCTGTCTGTCCTCCCACAGATCACGAAGGACAACAGAGACTTGATCTTTGATGACATCGTCTCAGCTGTACAAGAGTGCCTGAAGTAAACGAGGAGGAGGAGATAATCATTTTTTATTTTTGTTTGCCAACACGCCCCTCAGGAGCTCCGTTCGTTCGTCCAGTGTCACACGAGTGTGATTCAGCATCTCTCTCTTCAGCACGTCTCGTAATGGACGCAGCTCTGCATTATTGATTGGGAGCGAGCGACTGAGATGAACAGAGGTGATGCCCTGCGAACACTCGTCAGCTCTTAAATGTTTTCAGTGGGACAGAGGCCACGGAGGCGCCGACCTTTCCTCCGGAGCTTCCTGTGTGAACGTTTCCCATTAAACAGAAAATAAATTCATATTTGAGAGAACAATTCCAGATGTTTTATTTCCACCATAAGTACGGAAACATGTTCCTGAATATGTTTAAAAATGATATACTATCTGTTTCACTTTTATAATACGTTTCTTAACAAAAAAAGTACAATAAATGTGTATTTATAAGTTATGTATGTCATTATTCACTGAATATGCCAAATATTTATATTTAGCTCGAGAATTTAAAGTGGCAGACGAGTGTGCGCTTAGAAGAAACAGGTGATATCGTCTGCTGGTGACTGTGGACGCTAATATCTTTATCGTTCTTGGAGTGAACAGGCCTTTAGGATGTTTTGGGTGGTTGCCAGGGTGTTGCTATGCAGTTACTAGAGTATTATGGGTGATGTCACTGCTAGAATGTTGCTATGCAGTTGTTAAGGCAGTATGAGGGACTGTTATCATGTTTCTATGTGTTTGCTAGGTTTGGATGGTTGCCAGGGTGTTGCTATGGAGTGTCCGAAGATATTTTGATTGATAGATCATTGCGATGCATTTGCAAGGGTGTTCTGGGTGGATGATAGATAGTTGCTATACAGTTGCTAGGGTGCTTTAGTGTGTAAAACCATATTATTTCTTGTTACTGCTCATACAGCTTTCAACAAGCATTTATGGGGTCTCTCAACATGTTTTAAAAATTAAATAACACTCACAACCTATTTTGCTTACTCTGATGAAGGTACGAATGTGAAGGCAAGAACATGTCCTCTGTGAACAGCCCCTGAAAAGTGTTAAAACTTAACTTTTAAAGAACAACGCAGCCACTGCCATGTCCAGCGTTCCTCCTGAAATATCGCCGGACATCCAAAGTTCATAATGTCTCTGAATCTCCGTGTGTGTTTGTTCCAGCTCATTTGAAGGTGAAGGGCTGCAGAGGCCAGACAGATAGAGAAGGGGATTGTGGGTAGAGCTGTGGCCGTCAGGGGACTGGTGAGGCAGTTCTCTTAAAGTCGGTGCCAATGGCCCGCAGCGGCAGCACAGATGGATTACATAATAGTGCTGACGGGGCCGTGCCAACTCCTGTCCCGTATTTCACCCACTGCGACAGAGATTACTGACCCTATGTGTGTTTGTCTTCTAAGATTCATCCCTTTAACTAGCCTCACGTCATCTTGCATAACATGTGCCTTGGGAAATCATTTTAACCATGAATAAAGAAATGTGTTTCACATGAATTGACATTTAGAAACTCACTAATAGAGACAATGTATTTACACTTTACAATGTTTTAGAGTTGCATAGAGGCAGAACATTTCAGCTAAATTTCTGGAAACTTTCCAAAAATCCTGTAATGTTTCCTAAATACCTGGACTGTTTCTGGAAACTTACCAGAAATATTCTGCATCTTTGCAACCCTATTTGCCCGTGCAAACTCACCACCACAATACTACGGTGTTGTGGGAGGCTCTCGGGATATTTGGAGAGTTTTGTAGCATGTCGTTAGGGTGTTCTGGGTGGTTGCTAGGTCATTTCTATGCAATTTTTAAGTAGATGTTAATATATTAATATGTGTGTTCCTGTGGCTCAGTGGTAGAGCATTGCGTTAGCAGCATAAAAGGTTGTGGGTTCGATTCCCAGGGAACACTCATACTGATAGAAAAATGTATAACCCGAATGCACTGTGAGTCGTTTTGGATAAAAGCGTCTGCTAAATGCATAAATGTAAATGCTAGCACTAGGGCAGGGGTGTCAAACTCAGTTCCTGGAGGGCCGCAGCCCTGCAGAGTTTAGTCCCAACCCTGCTCCAGCACACATACCATGTAGTTTTCAAATAAGCCTGAAGGACCTGATTAGCTGGATCAGGTGTGTTTAATTAGGGTTGGAGATAAACTCTACAGCAGGGATAGGCAACTTCGGTCCTGGAGGGCCGGTGTCCTGCAGAGTTTAGCTCCAACCCTAACCAAACACAACACCCTAGCAATGAAATAGAATAGAGTGTTGCTATGCATTTGCCGAGGCATTCTGAGAGGCTGTTAGTGTGTTGCTATGTGATTGCTAGGATGTTTTGGATGGTTGCTAGGGTATTGCAATTGTATAATGGTCTGGTAGGCGATTGTTTAGAATAGTAATTGAATTATATTTGATGTAAATATTGAAATATTAGCCTACTAGTGATTCTGCATAAATGTTGACTCATTCCTTTTTTTATGTTACTTATGGACTAATAGCATTTTACACAAGAGCATCCTGATACCTAATGATTTTCTCCTGTTTTTATTCACTTTCCTCTAAAACTGCTTTCAAAGGCTTTCCCTTGTGCGCATTAAAGATGAGTTTAGCCTCACTGAAAATGGATAGAAGTGATTTCCATAAGTCTACTTTATCTGAGCTTGCAGAAGAGTCTTGGTCATAACCAGGAGCGTCTGCTCATAAGAGCTGCTCCACCCGGTGCCAGCACATACAGATGGTGTGTGTGTGTGTGTGTGTGTGTGTGTGTGTGTGTGTGTGTGTGTGTGTGTGTGTGTGTGTGTGTGTGTGTGTGTGTGTGTGTGTGTGTGTGTGTGTGTGTGTGTGTGTGTGTGAGTGTGTGTGTGTGAGTGTGAGTGAGTGAGTGTGTGTGTGTGTGTGTGTGTGTGTGTGTGTGTGTGAGTGTGAGAGTGTGTGTGTGTGAGTGTGTGTGTGTGTACTCGAGTGTTTCTGCACTCATTGACAGAGCCGTCAACACAAAGCCTTACTAAATCAGCATGTTTGGGCGCCTTTGAATCGCCTTTCATTTCCATATCTCTGACATGCATTCATGGAGGGCAGACAATAAATGTGTAACCCCTCCCTGCAAACGTCTGAATGAGGCCGGGGTTACAGTCTGGGGCGTATAATGAAGAGCGAGGGATCTTTTGTGAGCACATTTTTAATATATTATAGTGTACAACGAGCTTCCTCACACATTGAGATGAATCACAACAGACAGGCGTGCAACCAATTAACCTACGCCTCAGAGTACAACAAATGAGAGATGCACACCGGACAAAAGCAGCGCGTATAAGTCTAAGATACGGAGTTATTAAATGCATAAGAGATAGACTTTGGAAATGAAAGACAGCACAATATTTTGTCCACAAAGATGGAACAGAATTCAGGGGTCTTGTTTTTAAAAGCTAAACTGTTTTTTATCTTCATGCTTAACTGTTATCATGTTAATTATAATACAAATAAAATAATGATATGCAAACAGAAACAATAATAGCCAGTCATTTTAGTGATTTATTTATCTGCTACAATAATGTAATGCTTTTGATTAATTATCTTAATTAGCTCGTAATTATCTTAATTTTGAGGTATCTTAATTTTTTCTGTAAATATTGATCGCAATGTTTATTTATTTGTTATTGAATTATTACTTTTCTGTAAATACGGTTTGCAATATTTGATTGTTATATTGAATTATTAGATCAAGTAAAATACAGACTGTTAACAGATTAATATTTATGTGAGATGTATACATTTAAACCTTCGTATGCATATTCATTATTTGCATTCAGATTATTTCTATCAGATTTGCACTTAACCCTTTGTTTGCACAATTAATTATTTGCAATTAGCGGTTTAAATTGCTATTTATCCAATTACTGTTTGTAATTATTTTTACAGCTCAAATACAGACAGAACTGTTTATGAGATCTGTATTATATTAACATCAGATTTGCACATTTAACCCTTTCCTATCGTGCTGTCTGTTGTGGCTCATATGAAAGAGCAGAACAAAAGTACAGGACTGACCACAAAAGCAGAAGTTTCCTCTAAAAGCGCTGTGAGTCATGTTAACTCAAGGACACATATACATCACTACGGCTCAAAACACGCGTGTAGAGTTTCACGTTTGAAGCCACGCAGATCAAAGCGGCTGAGGAAGACCACAGTAAAGAGATAGAAAAGCACAGATCACTGACATCAGACACCTGTTCATGAGCCAAACACTCTCACGTCTGTTCAAAAACAAGCTTGAGAATAAATGAGTGTGATGAAGAGAAGCAAGACTGCAGGTTAACCGTTTGCATGCATCTCTGGTACAACTTATGAGAAGGTCTCTCAATATATCATCCGGGTAAATCATCATTAAACACAGGAAATCCTTTTCAGTTTGCACAAATGAGTTTTATAGTAATGCACTTACAATGGACATCTGTGGTGCAAGACAATCATTCAAATACACGCTTATGATATAAATGTTATATATGCTAACATTACACTAAAGTAATGAAATCGCTTGCTAACCTTGTCTAGTTCTCCAGGACTCGGTCATGACCACGTGAAGATGGTAAACCTGGTAACTTTCACTAGACACACAGAAACAGAAAGGGACGTGATGTCCACAAACTATCCTCAGAGGCAAATCAGTTCAGCTGCTGTTCAAACTAATCAAATTTGAATTAAATACTGTATAATAAATTGTGATTCTTATACTCAAAGCAATCTAAATAAAATGCAGTATCCAATCTATGTGCATTACAGTAAACAAAATGTGTTTGTTTTTATCAATATTAATAATGCAAATAAAATGATGTGCAAACAACAACAATATTTTGACATCTTTCCATTTTTATAATTTAGCTTTATTTGGAGACATCTTGTGGTTTTATATATTAGATTTACACATTTAACACTTTGCATATTGATTAATTTGCAATTAGTTAATCAAATTATAATGAATTAAGTTTTGTATTTATTTATTGACAGTTCAAAAACAGACACATCTGCTTATCAGATTTATATTTATATCAGATTTGCACATTTAACACTTTGTTTGCATATTAAATAGTGTCATTAATTCATCAAATTATAATTCAGTATTTTTTTTCATTGACAGTTCAAATACAGACAAAACTAAACCGGTTTACATTATTACACACACTTTATTTTATCTATGCAGACTTTCTTTTTCTATTTCTGTGAGTAGCGGATCACAAAATGAGCTGAAATGCAAAATTCAAGCTTCACATTTCTGCTATAAAACTGACTCACATACTTCTATTGTAAGTGCATTAAATTAAACACAATGTATGCATTTGTACAAGCTGAGAGCCGAGACAATGTTTTCCATATAGCTCAAATAGAGCATGATGCTTACAACAAAGTCATGGGTTCAAATTCCAAGAAATGCATAACATTTATATTTGGAATGTGATGTAATGCAAAGTATCTACCAAATGCATGAATATGAAATTGAGACAAATGCTGCATGCACTTAAAGCAAGTTTAAAAAGTTAAAGTTGCTCTAACTATTTCGTTGTGATTTTATGAAGCGTTTGCTTTAGTGAAGAGCTCTTTTTCAGTCTTTTCCATCTGACAAACACATCCTTACTGTCCTGGGACGCAAGATAGGATTCCAGCCTCCTCATATGAATCAGTGGGTACTGAGAGAGGTCGTGACCTCTGAGAAACTGGCCAGCAGCGACAAACTGACATAACAAGAGAGACGGTCAGAAACGGCCCTCAGGGACACATTTGGACAGAGAGTTTCCCATGACAGCGGGTCAAACCCTTCAGCTCGAGCTCACAGAAAAAAACATCCTGTTATGTCTTTTCACTTCTTGAATTTTAGTTAGTGTGTATGTTTGGGCATAAAACTATCTACAGTTACAAACCTCAAAGTCCACTTCAAAGGGAGATATTTTGTTTAAAAAAAGCCTTTTCAAGAACTACAACGAAAGGCTCGTTTGGATCACTAAGTTGTTTTCCTGTATTTGTGACATCACAAATTGTAAATCCCGCCTACGGACATTTGAATGGTTGGCGGCTGGGAGAACGCTTTGAGCTCTGCACGTTTCAAAATTGAAACCCAGTCCGGGTGTTTTTATATCACATTTACATTTATTCATTTAGCAGACGCTTTTATCCAAAGCGACTTACAATTGAGGAATACAATAAGCGATACATTATAAAGTGGCAAACAGACAGTGCTTGTAATACACATTTCTAGGCATTGTTCAGAGCAAATTCAAGCCAGACATTGAGAGGTTAAGGGAAAGAGAGCAAAGGTTTTTTTATTTAATGATGCAGTCAAGTGATGACGGAAGAGATGAGTTTTCAGTTGTTGCTTGAAGATTGACAGGGATCAGCATTTCCGGATGGGGGGCCAGGAACGGTGAAAGAGAATGTTCTGGAGAGTGATTTTGAGCCTCTCGGTGATGGTACCTCTCAGACTTCTGGAGGGATGTAGATTCGTAATAGTGAGTGGAAGTAGGCGGGCTTCTGGAGGGGATGTAGATTGTTATAGTGAGTGGAAGTAGGCGGGGCTTCTGGAGGGATGTAGATTCGTAATAGTGAGTGGAAGTAGGCGGGGCTTCTGGAGGGGATGTAGATTGTTATAAGTGAGTGGAAGTAGGCGGGGCTTCTGGAGGGGATGTAGATTCGTAATAGTGAGTGGAAGTAGGCGGGCTTCTGGAGGGATGTAGATTTGTAATAGTGAGTGGAAGTAGGCGGGGCTTCTGGAGGGGATGTAGATTCGTAATAGTGAGTGGAAGTAGGCGGGGCTTCTGGAGGGATGTAGATTTGTATAAGTGAGTGGAAGTAGGAGGGGCTTCTGGAGGATGTAGATTCGTAATAGTGAGTGGAAGTAGGCGGGGCTTCTGGAGGGGATGTAGATTCGTAATAGTGAGTGGAAGTAGGCGGGGCTTCTGGAGGGGATGTAGATTGTTATAAGTGAGTGGAAGTAGGAGGGGCTTCTGGAGGGATGTAGATTCATAATAGTGAGTGGAAGTAGGCGGGCTTCTGGAGGGGATGTAGATTCGTAATAGTGAGTGGAAGTAGGCGGGCTTCTGGAGGGGATGTAGATTCGTAATAGTGAGTGGAAGTAGGCGGGCTTCTGGAGGGGATGTAGATTCGTAATAGTGAGTGGAAGTAGGCGGGGCTTCTGGAGGGGATGTAGATTCGTAATAGTGAGTGGAAGTAGGCGGGGCTTCTGGAGGATGTAGATTTGTAATAGTGAGTGGAAATAGGGGCTTCTGGAGGATGTAGATTCGTAATAGTGAGTGGAAGTAGGCGGGCTTCTGGAGGGATGTAGATTCGTAATAGTGAGTGGAAGTAGGAGGGGCTTCTGGAGGGGATGTAGATTCGTAATAGTGAGTTGAAGTAGGAGGGGCTTCTGGAGGGATGTAGATTCGCAATAGTGAGTGGAAGTAGGAGGGCTTCTGGAGGGATGTAGATTCGTAATAGTGAGTGGAAGTAGGAGGGGCTTCTGAGCCTGGGATGTAGATTCGCAATAGTGAAGTGGAAGTAGGCGGCTTCTGGAGGGATGTAGATTCGTAATAGTGAGTGGAAGTAGATGGGCTCTGGAGGGATGTAGATTTGTAATAGTGAGTGGAAGTAGGCGGGGCTTCTGGAGGGGATGTAGATTTGTAATAGTGAGTGGAAGTAGGAGGCTTCTGGAGGGATGTAGATTCATATAGTGAGTGGAAGTGACGGGCTTCTGGAGGATGTAGATTTGTAATAGTGAGTGGAAGTAGGAGGGGCTTCTGGAGGATGTAGATTCGTAATAGTGAGTGGAAGTATTTATTATCTTATGGAGGGATGTAGATTCGTAATAGTGAGTGGAAGTAGGCTTCTGGAGGGGATGTAGATTTGTAATAGTGAGTGGAAGTAGGTGGGTGCTGAGCCTGTGGTTTATTTCTATATGCAAGCATCGGTGTCTTGAACTGGATCACGAGCTGCAACTGGTAGCCAGTGCAAGGAGATAAAGAGGTGTAGCATGGGCTCTTTTGGGCTCGTTGAAGACCAGTCGTGCCGCTGCATTCTGAATCATTTGTAGAGATTTGATTGTGTTTGATGGAAGTCCAGCTAGAAGAGCATTGCAGTAGTCCAGCCTAGAAATGACCAGGGCCTGGACAAGAAGTTGTGCAGCATGCTCTGTCAGAAAGGGCCTGATCTTTCTGATGTTGTGAAGTGCAAACCTGTGAGATCGAGCAGTCTTTGCAATGTGGTCTTTGAAGGTCAGCTGATCATCGAAGATTACACCAAGATTTCTGACCGAAGCTGATGGGGTAATTGTTGATGAACCTAACTGAATCGTGAAGTCATGCTGTAGAGTTGGAGTTGCAGGGAAGACAAGAAGCTCAGTCTTTGCCAGGTTGAGCTGTAGATGATGTTCTTTCATCCACGCCCGAGATGTCCTGGGCAGCCTGAGATCCGTGCAGCTACCGTTGGATCATCTGGTCGAAATGAGAGATAGAGCTGTGTGTCATCAGCATAGAAATAGTAGGAGAAGCCATGTGCGTGTATGATGGGACCCAGTGATGTAGTGTATGTGGAGAAGAGGAGGGGTCCAAGAACCGAGCCCTGAGGAACCTCAGTGACCAGTTGATGTGCTTTGGATACCTCCCTCCCAGGCCACCCTGAAAGACCGACCAGTGAGATACGATTCAAACCAGCGAAGTGGAATCTCAGTGATATCCAGTGATGAGAGGATCAGGAGGATCTGATGATTGACAGTGTCAAAAGCGGCAGACAGATCCAGCAGAATGAGAACGGATGATTTGGAATCAGATTTTACCATTCGCAGTGCTTCAGTGACTGAGAGTAGAGCAGTCTCAGTTGAATGTCCACGTCTGAACCCTGATTGGTTACATCCAGTAGGTTTTGCTTTGACAGAAATGAGGATAACTGTTTGAAAACAACTTGTTCAATTGTTTTTACTATGAATGAGGGAGAGAGACAGGTCTTTAGCTATCTGTAAGTGAAGTGTTTAATGTAGGTTTTTTGAGAAGTGGGGTTACCCGAGCCCAATTTCTTTTTTTTGCCCATGCATAACTAGATTTAACTCACCACCAAAATGCTCTGCAAAATCCACTAAATCCATCACAGAAACACTATTGTATATTTTGTAGTTATTCATTTATTTATTCTCTTATGCCCACACAGGCTACATTTAATTGATAAAAAATCCAGTAAAATATCAATATTGTAAAGAATTATTACAATTTAAAATAGCTGTTTTCTATTTAAATGTTAAAATATTATTTATTTCTGTGATCAAAGCAAGATTTTCAGCATCATTATTCCAGTCTTCAGTGTCACACGATCTTCAGAAATCATATACTGATTTACAGCTCAAAAAACATTTCTGATTATTATCAATATTGATATTTTTGTGGAATTTTGTAAAAAACTATTCAGACGTTTGGGATCTGTAAGATAAAAAAAGAATTAAACTAATACTTTTATTTATCAAGGATGTATTAACTCAATCAAAAGTGACGGTAAAGACAAGTTATAAAGTATCTTTTTCTATTCATCAAAAAATCCTACAAAAATGTATCATAGTTTCCACAAAAATATGAAGCAGCACAACTATTTTCAACATTTTTAATATTAGATCATATTTTGACTGTTATATTAAAATATCCTCCATAAATCCTTGATAAAATGAAGTATTTCTTTGTTTCAGGCAAGGATAGATGTTATTGAGAATGTGAGACTGTTAGTGCACATTGATTTTTTTCTTTCCCATCGAGTCGAGTGAGTTTGACCTGTGGCGTGATCGAATGTTGACAGCGGTGCAGGGTACAGGACCGGGTCGTGACCTCGGTGACACACGCCCCTCTGCCCCGTCATTGACCGGATAATCTCCAGTTCAGCCCTTCTGATGACCGGCAGAGAAAGACATCGATTGTTGAGCACCAGTCAATGGTCTTTTTAAACACGCTCCGCTCATTTATCAACATCATGGAGTAAAAGTGACAGCAGGATGTCAGATAGAGATGTTAACAACTAGTGATCCCAGACTTTTGGACCCCAGTATAATGATTTAAATATCAACTTTGTCTCATATATGGAGAATGAAAATCAATAGAGAGCTATGAGTGAGTATCACAGCTCAGATAAAGCTAAATTCTCCTTATTTTCTGTATTTAATCTTTAAAATAGAATTTTTTATTTGGCTTTTAATGACCACAGAAGAATGTCTTTTTTGAAAGTGCTTGAGAGTTTTTGATGCTTCATTGATTCATCATGAGCGTCAGGGATCAAACTGGGGTGAGACGAGGAAACAGCAGCGATGCTGAACTCGCTCAAATAATGAGTCATTGACAGAGAAGTGGATTTAATGAATGTCCTGTCTCGCTTATGTCAGGCATACAGCCATACATTACACACACTTAATGAAAAACAGGCGCGACTATATACACACACACACATTCAAAAGTTTGGAGTAAATCTTTTATGTAACAATTAATATTTTACACAATAAATTGATAAAAAGTGACAGTACAGACATTTACAATATATTTAGATCTTTGTATTAATAAAAAATTCAGATAATTTTTTATCAGTTTCTGCAAACATATTAAGCAGCATGACTATTTGTAACTTTGCCTCTGCAATATTCTGGTCTCTTGTATATATAACACGATATTTAATATTCAAGTCGAGTATAGGGGAAAGAAAAATCCAGTCACATTCCAACAAATGTAAACATTAAAAGTCATTTTAAAAACCACAAATCTTACAAATAGCCACATACTACAATTAAGAGAGAGAGATTAAGAGACCAAATATGGCAGAGACTTAAGGCCAATGAGCAACTCATAGCCACATACTACAAATGCTTTTGGATGACTTTTAATGTGTCTTATGTTAAAGATTTGCCTTTATTTGCTGCATCAGAAGCAATAGCTACATCTGATTGGGTTTTGTTTTCCATACTTTACAAGAATATTGATTCAATATTAAGTATGGAAAATATTCTTGAATCTCGTATTGCATACAGGGCCAGTGCTGAACGATGTTCTAGTGTTTTACACACCACACTGTTACGTCCCATTAAATAAGCTCTGTCCCTTTGCACTTGGCACATTTCGAGTACTTAATGCACTCTAATCCGACATGGACCATGTGATGAAAACCATTGTTTGAGCACTTTTACCCCCCCGCTGTCTGCGGGTCCAGGACGCCTGGATTTACCGCCGATCCTCTTTTGTTTCGCATCCCGCTCACTTCATTTCGAGTGGTGACTGTACCGTCTCTTATCATAATTTTAACATGAAATGCTCACCAATTATGTATGCGGAGACTGAACGCTTAAAGGGATTGGAGGGGCATCCAGCTTCCAGTCATAACAGCTTTTCATATGCAAACGCACGAGCTGTGCATCGACCTCTGAGGGTTTGGGGCCCGAGCCGGAAGGCTCAGATCTCCTCCGTGCTGTTTTAATGAGCACGGTGCAGTGTGCAGGCTTTCTTACTGTGTTTATCTGTAGTTGCCATATCAGCGCTTTTGAAATCCCTGTCTGAGGGAAAGACGAGGGTGTGTTGAATTGTGCCCGGTGGATCGTTAAAACAAGCATCAAACAAGCAAACAGCTCATTTCTTCACTATGAGAGAAGCTGCGCTCATTGATTTATCTCAGGGCCGAAGGCTTTTCGTTGCCTATACAAAACACATTTAGCTCTTTTTACAAAGAATAGTATTAAAATGCACAATTTACTTTCAATATTGTCAATCAGATCTACACACACCACAAAACCTGGCAAACCTAATGTCTAATGTCACGACTCATTTCAATTCATTACAGACTATATCACAGTTTTCCCTTTATTTCCAAAATGCATTTCTGAATTTTAGATATACACAACAACATTCTAGGAAGCTTAGTTTTTGGTTGCAAAATTAAACCAAAAGAGGATGTTTTTATTTGGTCCCCAAAAACATTAGCAAATGGACCCTTTTCACATTTCCAGGTTTCTCAGCAGCGGAAGAAACTTCAAGAGCAGTGAATGGGAGAGGACCACAAATATGTTTTTTTGCATTCTCATTTGCTCAAATTGCAAAATACAAACTCAACGTTAGTGTTTTCATGACTTTCAAAAGAGGGAAACAATTGAGACGGATAACTCAATTCCAGAATACTGAATCCTGATGATTTAAGAGACACCTGAAAACTCATCTCTTCAGTCATCACTTGACTTCATCTTAAAAAACCTCTCTTTCCTTAACTTTGCTCTCTTTCCCTTAACCTCTCACTGTCTGGCTAGAATTAGCTCTGAACAATGCCTAGACGTTTGTATTACAAGCAGTTCCTTTGTCTCTTTATTCTTATTGTATTCCTCAATTGTAAGTCGCTTTGGATAAATGAATAAATGTAAATGTAAATAACAGCAGTCAGAAGAGAGAACGATGTCGAATTGATCATCCCTCCCATGTTTTTTATCTAAGGGTGTTTATAAAAATGACTTAAATGTCCTAATTGAACTATGGCCTAATCTTGGCTTAGTCTTAGCCCTGTCTGTGAAACTGGGCCATAGTGTTATAAATGTGCATACATAAAAATATCAACATAAAAAACACCTTTAGAGGTTTTATGATGCCGATGACCGTTAAACGTGTCATTACAGTCTTGTGAAAAGGGTCCATGGGAACATTGCGGTTGCCAGTCAAATGCTAAATTATATCTATTAATAATTCTGTTATGTTTCAGGTCCCATCATAGCACAGAAACTGCACTTGCTGAAATCACAAATACTTACTCCTAGCACCAGACTGAATCTCAGTACTATTTTTATTTGATCTTAGTCTCGACACTATAGCTCATTACATACTCATAGTTCGATGAAACTATACCGGTATTCAGGGACAGGCGTTAGATAGATCCCACATGTCTGACCATTACCACTTGTTTATTTAAATGAGGAATAATCTCAGTTAAAACCAGTAAAGTATGAAATACTGCAAGGATCCATCTTAGGCCCTTTGCTATTTACAATATACAGATCACCCTTGGTAATATTATTAGAAAATAAGGGTGCATGGTTTGAACTATCCTTTACTAAGCCATATGGACGTGACCTTGACACAGTCACCCCTGATAAACTACTCCTAAACGTAATGTAGAAACTGTTTTGCAATGATGTGCATCGTAAAAAGCGCAATACAAATAAACATGACTTGAATTGAACTGAAATGCAGTTTTAGGTGGATGCATACAGACCAAAGTCCCTGCAATACTCTGGTCTCATCGGCCCCTGTATATGCAATGCAACACAATATTATAGTCAAGTATGGAAAAGAATCCAGTCCCATTATGTAGCCATTGATTTTGATACAGCAAACGAATGCAAATGCAATGTACTGTAGGCCACACAAAGCACTAAAAGTTATTTTAAAAAGTACAAATAGCCATATCTAGAGACAGAGACCAAACGCAACCAACTGGGAATGCTGGGTAGAAATGCAATATGATGCTGTGTGTTTCAACTTGACTTATTCTGCAGTATTTAATAATCCAGTTTATTATTTTTGGACCCTCATAATTGGATGGTAGTTTATGAATGTATATGACTCAATAACATGATAACATAACCACCGCAGCGTTTCTGATTTGCCACGTCAAAAAAATGTAATAGCCATAAAGCGAATACTCATTCAAACTGCTGTAATGACCTTATTTTCTTACGATGCTTATGAAGACATTATTTTCAAGGCATTTTTTTATTTTACAATCTGAACATATTTCCCACTGTAAATATCTAAAATAATACATTACATGTTTCAATTGTGTAAAAAGGGTCATAGACATTCATGCCACTAATCTCAAAAGATCGTGCAGGACCCAGAGAGAGTAAAAACATCTTCCTATAAAACCATCCTGACACACTGCATGAGTTTAAACACCTAGAGTACACGAATCAAATGTTTAGTCTGGAAAAACACACGTTAAAGGGACAGCTGGCCAGAAATGTAAATCACGGTCAACATTTACTCTCCCTCAAGTAAATAAATAATGACAGAGCTTTCATCTTTGGTTGAACGAACCCTGTAAGACCACACAGAACTCAAACCAGCCGACAGAAAAACACGACAAGAGGACAGATAATATGTGCCAAAACCTCAGAGAAATTCAGATCCACGCCAGAAACAGAACATACATGAACTGAAAACCAGCTCAAGAGGAATGTGGAGGGAACATTGAACACATCAGTAGATTCAGTACGGCTGTCAAACTGCACTCATTTATACACATGAGAAACATCTAGATCATCAAATCTCAGCATGGGAAGATGTTGACTGAAGAGTTCATCCATAAATGAAAGTTCACACCAATGATGAGCGCTAGAACTCAAAGGTTTTGATGTATAGTACTAATTATTAGTGTGAATAGATCATTACTCACCCTCGTGATGTTTTCTTGTGTTCTTCACTTTTGAACTATATTCTCCTTTTCATGGAGAGCCACTTTCACACAGAGTTTTGGTACAAGCCTAATTAAACACACCTGAACGAGTTAATTAAGGTGTTTAAAGTGTGATGGAGCTAAATTCTGCTACAAAAGGTGGCCCTCCAGAAGATTTGGATACACATTGTATGTAATAAATGGGGTCAGTTGAGCTCCAAGATGACAAACAAGCACCAAGAGAAGATTTACAGAGAGCACAGATGCCCAAACCTGACCAGAGATGACCTTTGATCGGGCCGCCATGCCATATCACATGCCATATCACAATTATAAACTTTATTTATAATTCATATTTTTAATTATTTACAATTAATATTTTTATATTTAATATAAAAAAATTACAAAAATAAAATGATAAAAAAAAAAAGATATTTAATGCTTTTATTTTTTATTTAGTGCATTATATTATAGTTGATTGAGCCGCTTGTCTCGTGGGCATCGTTGCGCTTCGGGCGTCCCGAGTTCGAGTCCCAGCTTGGGGACCTTTCCCGCCTTTCTCTCACTTCACTTCCTGTCTAAATACTGTCCTATTCCAATAAAAAGGGAAAAAGCCAAAAATAAAATCGTAAAAAATATTTAGTTGGATTTAATAGACCAGTGTATTACATAATATAATTTAATATACTAATATAATATCGTTGGATATAATGCACTTCATTTTGGCCCACAGTCCTCAATCAGGTTTGGTTTTTGGACCTTCGTATTAAAATGTTTGTGTAGAGAGTAACGACTTAAATGTGGGTCTGTTTCTCAAACAAAGCTGTTTTATGACTCGATGAGTCATATCATATGCATTATGGGTAATACTTTTGTGGTGTTTTGTGACAGACTTCATTGTTCTTTAAATAATTCTGCTTTTTCTTCTAGCTTGCTTCTAAATAGTCTAATAAACCTGCTGGTGTTGCAAATTATGAATATTGGCTTAGAGATATCATTTCTTTTGTTCCTCTTTGTAACGTGCTTTGGATAAAAGTGCAGCTAAATGCACGATGTTCCATGAAAGAAAGAGTCATATGGGTTTGGAACAACATGAGGGTGAGTAAATGATGACATGATTTTCATTTTTGACTACACCATCCATGAGCTGGATATCAAAACGACTGATGAAGTGAGACATCACACATCTTGCAGCAACACAATCATACAAGATCTCATTCAGAAAGTATACACAAATGGTTCTCCATCAGATCCATAAATAAATGTAAGAACAATGTTTGGAACTTGTGTCCTGCACATGTCAGTCAGGGAAACAGAAAGAGTCCTTCACTCCTTCTTCCCAAAGAACTTCCTGAAGACGGATTTGTTGGGGGGTCGTGGGAGGCTCATGTAGCTCCTCATGGGCAGATCGGAGGACTCCCGCCGGACGCTGTCTGACGAAGCGGTCGCTGTGACTGACGGTGTCTCACGATCTCCGATGAACAGAGTCACAGAGTAGCTGGAGCTGCTGTCCTGGCCTTTGCCTGAAGGTGGCGCTACAGGCTTGATCCTCTGATATGTGGCTGTAGAGACAGAGATACAATAACCAAGTATTAAATGTTTTTTAAGAGATAATCACACAATTTTCTACCATGTTTCAATTTTAATAGTAAACATGTTGCCAAAAAATTACAAAATTGTTTAATTTTAGTCTGATTACATTTTTATTATATTGTTAATGTTTCATGCCTTCATTCGATTACCACAGTTTTGGAAAATACATTTGTATTAAACCATACAGTTAACCATAAGTTATTCAAGGTTTATGAATTCAATTGATTAGTCATGCTTTTTGATTATTCAAACTTAATTAAACCAATCAAATTGAATCCAGAAAAATGTAAACTAAAAACAGAGAATTTCAGAAAAACGAAATGTATTTTATACGGCCATCTTTTTTGTTGTTGTTGTTGTTGTTAAACTTAAATAAATTGTTGAATTGTATAAGTTTCATGATTTAAATTAATTACATGCTTTTTGATTACTAACATTTAATTTAACCATTAAAATTGAATCCAGAAAACTTTCATAAATAAAACATTCCATAAGGCTCTAAAATTATTTTTTGTTGTTGTTAAACTTTTAATACATTTTTTTTTCAATTGTACACATTTCATGTAATTTATGAAACTTGAGTCAAATTGAAATTAACCAGTAAAACAGACCAGAAATATTAAAACAGAAAAAAAAAATATTTGGAAAAATGAATTGCCGAAATAATTACAACCGGATTTTGAAAAACAAAAACTGATTTCATAGGGCCCTATATTAGTTTAAGTGCATCTGAATGTGGATCATGTGGCTCGGATGTACCTGAGGTAAAGGAGTGCGAGCGTCTCTTTTCGCTGCTCCAGTCCTGAATGGTGGACATAGAGGATGGTTTCGGTCTCAGAGACTCGCCATGTGAGTCGAACTCGTCCTCTACAGAGAGAAATCAATCATTCAACCTCTACAGTACAAGAGCAGACAGTATAAGTGAGTAACAAAGTACTCGAGGTGAGAAATAATGTGACCAAGGTGGAAATGACAAGATCCAGAGAGCTGAATAGAAGTGCTTCTCCAGAAATAGAAATCCGCTGACAGCGAACAGATGTGACCATGCCTCATAATGTCTGCGGGACGCTCCGGAGCACCAGAGTCCTCTACTGCCCTCTTTTGGATGTCCAAAACATTCGTCTGGCATATTATTGATTTATTACTTGCATTAGTTGGCGGTGTTGAGGAAGCTACTTTGTCAAACTGAAAGCTAAATTGATCTCAAGCATGCTTTCAAATACATTAAAGTAGCATACTTAAGATCAATTATATATTTAAAGATTTTATTTTTTACTGGACAAGACAAAATGCTGATAAGAAGAAAAATGTATAGCGCAATTTAAAGTAGTTTAACTTTAGTCAAGCTACTAACAAAAGGAGTTAACTACATATTTATAGACATTTATTATTTCATAATATACTTTCAGGCACTAAAACAATGAGGTTGTATAAGATGCAACTAAAAACTATATATAATTTATATAAATGACCCTATTAAATAGTTATGAACAGCAGCATTTAACCAAATTTTACTATATATACACAGCATTATACTGTACTATTTATTATTATACTATATACAACATTTCTGTATAAGCATATATATATATATATCTATTAGATCAATTAAATTAACTTGTGCCCAACAAGGCTACATTTATTTGATCAAACAGTAATTAAATTATATTACAATTTAAAATAACTGCTTTGTATTGTAATATATTTCAAATTGTTATTTGTTGCTGTGATGGAAAAGATGAATTTTCAGAAGCCTTTAATATATTTTTACCCCAATCAGTTTGTTTATACGAATCAAAGCTAAAAATAAAAAAAAGTAGCTGGCAAGTTTATGGCAAAAAGTAGCCGGTTACAGGAAAAAGTTCCCTTATTTTTTCTTTGCTCATTGAACTGTATTAGTCACAGTTTCTCACCACAATGACCCGCATCTGAGAACGAGGGGAGCAACAGATCCTGATGTCTTTGGTGGATCTGCAGAGCGTCTCTGGTGTGAACTATGATCTCTTTGGTTCGGCCTGAGGCGTGCTGACTCTGTGCTAATACGGTGGTGGTGACATAATTTCTCATGAAGCAGTGACATTTATCTCCACACTGACAGCCGCTGACAGCAGGAGACTGTCTAGGGAGCGTCGCTGAAGCTGAAGACCCATGACATGTTGATCTATTCACTACAGAATCACGAGACGCTGTAGAGATAAAGAGGATTTCATGTGAATATGAATGTGGTCATATAATGCAGCACTGAAAACTTGTTAACAACAGACAGACAGATAGTTAATGGTATAATACCAGTGTGTGCTTGTATTCTGAGGATCCATTTCTTCATCATAAATCGGGACGATGCACTGAAGAGATACTCAGATCCGTCCCGCAATCTGAGAGAAAAGGGAAGATGTTCAACTGAAAATGATCTTCCATTTAAACAACTACTAAGACAACCATGAGACACCCTTTAGTTGTTCATCGTTTACCTCAAGCAGAAGCAGTTGGGTTTTTTGGTGTACTCTGGCGATGCTTCACACACCGCTCCAATTAGATTCAGAGGAAGGCTGGTCACACAGCTCTATGTGGTACAAATATAAAGTCATTTTGGCTAAACTCATATCCTTAGATGCTTTACAGCTGCCATTAAACGTAATTCAATCACAGTTCAACCTTGCAATGTAACTAATGATGTCTGTTTGCAATAAAGGAACAAAGTTTTCTACTTGGTTGCAAAGCCAGAACATGAAGTCTTCAAGCTTACCTTGAGTGTATCTTTCTTGTCCTGATAGAAACATATTGTTTGTTTGTAAAGCACAGCATGATAAGAGTTCCACGCCCTGCATGGTGCCTGAAATAGTACATTTATTTTATTAGTTACATAAAGACCAACCAAAATGCAACCTAATTTGACATCTACACAGTAGCCTGCAGGTAAAAGCATGAGGCATGAGACACAAAATGCTTATTTGTTGTGGTTGGTGTCAAGAAAATATCTGTAATTGTGATATTTACCTTCTTTCCACCCAGTTGTAGTTTGTGTTTCCTCTCCAGTGTACCTTCCATAGATGGCAGATCCAGTTCATGTCTTCCACTCTGAAAAACAACGGTTAGAAAGAGTTATTCACAATATCGAGAAATAATTATTAAGCATATACTCTGTTCTTGTATGGTCTGCTGTTATACTTTGGGTACCTGGATATCATCGTCATTGGTCCCATCCAATCCCATATGAACAGACAGGAGGCTCGTGGATTGGTCCTGTGGAGAGAGAACACATCAATGCATTTAATATCATGACAAAAACAGATTACATGTGCACTAATCAGAACTAAAATAATGGGCAAAATTATATGAGATGTGCTGGCTACAACTTAATTTGAGGGCAAAGATTTCCAAATACAACCCTCGATCGTCCTCGGAAGTTCCTACTTCAGCCGTTTAATACAAATAATTCAGTGAAAAGCCTTTTTGCTCCCACAGAGAACGATGGTAAATGTAAGGTACCCACCATGATTTTGTCCTTGACAAGCTTCCAAATCAGAAAGTCAAGGCTTTCGTATCCTCCTACTGCTAAATACAACACTGTGGTGGCGCTCATGAGCATCATCTCATAAATATCATTCTGACATGTTCAAGGCAGCACAAGTCAACTACTTTAAGCAGGGGTGTCCAATCCTGGTCCTGGAGGGCCAAAGACTTGAGTTTAGCTCCAACTTGACCCAACACACATTCCCTGGAAGTTTCTACACCTAGAAAAACCTTGATTTGCTAGTTCAGGTGTGTTCAATTGGGGCAGCTAAACTCTACAGGACAGTTGCCCTCTAGGAGTAGGACTTAAACCACAAGGCCACCGTCCTGCAGAGTTTAGCTTTGACTTGCCACAACACACCTGCCTGGAAGTTTCTGGTATGCCTAATACAGGCATGTGATCAGCTAGAGACGAAATAGAAGGAAAATCTGACCACGCCCCAAGTCACACCCCCAGCAACTATTAAAAATATATATTTTAGCACATTAAAATATATATATTATACTGTAAGAATACATACATCATGTAAGAAAATCAAATGCAGCATTTAATAATCATGATAACATAATATATTATAATAATGGGGTGGGGAAGTCATGGCATAATGGTTAGAGAGTCGGACTCGTAATCGGAAGGTTGCAGGTTCGAGTCTCGGGCTAGCAGGAATTGTAGGCGGGGGGAGTGAATGTCAAGCGTTCTCTCCACCCTCAATTCATAGCTTTCAGTCACGTGACCGGCTCGAAGACTTGGAGGGCAAAACATCCATAGAACTGCAGCACGAGCGTGTCAATTTTAATCTGTTTCCAAGCCGCAAATATTTATATCACCTCTCAAAATGCAAAAATCTGAACAAAATGCAAGTTTTGGAAATCCCTATCTATACTGAAAAATCCCATCTCTGCAAATAAGACCTTGATTTGCTAGTTCAGGTGTGTTTAACTAGTGGTGGAGCTAATCTCTACAGGACAGTGGCCCTCCAGGAGGAGGGTTGGACACCCCTGACTAAAACAGTCCTAAACAACATCTAACAGGGTTTGACTGCCAACTTTTAGACCTCACCTTCAGAATAAATGTTTCTTCCTCCTCCTCCTCCTCCTCTCTATAATGGTAGATATACTTTTGCTGGTCCTCTATTTCAGGTAGTCTCACCATATCTGAAGCGGTTTCATTAACAGCCACTTGTTTGTAAACCTGTTTCTGTTGAGTGAACGCAGCCCAAGACCTTCTTTCCCCTTTATCCAGAATTTGCCTTTCTTTTCTTGGGTTGTGCTGCTTCCCGGAACCCACCATAGTCTGGACAGATGGTGGCAGTCTGAACTCCGCCACAAGTAGGTTGGGTGCAGAGGCCGTGACCAACTTCCTGAAGAGCAGTGCTTGATCTTTGGGTGAGGGTTCCCTGTGTTGGTCTGGAGAAGCCTGGTAGCCATTATAAATTATGTCAGAGTTTAGACTCTCTCTGTAATTGTTGGTGTGGTTCCAGATGTCCTCCAGCTCCTCCTCTTCCTGCTCAAACTGTTGATGGTCAGGATGAACTGGATCATCAATGTCGATAGATAAGGTAATGCTCTTGTCCTTGGAGAACTTGAAGTTCTTGTTGGACACTCCTGCATCCAGGGATTGTACCTTCCCAATGGTCCTCTTGGGCACTGGACAGTCTGAGGAGTCTATGTACGGACCCTCAGCACACAACTTGAAGCTTCCAGAGCTGGAGTGACCAGAGTCCACCGAGTCCTCTCTTCCATTGGCTCTGAAGTTCAACACCACATGAGATGCATGGCTGGGACTTAACTGTTGAGTGCTGGAGGTCTTCGCTGGCCTATGGAACATGTGTCCATTAAGATTGTGAACCAAGGTATGGACACTAGGACATACATGAATCTCTGCTGTAGCTGAGTTGTGGGTAGTAATCCCTTGGATTGCATCTTCTGGAGGACTTATATAGTGGTTCTCCCTGTTCTCGGGTTGAGTCACATTTGCGTTACAACTAACCACCTCTTCTTTGGAAACTACACTGATCCCAGATAGATGTTTCTGTTGGACATTGGTTAGATCACCGAGTGATAAAGAATGATTCTCCTCAAATGAGATGTCTTCAACAACTGGAGAAGGTGGAAGAGGAAATTCATCTTCAGTAAATGAAACCATGTCAATGCTGATCTTTTTAGAGTCTTTACAATCAATCTTGAGGGTTACTTCACCTGGGTAAATTAGTTTGGGCTCTTCTTTTTGCGTTGGAGGTGAGCGGATTGTTTTAAAGGTGCTCAGAGCTGTCAGACGATCAACCTGAGAGTCCTGGTGATGAGAGTCTGTCTTCTTTTGCTCAGGATGGCCAATTGTGATGACATCTTGAATGCTAGGGATAAGGCTCATATCCTTGGGCAGGTCGAAGCTTAACACAGAGCCCAAGGACAGAAATCTGCAGTGGTTCTTCACATGTCCTTGGGTGGCAACCTCTGTGCTGTGAACTGGAGATCCAACCTCTCCAGAGCCTTCTGCATCTATGTCTTTCACTAAAGGGTTCTTTATGTAGTCCAAGACCTGAGTCCCATCGCTGTTTGGTTTCCTTGCATTTTTCCGCTTCTTCCTTTCCTTCAGTGGCCAAGTATGTGTATCATACGTCACCGCTTCACGTACAGGTGGAAAATCAGCCTCTTCTGACAGATCCTCTCCCATGATCTTCTGAATGGTGTGTCTACGGTCATCTTTCTTCTTTTTCACCTTCTTGCTCTTCCTTTTCAGGCTGCTAAAGATTGAGATGTTGCCATTCTTTGGCAGGAGGCTGTTGGCCTGCTGAAGGGTGTCTTCGATGGAGGACGAGGAGTATGGGGAGGTGCAAGGGGAGGAGAGAGCATAAAGGGAGGTCTTGGGAGAGCAGGAGGAGGGCCTTGGAGCATTGTCTTGGGGGAGCTCCATACTCTCATACACTGCCGTGTTGTTTTCCATAACATGCAAGTAAGTACTTACCTAAAACACAAGGAAACGATTGTATCAGAGGGTTATCACCTTTTTTCTTCCATGCATAAAGTGGGAAGCATGCATAAGTATCACACTTCAACACAAAGGTCACCCTTCATCATGCTAATTATCTGATGTGCAGTGCTCCTAAAAAGCATTTGGGCGTTAGGTCGCACATAAAAGTGAATTAATGTCATTGCATTGCAAAACAAAATATCAAATGAAGTGGCATCCGCAAACAACTGTTACTGTAATTTTTAACGCATGTATGAAGTCAGTTTTCTCAAAAACCCACAGGTGTAGTTCATCACATTAACTAATCAACATGTGTTTATATCAACAGAGTTTATATCTTTATAACAAATGTGACTTGGTTTGGTATTTTGTTATCTTATGCAATGACATTCATATTTAAGTGTGGATTAAGTGTCCAAATACTTTTTATGGCCAGCGTAATTCACAATTCAAAAACTGAAAAATGATTATTTGTATAACCATTTATGAAAATAAGTGTTTTAGTATCTGAACACAACACTTCTGTGAGTGTCTGGCTCAAGCAAAGCATTCCTAGGCAAAAACACAGACACATGTTGCTTCACATTTGTTACATCGCTCCGTAATGATAAAAACATTTCAAATGCTGAAACACCTTTTCCTTCACTGCTTATGTTAAGCAGCTGGAATTCACATTTGTTATGGGAAAAAGTAAACAATTATTACATTCTGTGTAGAAAAATTATGCAAAACTTGCCAATACACGGCCAGTATGTTGTGAATGTTTTTCCAGTGCGATGCTATCGTCGTCGCTACATCGTTGCTACATACTACGACGTTAGCTACATATTATAAGTGGTTTTTAGTGTGTTGCTATGCTTTTTCTATGGTGTTCTGGATCATTGCCAGAGCATTACTATGCAGTTTCTAAGGTGTTTAAGTGTTTTTGTGTATTGATATGCTGTTTCTGAGATGTTCTGGGGAGTTGCTAGAGCATTGCTATGCTATTGCTAAGGTGTTGTTGACAGTATTGGTTTTTAGTGTGTTGCTATGTGAATGCTAAGGTGTTCTAGATGATTGCCAGGGAATTACTATGCTGTTACATTTACATTTATGCATTTAGCAGACGCTTTTATCCAAAGCGACCTCATTCAGGCTATACATTTTGTCAGTATGTGTGTTCCCTGGGAATTGAACCCACAACTTTTGCGCTGCTAACGCAATGCTCTAACCACTGAACCACAGGAACGATTTTACGATCATGTTCTGAATAGTTGTAAGGGTGTTACTATGGCTATGTGATTGATGTGCTGAGTGGTTGCTTACATCAAAAAGTCACAGCAAACCTTAGCAAACACCACTAATAATGCCAAAACCTTAGGTTCACATGAGAACAACATGAACACTAGCATGACTACACAAGCACACTTGATTTTTTTTTTCAACTCTGGGCTTAATAAGAATCATCTGCTCTTAAACATGTCGTCATACACAGCTGTAATGGCTTGACCTTTCACCCCTTGACTAATCTTGTGCTGCTCTGGCAGCCCCAGACCATAAATCACACAGGGCAGCCCGGAGGGCCTTCTAGAAAGTTCACAGCAAATTCTCCAGCGCTCCTGCTGGGAGCCATGTCAAATCTCAGCGATCATGGGAAGCGAAGGATGAGGTCACATCTCAGCACCACACTGCTGTCATGATCGACTTTACATCAGCCTTAAAGAGAGCTTACGTAAGAGCGAAAAACCCCACTGCATGCATCTTATCATCTCTCTTATCATCTGCTTCCTTTGTCATTGTCTTTCTCTGTCCATGCATATCTGATTAAAACAACCGATTTGCAGCAAATCTTTAGATCTGATAAAAACCTCTGGCGGTTTCTGACTCATTTGTCATGGAGGAGCAAGAGTTTAAAGAGGAAAACTTATTTTTTCTCCATTTGACTCAGTCTAATTAATTTAAATTAAACTAAACAAATGCATTTAAGCCATTAGTCAACTAATCCCGTTTATATCAATTTAATTAGTTAAATAATAGGCTTTAATATGATAGCCTATTCCATGCTCGCACACAAAAAGCTCATTGCAAAGCAAAAATGTATATTGACTATGAATGTGTCACTAGTAAAAAGACTCAAAGTTTGCTTTGTTCCTCATGCAAAGCTATTGTATGGATGCAGAAGACTCAATGCATACGTAAACAGATTTTAATTTAGGCATTTATTCACGTTGATCGAATTACATACAGCACATAATAGCTCAAACGTGAGTGCGTCACACTTGAGAACGCATTTATATTCTAGAATATTTAATTCCTGTATTTTCCTACCTGGAAATGACTTGAAAAACACATAAACCATATATTGTCTCAATCATGTGTTTATTATGCTTTTTATTCAGCTTAGCTGCAGTGATCGCTGCTGTATAACATCGTAAGATTGGACTTTCAGCACGACTCCGGCTTCGAGTATGAATTAAATATACACTGCATATGAGTGTTTAGCGCTTCATAATGTTCACATCGCCTCGTTTTGGATACGAATAAAACAACTATCTTGTCTCTTTGCATTTAAATATAGATTTATTCACGTTAGTCCCTGAAACCCTTTACATGGACATACATTATGTTGTCCAAAGATGAATTAAATCTTAGTTTGGAATGATATGAGGGTGAGTAAATTACAGAATTTTTTATTTTGAGTGAATTAAGTTATGAACTTGAGTTTCCGTCTCGTATGGTTATTCTCTTTCATTTCCCCCCCTTATCCATGTTCTGTGAAAACATACACGGCTATTAACAAATAACGTGTCCATGGCAACAGTAGATTTTTAACTGCAAAACCTGGGTTGCTGTCGTGAAATAATTAACGGTTTCCCTTAATTAAAGGAATGGTTTAAGGGATTGTATGCAACAGCCTTAAATCATTCCCTTAAGAAGGGGGAAGTTACACCTTAAGTCTCATACTTAACACTTAGGTGCTTTATGCAACCGGGCCCTGGTTTTTGTTATCAGTGGCTTTATATGTGCTGAAAGCTGCGAGGGCACAAAATAAAAATCCTAGTGACAGATGTAAAAATGCATTTGAAATGAAATGAAATGAAAGCAGCTAGACTCTTCCCACAAGCCCTAATCCTCCTGATGTTTTCAAAAATATACTGGATTACATGAGAGCTGCAAACCTACAACAATGGGCAGAATTTCCAAAATAACTTCTAATACTGACCGAAGCCTTCATTTCACAGACCCTAATGGCATAATACAAGTCCCAAGGATATTGCAAAACCATTTAAGGCTACTATATGCTACTCTATTTCAAGTCCCTGTAACCGTTCCAAGAAAAACACACTTTTTATTTTTGCTGCAATTACTTTCAAAATGTTCCCAAAGACAGTTTTGTAAACAACCCGAATGCTTGAAATGAGGCTTTATATGAGTCTTGGAAGAGTTTCCCGTCCTCGTCTCTAATACTTCCCATATACTGGCAGCTCAAATGAGAACATTTGAAGTGGATATTTCCTCCCTCATTTTTTCATTACCTGCCCCTACCTGTTTCTGTTACCAATCTCCTCTAAACAGTGACCTCTCTTCCGTAATCAGTCTCTTTGGCTTTGTGGCCTTTCCAACCACAGCACAAATAAATGATCAGCAATATTTCAGAATAGCATATTATACTATTTCTGAGAATTCTTCGGAAATCAAAAAAATATGAGGAGATGTTTCGAGATCATGATGTTAGTCCGTCCATAACACTACAGTCCTCATGCACACACACACACACACACACACACACACACACACACACGAGCAGAGCTGGGTAGATTACTTACAAGTTGTAGTCCATTACGGATGCCAAATCACATGACAAAAATTGTATTTATTAATGTAATCCATTACATTACATATTTTAGGTAATATAATCAGACTACTTTTTGATTACTTTAGCAGGGAAGCCCATTTCCGGCACAAAAAAAAAAAAAAAATGCAATTATGACTTGTAATCTCACAATTATGACTTTTTCTTGCAATTGCGAGATATAAACTCACAATTCAGATTTTTTTGTGACACAATTGTAAGATATAAAGTCAGAATTGTGGGATATATACTCTATAAAAATTTAATATCTCGCTATTCTGACAATATTTTATCTCACAATTCTGAATTTATAACTAGCAATTACAATTTTAAATCACGCACTTGAAAAAAGCCAGAATTGGCAGTTTATATCTCATAATTGTGACTTTATAATGCACATTTGTGGGTTATTATCACCGTTCTGAGAAACAAAAACAAAATTGCGAGAGGAAAAAAAATAGAATTGTGAGATAAAAACTGGTAATTATCTTTTTACCTTTTTTACTCAGTGGCAGAAACGGGCTTCCATACTTTTGACCTAACTTGTATATCACATTGATATAAATAGGATTATCTTGTAATATAATGATATAAAAACACAAAGAGAAAGAAAATATATTCCACTCATTGTTATTAACAACATAAAGTGCAGTGAACATTACATTGCGTCAAGGTTTCCCAAAATGGGGTTCATGAAGGAATTGATAATAATTAGAAAAGCTAATAATTATATTCTAAAAATGTAAAATTTAAATCAATAATTTAAAAATAATTGCATTTGAAAGACAAAAGCCTTCCAAAGATATAGTAATACATGGTTAAATAACTCAATTAGTGATAAAAAAAAAAAAAATTCAACCAGTAGTTGATGCAATGTTGGGATGTTGAAAAAACTTCCTAAACTTTTTTTGTAAATCCAAAATATTAAAAAATACAGTAGTTAAATGTGTTGTCTGTGCAATTATAGCCAGCGGACTAATGACTGGTCTTTTTATGAATGTCCACAATACTAACTTCTAGTGGCAGGCTATTTCAGTAAGGAAAATTAATTTTGAATGAATAATGTATTCCTATTGTGTAAATTATATGTAATCATGTAACCAATACTGCATTTTTGTAACCTGATTACGTAATCCAGGTTACATGTAATCAGCTACTACCCAGCACTGCACACAATTACCATGTTTCGGTGTTTACTCGTGCAGGGCCACCGACCAACAATATTTACCTCTTCTGCACTGTGTCGATAAATCTTTTTCTTTCGCTTTAAATTACCAAAAAGCCCCTGGCAGCGCTTCCAAAAGCTTTTACAGGCAGAAGAGTGAGTCTCAGCAGGCTGAAGGGGAACGCAGAACAAAATAAAACAGAGAAGGGTGTTTTTGAGGAAAGAGAAGGAAATGTGAGGAGACTGAGAGGGATATCAAACACAGAGTAGCATGTAAAGTGGAACAGGGTTTGACTGTGTGTGACTGTGATGTTTAATCATTCTCACCCTGTGCACAGGTTCGGGCACCGGCACACCACCTTCCCTGCCAGGCGCCTGTACCTGGACTTGTGTGTCTCCGGAGTTACTGAAGCTGAGGATGAGGTTGACGGTGCCTCCTAAAGCTGAGGGACTGGGGTCCTTTAGCACCAGGTACGGTGAATCCGGCCTCTCTAAATGACCGCTGGCATCGCTTCCTTTAGGACTGACACATTGCATCACCTCATATCCATAATTGTGCTGCAGACCATCCTCCAGGACACCAGGGGGAGCACTTGTGGGGCTTTCGGTTCTCTTCTGAGAGACCTCGGGTGAGGTTTCCACCTGAAAAATGGCAGAATTAGAATGCCTTATCTTTGGATCGAAGTCACATTGTGCAAACAAAAGATACATTTTATTTTTTATTTTGCATAAAGACAAAAACTTAGTATTTTAGGACGTTGTCTAAAATTGTCCATACTGTGACCTTATTTGACGATTAACCACATTTCCTGCTTTCAACTTCCCATTACTATAAATACAAAACAGGCTTTTGCATCTGAACTCTTCATATACTGTAAATATTTTACTCTATATTCTAGAAAATAGTAAAGCTTGTTTGCATTATGATTGTTTCTACATTTAGTAGCATTTGCTACTTTCAATATATGCTGATTTAAATAAAAAACGCAATATAAAATGTATATCTAATACAAATCATCACTGAGAATAAATAGAATTATTTAAAAAATCTTAAAGATTAGGTTTTGAAAATGTATGAAATTTATACATTTTGTATATATTTTTTTGATCTCATGAAAACTGTCAAGGATTTCAGGACCATTAAGACTGTTTGCATTGTGACATTTAATGCAAAACTTCTATATTATTAAATAGTGAAGTATTTCTACATTTAGTAGCGTTTGATACATTTGGTATAAGCTGATGCAAAAAAGTCTATATTAATAAAATAGAGAAGTATTTCTACATTTAGTAGCATTTGCTGCTAAATCTTATCACTAAATTGTATTTATTATTTAAAAAAAAATATATATTCTGATGTAAATTGATCAATCATTGCTAATATTGATTGATTGATACTGATATTATTTAAGACAAATAAGCACATTTCCCATCTTCAAATTAGCTGTAACGGAAAAAAAACTATATTAATAAAATAATAAAAATAGTTTATAGCATTTGAGAATTTGAATCATTGCATTACAGTATTTTACAGTAAATAATCATTAAGAATAATTATAATTATTGTAATTGATATCGATATCAATTACTTATTATCTATTTATTACACACACACACAATTTTGATTGACAATCTTCATTTATCCCCAGAAGGGAAATTCACAAATAAATGGTTCTACCGGTGTTTGCGGGCTGCAGACCGTAGCCTCGGAGTAAATAGCGTCGGTCTGAGCTTCTTCAGCCTTCGGTCTGCTCAACAGCTGATCCTTCTGAGCCCTCCAGTGGACCAGGATCCATCCCAGCATGCTCCTTAGCTCCTCCATCCTCTCTCTGATCTGCACAAGAGCAATACACCGAACCATTTTAACTATACGTCATCCAGAGGAAACGTGAGGTTGTTCTTTCATACGAGACTTGGAGAGAGTGTAGAGTTACACAATCTATCTGTATATCAGTTGAGCAATGCAACTGAAGCAGATATTAAAGAAAGCTTATATACCATTTTGTTGAGATGATGCTCGTCATCGAAGAGTTTTTTTCCAGCCACGGTGAGCCGATCAAACTCCTCGAACCTCTGCTCTATCTGCCGATCCAGAACCTCAACCAGAGGCTCCTGGTTCTCTCGGCTTTGACGCAGAGCGCTTTCGGAGAAAATGCAGGAGCGGGTGTCTTCTGTCCAAGAGCTGTGGGAGTGAAGATGAACAGCAGAGAGGTGAAGACAGGCGCTTCAGGCCAACACACACAGCTCAAGATGATGCTCACCAGACCTTTCTCCAAACTCATCTCCCATCAATAAATCAAACATTAGCTCAGCAAATTATATTCATAGAGCATTCCTGGTGAATCACACCAAAACATGTCCAGGTCACATTTCACCCTCAAATCAAATCAAAGGAGGACCATTATGAGTTTTAGCAAATTTGAATTGCTGTAATGCGTCCATACATTTAAATTCGTTTTTGTTCAGTATTTTTATCAATTAATAATTTTTGTATAATAATTACAATTATTTTTTTTAGAATTATTTTAGTATTGAGTTTTTTTGTTTTATTTTTCTTACTACTAAACTACAGTATATATATTTTTTTATTCTAATCAATATTTTTATTATAATATACTTACATAAAAAAATAGAAAAAATATTAAGTATATATTAAGTATTTAGTATTTATGGTAGCATTTATTATAGTTTTAATTTATGTTGATTTAAAAAAATATTACATTACAATAATACAAATTTTGGAGGAAACTTGCTTAATTGTGATGAGTATAATGAAAATAAAATAATATTGATAAATTACTATTTTTAATAAAAATTACAAAGCAATCAAAAATGACTATTGTTTATTATATATATCATGAAAAATATAATGCCAAAAAGTCTGATGGTCCAAAAACCCTATATTTTTATTTAAACAGTGCATATTAATGATCATTCCTTTCATTTGGTTTTGGGGTGAATTATGACCAGTACATGTTCTTGTTACGTCAATCTTGAACAAAATGTGAAATAAAACAAGGTCTCATCGAATCGTTTTCTCATTGACTTGCATCATTGCCAAGTAGTTCCTAAAGAACTGGCGCAGGTGTCCAAACTGCAGGAGTCTCTTCTTGTTTTCAGCCACACTTTTGCCGAGCTCGTCCCAGGCGTTCAGGCTGGTCTGAATCTCAGTCCCTACAGCGTTCATCCTCTCCGGACACACGTCTGACAAACGGCTCGCCAGCCTCGCCATGGCCTCCACCTCCTCCTTCAAGAGCCCGTATTCATCCTGGAGGAAGAAAACACGTCTAGCTTTAAGTTCACAATCGCATACAAGTGCTATTTTTGCAGCGTAAAACACCAGTTGTGCAAACTCTTACGGCTTCACACTTTCAGTATGAAAGTATACGCTTCACCATATGCTTCACATCGCTGACAGAGTTTCTGAAGCTAATTAAAAGCGTTAATAAGAATCAAGCCGCTGTGTTTCAGATCTGCGGCTGCAAAACAGAGATTGTCAGATGATTTGTGCATGACTAAACTATATTAGTATGAGCCATTAGGTCATTTCTTGTGCTTTCCAGACAGATGTGTTCACGTTTTGCACGCCATCGAGGTATTTTTGAATCGCAACACACCCCCACAATGCTCCAGTCTCAAATGGATCAACCGACACATACAAATACACACCATAAACGCCAAAAACTCGCACACAATAGAGTCCCGTGTGGATATTAAAGGCATGTGTGGGCTCACTTCATTAATATCTATTGAACAAAACAAGGGTCTGGCTGCGCCTCCGTGGATGTCCAGCTTCAACCACAACAGGAAACAGATTCTAGAAACAATGTGCTAAAACAAATTCATCACAAGAGGTGGAAGAAAGACATTTCCATTAGCTCAACACCGGACAGTCACCGAGTCCCGGCAAACAAGATGCTTCCTGTTCTCAGCGCACGGGCGTTCGCTGGTGAATGCTCCGGACATGTTATTGTGTTGCGAAACACTTGGTTGCTGTCTGGACTTAGGGATGCTGCAAGATCAAAATTCTTGGCCGAAGCCGAACAAAATGAAACTGGCTTAACATGGTTTTTCGTGTTTTTTCCACCATTGCATTAATTAAATACCCAAATTGAGCTTTTTACTGTTTTGTCTTGCTTTTCAAAGGACAAAATCCATTACAAAACAATTTACAATGTTTACTGAACATTTTTTACATTCTAGCAGACATTATACCAACAAAATCACAATTTAACTTAAAATTAATAAATAAGTAATTTATTTATTTCTAAAAAAAATTTAGACCCCCTACTTTAATTAGGCATTTATTTTTACTGTACAAATAAATGCAGCCTTGCTGAGCAGAAGATGATTATTTTAAAACATTAGAAAATATTTCAGATCCCAGACATACAAGTCTATTACATATTTGATGACTATGTGTGAATGTTATAATAAATGTATTAATATAGCTGTTGTGATTATTATTATCATCGTCCTACATTTTTATTTTATTTTATAGAACAACAGTAAAATACTACAATACTAACATTTATTAATGTTGACGGAGCTTTTATAGGCAGAAACCCGCAGGAAGACCTCAGTGCTTCTTTTTGTTGACAACAGCATATTTATAAATTATTCTCATTAAGAATTTGGGAAGATATGTCATAAAAACATATCTTTTCACTGAGTGTTCCTGTGGCTCAGTGGTTAGAGCATTGTGTTAGCAGCGCAAAGGTTGTGGGTTCGATTCCCAGGAACACATGTCCTGACAAAAAAATGTATAACCTGAATGCACTGTAAGTCGTTTTGGATAAAAGCGTCTGCTAAATGCATAAATGTAATTGTAAAAACAAGGTAACACTGCAAAATATTTGAGTTAAATATAAGGTAAACCATGAGCCAGGTTTTGTAAGATTTTTTTCAGGTAGTTCTGCAGTAACGTTCAGCGCACCCGTACCTCCAGCTGGTCCTGGTACTCCTGCAGGTCATCCAGACCACAGCGATCTGGCTCACATCTCACAGCCATCTCACTCTCCATCTCCAGCACGTCTACGGCGAGTTCGGCACAGCGCTGCAGACACTGCTCCACGCGCGCTGACACCATGGCATGCTGGGAAACGAGGACAGGACGAATAGTACAGTGAACACTTACATATCAAATCTTTCTTGCCAGGTCTGCCTCAACACAAACAAAAGCACATTTCTGACTCTACACACCCTGGTGAGCAGCTCCTGGATGCTCTGGTCATGTGACTGCGTGCGACCCCTCTCCCGTGCCGTGTCATTGAGCATCTCCACTGCTTCTCTGAGCTCCTTCACAGGGTTCCCAATGGCTTCCATCAGGGGCTCATCATGTCTGCTCACCGGCAAGCCCAGAAGAGACGGTCCAGAGTCAAGCTCGCTGCACAGCGGCTGGAGGAACACAGTACAATAACGAATAAACCAGGCAATCAAACAAAGACTAGACTACTATAAGTCTGACAACGCAGCTCTCTGGAATACTCGATTCTGATTGGTCGATCCGGCCATTCTAACAAATATTTGTGTATATAATTAAGTTTTTTACAACACAGCTGTGCTAGTTTGATGCCTCATATCACTCCGTAATCTCTTCCGTCTCACATAATAAAATAATTTAAACTTAAATCAATATTTCATGTCCACGTATTCATTTGTTCGAGTTGTGGCAAGTTCTTCGCACCTCTTCACTTATTTTAAATGTCATTCTAAAAGCTAAATCTGAATTGTTCAGGCTATAAATGAAAAAAAGTGCTAAACTATCAACATGCTACTCTAATAATTATAACAATACACAGCACACACAAACAGATATACACACACTCACTCCCAAACACACACACACACACACACACACTTAACCATATTTATTGATTTGATTTTTATTTATTCTAAACCTCAGTTTTAAACATCACTTTTTACATTTTATAATAAAATAAAATGTAACTTAATTATTAATGATTACTGATTATATTATATTATTAAATTAATATTTGTTTTTAATAATTAGATTTATTAGTATCATATAATATAAACAGTTTCTAATAGTTTTATAAATATAAATTGTATCATATTAATTTATTACATTATAATTAAATTACATAATATTAAAAAAGTAAAATGATTTGATACACAAACTGTATATACATTGATATAAGTATGACTGATGCAAATCCAATTGATATTTGTTTATTAAATAATATTGAAAATTTAAGTTTTATTTATAATAATAATTTATAAATAAAATATTTATTATTTATATTTATTATATAATTGTTTACAATCATTAACAAATGGATGGAGTGTTTCTGTGGCTCAATGGTTAGAGCATTGCGTTAGCAGTGCAAAAGGTTGTGGGTTCAATTCCCAGAAACACACATACAAAACATGTATAACCTGAATTATGGTTCATAATTCAGCGTCTGCTAAATGCATAAATGTAAATGGATGGAACCAGAGATGATGCTATGACAATAATAACTTTTTTTTTAAACATTGTTGTTCAACACTGGATTCGAACCTGCAACCTTTCTAATTAACACTAAACCACACCATCTTTCTATGGCACACTTTATCTCCAACTTAATAGCATGCAGCCATTATCAATGCTAGAAATGAGTTGAGCATTCCTGTAGTTCAAATGCATTGTCAAGGTCATGGGTTCGATTCCCAGCAAATGCATGAACCTTTAAAGCACTGTAAATCGCTTTGGATAAATGCATCTGGCAAATGCATGAATGTGAATGAACCATAAAAACACAACCCGTAGCTAACCTGTCCCAGGGTGCTGTAGTGACTTTCCTCGAGCTCCACCTTCTCCAGGAACTCCGTGAGCATCCGCGTGTCCTTCAGCTCTGAGCTCTGCTGGGTCAGTGCCATCTGCACACTGCTGAACCTGAAAGAAACACCAACGCTCATGCATCCGAACACCGCAGTCTAAACAACGTCTATCCGTATCGAAGCGGAGACACATACTTCATCTCCACGTCGTTCAGGCGTGCAGGAAGCAGCTGAGTGTGAAGATGTCTTTGACTGCTCAGATGATCTACTTCCTGTCTGAGGTTCTGCAGCTCCAGACGTCTGGCCTCCAGCTCCTGCTCCAGCTGGCAGCTCTCTTGCTCCGCCACGCTCACAGACTCGGGGTCTCCAGCCAGAGACGCCTGCCTGATGGACAGCTCCACCGCCTCCAACCACGCCTCCAGACTGGCCAGAGACTGCAGCATCCGCACCACCTGCCAATGTCAAACAGCTCAGTTATCAATTAAACACAGCTGCTGTGGACTGTCTGTCACAGTTAATATTCTCTGAGATGCACAAATGTGACCCTGGACCATAAAACCAGTCTTAAGTCGCTGGGGTATATTTGTAGCAACAGCCAAAAATACATTGTATGGCTCAAAATAATAGATTTTCTTTTATGCCAAAAATCATTAGGATATTAAGTAAAGATCATGTTCCATGAAGATATTTTGTAAATGTCCTACCGTAAATATATCGAAACTTAATTTTTGATTAGTATTATGCATTACTAAGAACTTTATTTGGACAACTTTAAAGGGGATTTTCTCAATATTTAGATTTTTTTGAACCTTCAGATTCCAGATTTTCTAAAATTTGTATATTGGCCAAATATTGTCCTATCCTAACAAACCATGCATCAAAAGCATATTTATTCAGCTTTCATTTTATGTATAAATCTCAATTTCCAAAAATTGACCCTTATGACTGGTTTTGTGGTCCAGGGTCACAAATCATAAATACATATGACAGATGTAGTCACGTGGGCATTTCTTGGCATAATAAATAATGGCATATTTCGCTCAGTATACATACTGCATACTATTTTCTTTAAACAACAGAAGGCAGTATGCCATTCCAAACGTTCAGGGAAACACGAGATGCATGTACCTTATAGTTGAGCTCCTCGGAGACCTTCAGGACCAGACCGTTCCTCTCGTGTCTTCTCTTCAGCTCTTCCCACAGATCCTCCAGCTGACTCAGAAACTCCTGGATCTTCATGCTGCCCGGATGCTGAGCCCTCACCAGACCGTACCCCTCCTGGATGGAAACAAGAGGTTTCAATGAACATCTGTACAGTTTAAATCATTCATGCACATATCATTTACATTCGTTAATTAAATATTCAAAGTCTGATTTCTAATTAATATTAAACTAAGTATAATTTTTGTAATTGTCATTATGGTAAAGGGCAAATATTATTTTGTATTAAATATGATCATATGTAATATTGATAATTATATCAGTATATATATATATATATATTTTTTTTTTTTACTTACTTTTTAGTCATTTAGCTTTTATCCAAAGCGACTTACAAATAAGAAAAAGTAACAAACTATAAGTTAAAAGTCTATAAATACTATATATACACACATTTAAGAAAATTGAGAAATTAAATAAAATTACAAATATATATATATATAAAGTTAATTAGCAAAAACTGATAACTCTGTTTTATTATTTTCAAAAATCATGTTTTTTTATTATGTTATCATGTTTTTATGGTGTTTAATTGTGTTAGTTAGCTGTATTGTTTAGTAATTTTTTAACCTAATAAAAAAACAACTGCCGTTTGATTGAGATTAATTAAAATGCATAATGAAAAACACGATTTTCTGTTTTCAGAGTTATCAGTTTTTGCAAATTAACTCTTCATATATATATATATATATGTATAATTAATATAAATATAATTAAAGCTAATTAAAACTAATTAGAAAAATGATTAATATATAACAAAGTTTAATTTAAATAAGTTATTTTATTATTATTAATGACAAAAGACAAGCAAGCACATCAACTAAAAACAAGTAGAAACATCTTTTAAATGTAAAGTCGGTAACACCAAAGCTCCAAAAGCATCACAAATTAATTAAAAACTTTGCATAGTGTGATGTTTCGAGCGCGCAGGTGTACATTTCTGATGCTTTTGGAGCTTTGGTGTTGCCGACTTTACATTTAAAAGATATCATTATACATGAGCATTCATAATTATTATACAATTTGATAATTATAGTAATTTTATAAAATGTATTAGTAGCGGGATTTAATATATACAAAAACGTTTTGAATTAAGGCAACAGCATCAATCCTGAAGACATACATTAAGACAAAATACAACCACAAAACAAGGCTAAAACCACCAAAAAAAGACACTAAAAACACAATATTTTAAATAACTGAATCAAAAACGAATTAAATAACTCCATGAATCACTTTTTTTAATCAGCTCACTGAAATGAACCATTCAAAATAATTAATTTGCTATAATGTATCAAACTTACACATTTCATTGATTAGCGGAAAGAAACATCATAATCGTACACATTTTTGTTGTTTCAATTTAATTACGATTTAAACTAGAACATTTTATTTTGATTTATTCTCTCAATAAAATGTGTCATGCAGTAAAGAATCATTGCAATACATTTCTACTTACATTTACATTTATGCATTTAGCAGACGCTTTTATCCAAAGCGACTAACAATTGCATTCAAGTTATACATTTTCATTAGTAAGTGTGTTCCCTGGGAATCGAACCCACAACCTTTTGCGCTGCTGACGCAATGCTCTACCACTGAGCCACACAGGAACACTTGTTGGAAAAAGTATTTTATTTTTACACAATAACAACTTAAGTCAAGTCTAATTTCCAAAAAGTGCATTCCCAATAGACAAAAGTTAGTGTACGATGAGGTATCTATGCAGACTTGTTGTGTACAGCGAGCGAACATCCCAGCGCTAACACACTCAGACAGCAGCGCTCACCTTCTTGACCAGCTCGATCCTGGCTCTGTTGGACAGGATATCCTGTTCCAGTGAGGCCTGACGCTTCTTGGCTGCTTGAAAACCGTTCGGCCCGGCCAAACTGCAGATCTGTGTGGCCCTCGCAACGCTGTCTTTGAGCCAGGAGAGAGTCTGCGGAGAATACAACGAGAACATGAACACAGCGGCTCTGTTCAAAACACCAAGAGACTCCCTGCATAGACAGCAGTTACTCCACATGAGATGCACCTTTGACTCGTTCCTGTAGTTAGACATTAGCATGTTATTCAGCTAACATCACAACACTATAATCATCATAATACACAAACATGAAATATGAAAATAAGCTACATTTTCACTACAACTATTTTTAATGATACTTAAGTTATTTAATGAATTCTAAAAATATTAATTTTAAACTAAGTTTATTATTAAAATGTTAGTATATAATAATAATAATATTGAACTAAGAATCATTTTATTATAATATAACAATAATAATAAAAGTAAAATTGTAATAAAAAGTAATGTTACTTCTTAATATTATCAAATTTGATAATGATATTTATTTTAATAACATTTATCGGTATAATAACATTTTATAATATTGCTATTTCAAATTATAATTAAATTAGTTAATATACATATAATTTCTGAAAATAAAATTGATGGATAAAATTCAATTGATGAATATTACATAATATTCATATTGTGTATAGTATTCATATATATGTTTTATTCATATTAATACATTTAAACAAAGTATAATTTTATAATAGTAATTCTCATTACGGTTAATGTAACTATTGAATTTGATAAATGGTATTAATTTTATATTTATCAGTATAATACACATGTATAATATTGCTATTTTAAATTAATTAGGATATATTAGTTAATATAAACAATGTATTTACAAATTGTATTACTAAAATGTCAATAATATTTAAGTCTGATTTCTAATTAATAATAAACAAATGATAAACTAATTTATCATATTTATAATCATGATAAAATTTGATAATTACAGTAATTTTTTAACATTGACCATTATAACAAATGTAGTTATATATATGTACATTCTATATATATATATATATATATATATATATATATATTTAATAATAATTATTATTATTATTTTAAAAGTCTGATTAATAACTAATTGTATTAATTGTCACAAGTGGACCTACTATGTGTATTCTGCCTAAATGCTTTCTATACAGCTCACTAGGGTTTGAACAGAAACGAGGCGTCACATTCAATGAAAACACAGGAAGACATTTGTAACAGAAAGAGATGAGAGGTCCGTATTTAGACCGCTGCTGGGTTCAGAAGCCGCCGGCAGCGTTTTCAAGCCAGAACAATTCCTGGAAGTCACATACACTAGAGGATCCACAAGCAATTAGCAAAGACCCATCGATCAACCTCTCATGAGTGTATTCCAGAAGAACTCTCCTGAAGACCTTCTCTGTTCGGTTCTGACTGGACTCAGTGGGTCTTTTCACAGCATAAGTGAGTGTGTAACTCTTGTGTAAAGGACAAGTAATAAATGTATTTATTTATTTAGTTATTTAGCAGACGCTTTTATCCAAAGCGACTTACAAATGAGGACATTATAGAAGCAATCAAAAGCAACAACATGCACGTGCTATTACAAGTCCTGGTTAGACTAACGCAGTACACATAGGAAGGATTTTTTTGTTTGTTTTTTTAGAAAACTAGTATGTAAAATATAGAAAAATTAAACTTAGTGTTAGTTTTACAAGAAAAGCTAGCAGTTAGAGAATAAATATGCAATTGATAGAGGGTCAAATGTTTGTGTTTGTTAAATAAAAAGAAGACAGATTAGATCAAATATTATTGAATAGAGAGTGCTAGAGTTAGAGAGTCATATAAAGATGGAAGAGATGTGTTTTAGCCGTTTCTTGAAGATGGTAAGGATTCAGCTGCTGGGATTGAGTTCGGCAGGTCACCAGATGGGAACAGTTAATGAAAAAGTCTGTGAAAGTGATTTTGTGTCTCTTTGGGATGGTGCAGTAATGCGTCGTTCACTTGCAGAACGCAAGCTTCTAGAGGGCATATAAGTCTGAAGTACTGAATTTAGGTAAAGGGGTGCAGAGCCAGAGGTGGTTCTGTAGGCAAACATTAATGCCTTGAATTTAATGCATTGAGCAGCTATTGGTAGCCAGTGCAAATTGATGAACAGAGGTGTGACGTGCGTTCTTTTCTGCTCATTAAAGATTAATCTTGCAGCAGCGTTTTGGATTAATTGTAAAGGTTTGAAGGAATTGGCTGGAAGACCTGCCAAAAGAGCATTGCAATAGTTAAGTCTGGACAGAGCAAGGAGTTGCGCTGCATGTTCAGAGAGAAAGGGCCGGATAAATAGGTACCTTGTCTGCAGAAACGGTGAACTTCTGGAGTTGCGTGTGGAGCGGTGTGTGACCGCTGGACTCGGGCCTCGGCGCGTTCCCTCTGTAAAGCCAAACACAAGACCTCTATTTAGCATGCATCTAAAATCTTCATGTATGCAAAAAAAAATTCTGAAGGGAAAATGTCACCTTTCAGCGGCCGTGTGGAGTTTGAGGGAGGCTCGCGCGGCCATGTCTCCTGCATCCCGGCTGTCTGAGGGCTTCCCGTAGCGCTCGGCGTCTCTCCCGGCCTGCGGAGGGAAACACAAGCTGCGTGTTCATCCAGCAGACACTGATGTGTTTAAACGTCTACAACGGACCCTTGTGTGCTGGTTTAAAACACGGTGGTCCTTCATGATACTGACGAGCTTGGCTGGTAAGACGGGTCTGAATATCAGCGTGCGGTTGGAGGTGTGGACAGTGTGGAATATGGATATAATCCCAGAAAGAAAGCCAATCACTTTTTCTGGAAAGTTACAGTGAGCAGTGCTGTTAAAACAGGCTCCAGCGTCACACGAGGAAGCCAACATGAGAAAATAATTATTCTGTATAATCGCCGTCATGTCTCGAGTAGAAGGTCACTGCTTTTCATGTGCATTACATCAGATATGAACAACATGATACTCTAATAATCAGAACAATACACAAGTATTGGAGAGAATAACCAAAACATGTTAGTAGAATAACAATTTTTATTGATGCTAGTTTATTAAATAAATAACATTTATATGTGTGTGTGTGTGTGTGTGTGTGTGTGTGTGTGTGTGTGTGTGTATAATTCACAAATTTATGCAAAATATAATTAATATAAGATTTCTAATTAATATTAATAATATTAAAAAATAATTGTAATTCATAATATAATTTATTAATATTAAATATGAATGATTGTTGATGGTATTCGTTTCCACAAAAATATGAAGTGGCTCAACTGTTTTCAACATTGATAATAATCTGAAATGTTTCTTGAGCTGCTAATCTGCATATTATAATGATTTCTGAAGATCATGTGACACTGAAGACTGGAGTAATGATGCTGGAAATACAGCTTTGATCAAATAAATAAATTACATTTTAACATATATTCAAATAATAAAAAACAGCTATTTGATCTTGTGATAATATTTCACACAACATTACAGTTTTTATTGTATTTTTGATCAAATAAATGCAGCCTTGCTGAGCATTAGAGACTTTTAAAAGCATTAAAAAAAGCTTATTTTAAGCAAAGTTTAATCTAAAACTGATAATTATGCTTTCCTTTCATTCCAAAACAAATTTGACAATGAAACTGAATGAAGGAAGTAGACAAAAAGCACAATTAAAGATCTCAAAGATTTCCACAAATTATAATTTGGCAACTAACAATGAATTATATATATATATATATATGCAAGAACCAACTGAAAATGTTGCAAAACTTCCACAGTGATTTCTTTCACACAGACACAGTCTGCTCATTTCTGCTTTATGGCGGCTTATGAATCTGAGCTGTGCATTCTCTGATTATGAGCTCAGGATGAATGAGTCAGAGTTTGGGAGAGAAACGCGTGATGCCTGAGAGAAAGAAAGAAACAGTCGCCTGAGAAAGTGCCATTTGGAGAGCGCAGCAAATTTACAAGATCTAATAGCATTTATAAACACGCCACTCACAGAGTACAAGCCTCGAGTTTAATCACACAGCGGCACGTTATCGGGCTATTCGCGAGAGTGAAGCGTTCGAGTAACAAGCGTGGTGTAATTACATGCTCTGACGTCTCTTCTCCACACGCCAGCTTCAGATCAGACCACAAACTCCAGTCTTCCTGCATGATGAAGACTAAGGGACAGTGAATGATGAAGACTAAGGGACAGTGAATGATGAAGACTAAGGGACAGTGAATCATGTCACTGAAGGGCTTCCTCTGCTCGCTCCCAGCGCTGATAGTAATTAGTGCAGTACTTCATCAGCTCTTCTCAGAGTCTTTCAGTAAAGTTGTGGAGCGATGTCAGCACATATGAAGAGTGTGGCGGCTGCATCTGGGAGCCATTAGAGAGAAATACAGGCCTCTTCGTCATGTTTACCTCACGTCACTAAACAAGAAGTCTGGTTACATTACACACAAATAACACACGCTCGCCAACCGATGGATGTGGTGCCTCATAATGTGTGAAAATACACAGGTTTAGACATGATTGAACTGAAACAAACAGCTTAAACTAATCCAGGTTAGTCAGTCGTCAGGCTTTGGGAACTTTAACCAACTTGACCAGTTTGAGAGACTAACTTAACTCTGTAAAGCCTGATATGATCAGAAAACAACACACACACATTATATATATTTGATACATTTGGTTTTGGGCACTTTATTTAACCAGTTAAACACCAGCCTGACCAGATTAAGCGACTAACTTCACCCATTATTTCATGTCAGGCTTTACAGGGTTAAGTTAGTCTCTCAATCTGGTCAAGTTGGTGGTTAGCTGGTTAAATAAAGTGCCCAAAAATCTAATGTATCAAATATGATATTTAAAATTTTTATATTTGTATATTATTAATATATTTATAACATAGGAAGTTTATTTGCAAAACCTTTTTTTTTTTAATCATGTTTTTTATTACGTTATCATGTTTTATTGTGTTAATTAGCTGTTGTTTTAGTTAGTTTTTAACCTAGTCAAAATAACCCAACTGCAGTTTGATTGAGATTAATTGGAGTGCATGAAACGTGATTTCTGTTTAAAATGGAGTTATCTGTTTTTGCAAATAAACTTCATATATAATATATTTACACAGAAACAGAAGTTTAATGAAGCGTTAGACAAAATACTTAACAAATGGTAAAAACTGTTTTTTTTTTGTTGAGTATCATATTTGATACATAAGGCTTTATGGCTCATATAATATGATATTAGAGAGAATATAAAGGTAAAGAACAACATGTTTATTCAGAGGCTCAAACTGAGAAATGAGAAAATATGCAATGAGAGATGCTGATATTTATATGGATGAAAAGTGATGAAATTGTATTGTAGGCTAAATCAATGAGATGTTTATAACATGATAACCGATTACATAAAATAATATAAATATCAGTCATCACTCTGTCTCTCCCAATAATATTTCTTAGTAAAGATGAGATTTAAACACTTAGTTTGATGATCAACACATATAACACAATGCAATACAATGAGGTCATGATTGAGATATAAACAAATAAATGTTCCTCAAAAGCCTCATATTTTAGACTGACATTTGAACATGATTTTTCTAATAAAAGATGTCTAGAAAATCAATTAAACCTGAGTTGCTTCAGTCCAGTAAGTGTTCATCATCAAATATTACAATATCCAAGGTATTCTTATGTTTACTTTATAAAAATCATTAAAGATTCAACAGCAAAAAGACACGTGAAGCATGAGCTCAAAGTTTATGTTTGCACAAATACACTAAAATAACTTTTACTTGATAAAAAAATCTAAAGTATTAATCAGACGACAGAAGTCATGTAGTAGATTGTGTGTGACAAGTTTTCAGCAAACATGTTGATAATTTAGCGGCCTTAGAAATCAATTTATTAAATATAATAGAGTAGGCTAAAGCAGCTAAAGCCAGTAAACAAACATAGGCTACATCAATGAAGATGTTTCTAAGACTAAAATCACTACGCTAGAGGTGCTATAGTGAGTATTTGCACAAACGGTCTCATTTTCTCTTTCAATCGACTGAAACAACGGTCTGAAGAGAACTAGAGTTAGATGATGGTGAGCTTTTGGACCGGTGCTGCCGTCTGGCATCATGTCAGTCCTGGGGATTCGTGTCTTCCAGTAAAAGTCTCCATAAAGCATAACGAGCACGGCTCTCATACACGATACACCCAGGTGACCTCTGCTACAGCACTGACACAAGCGGCCATTGTTACAAACCTGCTTCAGACCATCGCCAGCACCGTGCCAATCAAAACCAAGCCAGAAAACCTCCAAACCTGTTTGGATCGAACAATTAAAGCTAGACAAAAAAGTTAAATACTGGACGAGACAGTCCATGTTTTACTGGAAATTACTCTTGACTTTTGGCAGCGATGGTTTATGTATGAAATACAACCAAAATACTTTTATACTCACCAAAGCGGCATTTTAATAAAAATACAGCAAAAACAGTCAAATTGTGAAATATTATTGCAATCTAAAATAACTTTTCTATGTGAATATATTGTAAAATAGAATATATTTCTGTGATCAGTGTCACATGATCTTCAGAAATCATTATAATATTATGATTTGCTGCTCAAGAAACATTTATTATAACAATTGTATTATTATGATGTTGAAATAATTTGTGCCATTTCATATTTTTGTGGAAACTGTGATACTTTTTTCAGAATGATGCATTAATATTAAATTAGAAATCAGTGCTAAAATAATATTAGTATTATTTTTATTTACTTTGCATTAATTATGTTATTTAAAATATTGTATTTATTTAAATTGTTTATATTAACTAACAATTATCATTTATATTTATAATATCATACTGACAAATGTTGTAAAATTAATATAATCAATAATAATTTATATTTAATATGAATAATTTCAATTAGTCATGTGCTACTGCATATTTTTTTTTGGGAAACATTGTTTTTCATGATTATTTCATGAATAGAAAGTTCAAAAGAACAGCATTTATTTGAAATGGAAATCTGTTGTAACATCATACATGTCTTAACTGTCACTTTTGATCAATTTAATGTGTCTTTACTGAATAAAAGTATTAATTTCCCTGAGAAAGGGAGTACTGGCATAATAACATCCAGAAATACATCCATCCAAGATAATTATAATACACACAATGAAGCTCTTCTTCAGCGCTTATGGCCTGTAACATATCAAATGGTTTATGCTGCTACTTCTTTAATCCAATGAGTGTTTTCCTCCATTTTCTGCCGGTACGTCAGTAAGATGTTATTACAGCCATAATGTCAGAGAGGATATGAAAATGTCTAGATTTGGGAGTTTTGAGAGAATGCTGTTTGTCCTGGCGGCCTGTTTTTGCCCTCGCAGCACAATCGAAGCGTGTCATACCGAATGGAAACGTCTAGATCTGTCCCGCCAGAGTCAATAACACCTCCGAAGGCTTTCGTGTCTCACAGACAACGAGGCTTTGTTAGATAGAGAGGATGACTGACTCATCTACATCCCACCCGAAACAACACACAGAGAAAGAGCAACCTCACGTTTTCCCCTCCTAACTAACTAGCGACTCAGTCAAATTAAAGCAGCAAACTGCCCCATCATCCACGGAGAGCAGCGACTGTATGTGACTTGTGTGGCCTAAAGTGAGCCAGACTCAACGCGTCAGGTCATGTACAGCAGCTGTTATGTAATTATGGCAAGTGATGATCTGTTCAGCATTAAGCGTTCACATGACTTACATCAAGTGCTGTTATTGTTAGCTAAAAATAAAACTATTACAAAAAATGTTAATTGAAGTAATGTTGAAATAAAATGCTAATATTAGAGAAACTTTGAAAAAATGAAAATATTAAAAAATTGATTATTAAATATTATAATAAATACTTATAGTAAACAGTACAAAAATAACACTGCTAAAATACTTCTCAGCTACCAACATAATGCTAATACCACTAATAAGCAATAAATAATGAAAAACATTATTATATATAAAAATATAAAGTAATAAAATATGTTTCTATAAATACATTATTTAAAATATTTATTTATTTAAAGTACATACAATATATAATAATATATATATTATAAAATATATAAAAAACTAAAATCAATAAAAATGTGAATATATAATATAAAATATTAAATTAAAAACTGAAAATATAAAACCAAAAGCTAGTTCCAAATATTAATAAATACTATCACACAGTGTAATTAATACTAAAATACCACTGCTAAAGACACCTCTCAAAACAAGCAGCATCAATGGCTTTAACTACCATTGATTAAAACTTGAACTATTGCCGTAAAACAACGACGCAGACAGCTTCTTTACATCCGAGTGCAATCAATACATGTGCATAACATCAGCTTGATGCATCAATTCACAGAATTGAATACTTTGGGAAACATGTGAAAAGGCCACTGGTGTCATTTAAACATTTCTGTTCAGCATGAAAAGAAAAACAAGTGGTGAGAGAGAGAGAGAGAGAGAGAGAGAGAGAGAGAGAGAGAGAGAGAGAGAGAGAGAGAGAGAGAGAGAGAGAGAGAGAGAGAGAGAGAGAGAGAGAGAGAGAGAGAGAGAGAGAGAGTGAGAGAGAGAGAGAGAGAGAGAGAGAGAGAGAGAGAGAGAGAGAGAGAGAGAGAGAGAGAGAGAGAGAGAGAGAGAGAGAGAGAGAGAGAGAGAGAGAGAGATGAAAGCTGCATACCGTAACCCCCTTCAGACGATTGTGTTCCTCTTTAACCTCCTTTCCCATAATCCTGTGTGGGTCTGTTCCCACGCTGCCGGGCGGCTCTTGGCTCGGGGTTTCAGGGTCACTGCCGTCCCTGGTTAACGAGGGGGTGGAGGGGAGCGGAGCTGCCTTTTCGTTCCTACAAACACAAACAGTCAGCCATCAAATCAACCTGCCAGCAGGACCCGAGACCAAGCCAAGAACACAGAAGCTGCAGCGCTGTCTCTAATTACGTCGACGCTGGATTCACTTTTGTTGTCACTCTACGGTCATTTAATACAGCGGCTGTGAGCGACCGATGATAGCGATTACACATCTGGTATCTGAAACCTCCCGAATTAAGCAATGTTTCCAAACAAAGCCACTCAACACACTACATCACGTCTTCAAATAAACATGCACACGGGAATAAGCAGATTCCTCAGCTCTAAAGCTTGAAATGCTCAACATTTGGAGGATAACATTCATATATACACACATTGTATGATATTATATCATATCATATTCACACACTAGTTTTAATACATTTACATTTCCTTAAGAAATGATGTAGTGTTAAGAAATAATAAAGCATAAAGTGATAAAGAAATGATGTGAAGAAATTAAAACACCTAAAATAAGGAATAAAGAGAATCATTATTTGATATTAAATAATAATAATAATATTATATTTATAAATACAATTTAATAATTAATGCAATTTTGTATTATATATTGTACACACACAAGTTTACACGTTTTTATAAATAAAGTTATATTAATTACATTTTAGTTTATATATGTAATATGATAATAAATAAATAAATAAATACATAAATATGTATATACATAATAAATACACTTATAATTTAGTTATAATTTAATATTTTAACTATATATTGTGTTACCAATTATAATTTATTTAATATTATATATTAAATAAATAAAATGTATATTCATAAATATAAAAATTACATAAATTGGATTTATATTCTATGCTATGCACAATAGTTTAAGTCTACATTGCCTTAAGAAAATGTTAATGGTGTTTGGCTTTGCAAAGTTTGCCACCATGATGCTAATGCTACTAATAAGCAATGAAGGATAAGAAAAAGCATTAATTATACATTAAAACATGAATGAAAAAACTCAATAAAATGCACATAACATGCAATCTCAATAATCAAATCCAGGCTCAGGCGTATGTTTGTATATTCTGGAACACATGCACTGAGACCTGTGTCTTAGTGATGCATGAGAAGTTCATCTCGTTTCTAAAAGTAACATTAAGAGTGAGTGGATGTTAACAACAACACCATACAGTGTCCGGCCTGACTTTATCCCGTTCATAAATCCAGTCATACATAATTCATACATGCACAGGTGTTAAAGAAAAGCAGAACCAGCGTTTGACAGATGAACTTTAACTGCTCCAAATTCAAGACATACACAACATATAATACAGAATTACATCCGGGACGGTCTCAAATGGCTTTAAAATCCACATATTTTATGACTTCTATATAGAGAAACTCTTTATTAATTTCCCCCAGAAACGTGAACTTTTACTGCATTCACAGAACAGAACGAGCTGCTCGTGCATTACTTTACCATTAGTAACTTTTGCCATGAATTCATCTTGATTAAACATCTGCTTTGTCCAAATAAACGATTATGCATTTAATATAAGGAATAAATTCCTCTAATTACAGGCATAAACTTACGAGATGGCAAGCTTTCTGCAGTAAGCACACTATTTATTATGACTAACTTGGCTCAGGAACAGGAATCGCAGACTTTTAAATCTCGAAAGGACATGAAATCAATACAGACGTCTTAGATGACGGTGCAATAAAGTACAAAAATAAGCTCACACTTTGGTTACCACATTACAACATACAAACAAACAAATGAGTTTCCAACAACATTTAATATTAAATGGCTTGTTTTGGCATTTAGTGTTTGAATGTGTCAATGTGCTGATCAGGAGAAAAATTCAGATTGTTTATTGGTGTGTATGATATCTGAATATTTATAGATGTATTTAATAATTTATATAATACTTAAAATAATTACAATTTCTTACTATAAAGTATAATACATATATAGTGCAATAATAATATTTATATTACATAAACGATATTTTTTATTTTAAATTAATCATATAAATACAATTATATTATTAATTATTTGACTAATGATATATGCATTTATGTAATAAATATTTAAATATCTAATACAATTATAATAAAATTATTTATTACTACATAAAGTTTAAAACGGTTTTATAAAATGATCAATTTCACCCTTTAAACCCTTTTTTAAGAAAAGGGATGAATCAAAAGCATTAATTATTATAATAACTTAATGGGCTTCTTGAAAATGCAAATTCATTCTCTGCCAGCAGGTGGCGCTTTTGGAGCGGCAGAAATATAGCCGTTTCCCCGGTAACAGCTGTAAACAAAGCAGTGCTGTGTTTATAAACCAGTGTTGCCAAGTCTGTGGTTGTACTACTTTTAAACCGTTGCCGGGGGTTGGTTTTAACTACGTGGGTGAAAGCGATGGCCCCGGAAGGCGATGTTGATGAAGGGGGATGAATCATGTAGAAAAACATGATTGGGCTTGTTTTAGGCTAGTTTTGCTAAACATTTGTGCTGGTTTGGTTTTGCAGACCTGGCAACCCTGTCATAAACGCTACTTTATCAGGCATTACAGGTAAGACGAATAGAAAATGCCATCCAAACCTTTCTGAAAACAGTTCATATAACACACCACATTTTGACTTTGAAACATGCAGCTCATATTTATTCAATGAAATCATAGCTTTTGAAGTAAAATCATCAGATTAAGATGTATCGCGATTCTTGTCTTTCCATCCTCAAATTCAAGACGTCTTGAAATTATAATTAAGACTTATCTTGTACCATTTAAGATTTGTTGTGGCCTTAAATTTTATACAACTCAATTTATGACGTTTTAAGGCTTTTTAAGGACCCTGTATGACTAACTGGGCGCAGGAACAGGAATTGCAGATGTTTATTAAACGACAATGAAATCAATATGGACGCCCGATGATGGTGCAATAAAATGGCCAAATTGCAACAAACAAACAAACAAGAGAGTTTAAGTATCGTTTCCAGATCAATTTCATATCAAACAGCTTGCTTTGGTGTTTAGCTTTTCAAAACATCAGGAGGAAAAAATTCAGATTGGTAATTGGTGGCATTGTGAAAATAAGCACACATCTTTTATATGCATCTGATTATCATTTGGAAGCAGTTTTCTGGCCGTGTCCCATGCGGTTGGTGGCGAGGATTACTAATGCAGCAAAAGCGGGTTTGTGGAAAGCACCTTCGGCTCTGTGGAAAGCCCATTAAGGAGGGAAATGGCTCTTGTCCCTGAGAGGTAGGGGTGTCCCCGAATAAGGATTTTCATAGTTGTCGAATCTCGCTGATAGTCGAATCATATGTTTGGGGGCAGGCGGGGGGGATACATTACCAAAAGTCAAGTAGTCAGACATTCAACAGTCATAAATACGGACGTTAACACACAGGAAATGTGTAACGGATGCCTCGCAGATACAAACAGGATTAATAATGTTTTATGTTTTGATTAAAATATAGTTAACATCAGCCAGCCGAATATGATGTTGTTTATTACTGATTAGAGCTGATGAAACTGGAGATTTGCACTAAATAAACACAAATATCCACACAAGATGAAATCAACAGATGCAAGGAGTATTCGATGAAGCCCGTGTGCATGTTTACTCTAACTGTATAGAGATTTTCACGGAGGAAATTAATATTTTTCTGACTTTGAAACATACCCTACTGCCACATAAACTCCATGTGACCGCCTAAATATGAGCTGCTGTGAAAACTGCTCTAACACATCTAGTTTTATCCAGGCCCGGGTCCAGATTTAAACACTGAGGGTGCTTTAGAAAGTGTGCTCTAGCCTCATTTCACATACATTTCCACATATATTTTTGTCCCGTCCGTTGCTCTTTCGAGTGTAAATCCCACATAAATATGCAGATGTCAACCCCCGAAACTTAGTAGCATGTATGTGGTCGAAAAATTCAAGTTCTATACCAATTCTGAACGGATTATAGGCTAGAAAGCACACAAAGAGCACTACCTTTATAATCACTGAAACGCTGTGCCTCGTCTTCATTGCGATCTCATTAAGTTTTGAGAGGATTTGCGAGCTTTCACTGGACTAAGCACTGGACAAAAATACACCTTTTGATTCTCTCCAGAGCGCAAACACAAGTATGCATTGGATAGATTGCCAGATCTGTTTCGCCAAAATGACTGAGTTTTTACGATCCCAAGCATCTACGTGTTCACAGCATCCAAAAATCGAATTAGAACCGACAGAAACATTTTGAAATCACTTGAACCAAACCTTATCAGGAAAAAATCCAGTCTTTCACTCTGCCTGTGTCAATTTGAATCTTGTTAGAGATTTAAATCCTTGCCGCCACGATGCTCTTCTGTGGGTCACGGATTATGGAAAGTGAAACTTAAATCTATAGGGGTGGTTGGATTTATTCACGCATGTAAAATATTTATTAAAAGCTTCTTTTCAGATTCTTATTGGCAGCATTATCATATTAGGCTGTATTTTAACTTATTGGGAAAAAAACGATAGTTCTATGTGAAATCAGACATTTGAGCACCCCATGATCATAATAACACCCCGCGAATATTCGACTGTGAGATTGGGAGTCGAATCAGGCTATTCGGGGTCACCCCTACTGAAAGGACACCGTCCGCAGGGCTTGCGTACTAGTCTGAGTTACCTGAGAGTCTTCTGGAGAACGGCCCAGCAGTCTTTCACCTCGCTCTGCTTCTGTACGACGCGGGCCGCCAGCGCCGGGTGCAGGTTAGAGAGCTGGGAAACGCTCACATCCAGCATCTGAAACCACACAGAACGACAGGAAAACAAACGCAGGCGTCAGGCTGGTGTTTGACACGGAGCTGGACCAACGCGTTTAGGGTCAGCGCGTTCACAGCACGTGACTATAATGGGATGTGAATTTTGGATCGCGCACCATGATTTGACTGGCAATGTCCCGAATTTCCCCGTCTCTGGCGGTTTCCACTCCATGGCTTGCAGAGAGGCTTTTTCTCTGGATGAGAAGTTAAAAATGGAGAGCGTACTGTAAATAACATTCTTAGATTACATCAGCACGTCAACATACAGACACAGCTGGGTTATATTCGTATCAAAGGACAAGTCAAAGAGAAACGGCACAGATATGGGTTTGAACAGAAATAGATCAACGAAGGAAAAGGAGTACCATGTTGTTGATGGAGCAGACAATGTTATCGGCCTGCTGGTGGAGGGACGAGACTTCGAGGGCGAGCTGAAGATTCTCGTGATATTCCTTCAAGTGCGACTGGGCCTTCAGCCACCTACGTAGTTGACAAATATTACATTTTATATTAATTAATAAGAAATTATATAATCATGCAATTATAAAATTAATTATTTACATTATTATTATTTCTTATGTATTCATAGAATTATAATTATTCACATTTTGATGATGATAAAAATAGGTATTATTAGCTTTGAATATTAATGCATTTAATCATTGTTTATATAACAAAACATTATAATTGTGTGTCTCTGTATGTATATATTACATAAATAATTTTATTAAATACATATAAATATTCAAATAATTATAACATATCAATTGATTTTTAAATTGCTAATAATAATTATAATTATTATTATAATATGAATAATAATTGTGCATATATGTATATATTATTATAAAATGTAATATACACACATTTGTTTGTATAAATTATTATATTTCATAGTTATGTGTGTGTGTGTGTGTGTGTAGTATATATATATATATATAATAATATTTTATTTATTGATATATTATGTTAGTCAGTATAATATACAGTAATAAACATTTGAAGTGGATCAAAAAAGTTCCTCAAAGTTGTCCTAAGACAAGAAAACAAGATTTTAGGATAACTTTAACGAAAGGTTTTGATCCACTTCAAATGTTGACTAGTGTATATTACAATCATTATAATTATTATATAATTATACAATCTAATAATTCATATGCATATGTATCTGCGTATACATGATATTTTATAGTAATAAATTATAATTGTATATATATATGTATATTATAACATATACATGTGTGCATAATTTTTCATTTTATAGTGATTATATATAAATCAAACAAAAAAATGATAAAATACTTTTTAAAAAACTCTAAAAAGGGCCATAATTTTTCATGTATAATTATTATTAGTAGTAGTATTTGCACAAACGTTTTGTTGATGTGTTTCCTGCGGGTTGAGATGGTCTTTCCTTCCGTCTTCCCCTGTTTTTCCAGTCTGAGGGCCATATGATTGATCTCTTCATAAAGATTATGATACAGCTGCTCATCCTGAAAGAACGTCAGACACACAAGATGTCCTGAGCTCTAATGATCTTACATTTAACCAAAGCACATTTTAACCAGGTGCTTGGACTGCCTTTTTGGCTAATACCCCCAACTAGAGATCTGCTACCCGACCCGAACCCACGGGTCCCGAAATACTTACGGGTTGGGTTTCGGGTTAATGTTTAATGGATAGCTTCGGGCTCGGGTCGGGTTTGTAGCTAAACCAAAACTATATGCAGAGCTGCATACGCACACACATATCAGAGACGCACAAACAGCACGGAAACTTTTATTAGTAAAATACCTTCGACAGGCTACTGACTCGCAAGTCACAACATTATATTTATCTGCAATGAGGCGGCAAAATCGCTGTTTTTGAAGTAACTAAGCCTCATTGCTTGTAGAGAGAGACGCGCAGACGCAGGTTAACATGCACGCGCAACTTTCATCCCTCTCTCTCTCTCTCTCGGTCTCTCTCTCTCTCTCTCTCTCTGTCTGTCTCGGTCTCTCTCTCTCTCTCTCTGTCTCGGTCTCTCTCTCTGTCTCGGTCTCTCTCTGTCTCTCTCTCTCTGTCTCGGTCTCTCTCTGTCTCGGTCTCTCTCTCTCTCTCTCTGTCTCTCTCTCTCTCTCTCTCTCTCTGTCTCTCTCTCTCTCTCTCTGGTCTCTCTCTCTCTCTCTCTCTCTTGGTCTCTCTCTCTCTCTCTCTCTCTCTCTGTCTCGGTCTCTCTCTCTCTCTCTGTCTCTCTCTCTCTCTCTCTCTCTCTCTCTCTCTCTCGCTAATTCAAATAAATGATTAATTAATTCAAATAAATACAATCGTATTTAAGTATTATACAATCGATCTTATGTCTGATTTAAAGTAGACAGAATGCTAACGAGCCTTTGATAACTGGTAAATGTTTGTGAAACAGCAGAGCCTTGATTAATCTGTTTCTTTGCATGCAATCGTGAAATGCAGCCTTTTCCCTTTTTTTTTTAGTTGGCTATTCGTTGGGGAGATTTCGGGTCGGGTTCTAAATTTAACCGTGCCACTCGGGTCGGGTTGGCTCAGACGATCTCGGGTACGGGCTTCAGTTTTGAGCCCGGTCAGACCTCTACCCCCAACCCTAGAAGTAGAACTGGCTGTGTCCGTTGCCTTTAGGGATGCTAGTGAATCAGTGACATCTGTGAGCAAGTACAATGAATAACGGCCTACATGTGCATAAGCGGAAGATCTCAGCCTCTCAGACTGCATCTTAAATCAGAAGCACTTGCTCACATACAGGTAAACAATAGTACTACATTGAACGATAATACAGTTCTCTCAAAAAAAATCCAAATGTTTTCCAGCAGTGATTATTGAGGCCTGCTGAGTATTTAGCAGTAATTTCTGAGTCTGTTGTCTAGAATCACCCACCTGTTTCAGATCCAGTATCTTCCTGGTAAGCTGCATCTTGTCCGTGTTTTCCCCAAGGATACTGGCCAGCGATTGTTCCTGCTCCTGCTGACACATATAAACGCTTTACAGCCCTGAATTGTTGTAGCCCAGCGATTGTTTTCTTTGAATGCAGCTACTGTTGTTCTAAATGAGCCTGGCTACCATGGTGAGACGTAAAACAGTAACACCTCGGCGAAGATTAATGAGCGAAGGAAAACAGAAAGAAAGAATAATATGACCAAAATGCCACAAGAAAACTAGTATTTCAATATATTTACATGGGTCATTTCATGTTGTTGCAAACCACACATTTTATAAATAAAGTATGTTTGAAAACATAAAAATAAATGTCATTGTAATGTCATTTATTTAGCATATTTATATATATATATATAATATTGTATTATACAGGTGTATAATATACTGTATATACAGGGTTATATATTATATATATATATATATATATATATATATTTAAATTTAAATTTCAAATTGTAGAATTGTAACAAATTATATTACAGTATTTTTACTGTAATATAACATTAAATTACTTATAATTATTTTCAAAAGCTCAAAAGTGATGCATTAAAGAATGTAGAATAAGAATTTTATGGAAAATGTGTTTGAAAAATTTAAATGTCACAATGCAAAAAATAAAAAAAATGTATAAAAATTGTAATGGCCCTAAAAACTAGGCTTAATTTTCTTACACTTTTCATTAAAATATAAATTCTTGTTCAAGTCTTTTCACTGTTCACAAAATCCCTAACATATCTCCATATAACCCACTATAAGATCCATTAACATTATTAGGATCAAATCCAAAAACAACCCCATCAAAAGGCTCTGTTAATTAGTATAACTAGGTTTAGTGGTGTGTTTAACCTTTTCTTTTATCCACGCCTCCAGACGGTCCACCTTCTTATTAAACTCCTGGAGAGCCTTAGCCCCGCCCATTGCCTTGATTTGATTGGCTGCTGTCTGTTTGAGCGCGTTCCATTGGTCGCGGATCTGAGCCAGCTGTTTCTTCACCAGGTCAGACGTCGGGTTAAGCTTGCACATTAATTGCTCTCCCATCTGCACAAACATTCAGCAGCGTTATATGAGCAACAAAAGACATACAGCCTGCTAAAACAACAGCTTAATCAAATCAGCGCGCTTGAAATCCACCCAAGTCCTCGTTCTCCATGTCTCAGGCTAACAAGTGATCCGGTTTTGCAACACACCGGGGACGTGTGTCAGGAGAGGTTAATTAGTACTATTTCAACATGATGGGAAAAGGACAAATTTAGCATCTGTGCTGGAAAAAAAAACATGGGGCGACTCTATATCTTGTGTGATTTTGGACGTCTCACAAAAAGCTTTCTGAGGCTCTGCAGGTCTTGTCAAAGCCGAGCTGTTAAAATGGTGTTTTGACAAGTCGACATTAAAAAGAAGTTATGATTGTTTCCATAACAATTCATAAATGTTTTGCCGTTTATTTGCAAAAGGGAGAACTTCTTTTGTTGATTTTGTGCGACGGACTTGTTGAAACCTGACGATGATTCATCAATCTTTTCCTCTCCTAATGAAGAAGACGGTTTGTCCTAACCTGGTTGATTTGTATGACGGTGTTCTCAAAGTCCTTCAAATCTCTCTGGAGGGTTTGACAAAGCTCCTCCCAGTCGGTCAGAGGACATCTCTGGACGTTACCGGTGTCCCTCAGGTCTCGCAGCTTCGCTCTGATCCACGTCTCTGCCTGCGGGACACGAACATAAAACACTTACTTCAAAGTCAAGATCTTTACCTTCCTACTAAGTGAAGTGGAACCTTGTAAGCGGCTGATTTAGAACACAAGGTGACAGGAAAGACATTCATAACGTTACAAAAGAGTTCTATTTTAATGCTGTTCTTTTGAACATTCTATTAATAAAAGAATCCTGTTCACTTCAAAAATGATTTTCTTATTAAGTACTTTTGTCTCGTTTTCCATTACATACATCTAAACATTCTTAAACCAAGATAAATGTACTTGAGAAGCAAATTAACTTCAATATTAAGTAGTTTTCTGATAATGTATCAAAACTAAGCAAGTTTAGGTTTAAAATAAGAAACTCACTTAACTTTGGTAAATTTGTTCAGAAATCAAGAACAAGTTATTAATTATCTATGCATTATTATAATTAGAAAATCCCACACCTTGTGAATGCTGATATCTCCATCATAAAGTTACTAATTTCCTGCAGCAAATATGGACTTTATCTCACCGCAGTAAAGATAGTTTGCAGTTCGATATTCAGATTTCTTTTGGCTATAAATCGCGATGCGCTGTCAGAGACATGCAAATAATACTGAATGACATTCTCCATGATTTGTGAATTCATATGACGTAGTTGACTGGAATGAAATTGACCATACGCTCAGGGTCGCTATATTGTCTTATATAAAGTTGCAGACCCGACAGCCTCCTTCTCAAGTGTCGAACACTTATGTAAGTCGTCAATCACTGACAGACACAGAGCTATTTCAGTTTGAGTGAGTCCCTGATCAAAAGTAAAGCGAATGATCATCCATGATGCTGCGATGATGCTGCTTCTATAGCATAATTAAGTCGTGATAACGACAAAACAACTTTTGCTATGTCGAGATCAGGAGAAAATTATGTCGTGATCAAGTTTAGGAGAAAACAAGACAGAATTTTGGTAAATTATAATAATGAACAAGAAAAAGTTATTAATTATCAAGCAAATGTATCTTATTTAGAAGTTATAAATATTTATAATGTAAAACAAGATTAAATATATGGAGTAAAAAAAAATGCATCAGTTTCTAAAAATAATTTAAGTAGCAAAACTGTTTTCAACATTAATGATAATCATAAGAAATGTTTCTTGAGCAGCAAATCAGCATATTAGTATGATTTCTGAAGGATTATCATCTGGAAATTATTATATTTCTGACACTGAAGACTAGAGTAATGATGCTGAAAATTCAGCTTTGCATCACAAGATTAAATTACACCTTAAAATACATTAATAATTGTATTCAATTGTAATAATATTTAACAATATTACTGTTTTTACTGTATTTTTGATCAAATAAATGCAGTCTTGGAGAACAAAAGATACATTTAAAAATATGCTTGTGCATATATTTTTATATTTGAGTCATTTTTAAAAGCTAATCTTAATATAATAAAATATAATACACAGCTTTCCAAACATCCTTGAATCAAGACACATTTACTTGAGAAACAAAATGACATAATATATGAAGTCTTGTTTTGTTATTTTGTTAGTTTATGCTTAAAACAAGAAAACATATCTGCCAAAGGAGTAAAAAAAAAAAATCTTAATCCAAATTTAAAACGAGGTTATTTTTATTGTCCCTTTGGCAGATACACACTCACTGGCCACTTTATTAGGTACACTTTGCTAGTACCGGGTTGGACCCACTTTTGTCTTCAGAACTGTCTTAATTCTTCGTGACACAGATTTAACGAGGTGTTGGAAACATTCCTCAGAGATTTTGGTCCATATTGTCATGATAGCATCACACAGTTGCTGCAGATTTGTCGTCTGCACATCCATGATGTGAATCTCTCGTTCCTCCACATCCCAAAGGTGCTCTATTGGATTGAGATCTGGTGACTGTGGAGGTCATTTGAGTAAAGTGAACTCATTGTCATGTTCAAGAAACCAGTCTGAGATGATTTGAGCTTTGTGACGGTGCATTATCCTGCTGGAAGTACATCAGAAGATGGTACACTGTAGTCATAAAGGGATGGACATGGTCATCAACAATACTCAGGTAGACTGTGGTGTTTAAACGATGCTCAATTGGTACTAAGTGTGCCCAGAAAATACCCCCACACCATTACACCACCAGCACCAGCCTGAACCGTTGAGACAAGGCAGGATGATCCATGCTTTCATGTTCTTTACACCAAATTCTGACCCTACATCTGAATGTCGCAGCAGAAATCAAGACTCATCAGACCAGGCAACGTTTTTACAATCTTCTATTGTCCAGTTTTGGTGATCCTGTGTGAATTGTATCCTCCGTGTGCTGTTCTTATCTGACCGGAGCGGCACCCGGTGTGGTCTTCTGCTGCTGGAGTCCATCTGCTTCAGGGTTCGACGTGTTGTGTGTTCAGAGATGTATTCTGCAGATCTTGGTTGTAACGAGTGGTTATTTGAGTTACTGTTGTCTTTCTATCATCTCTAACCAGTCTGTCCATTCTCCTCTGACCTCTGACCTCAACAAGGTTTTTTCACACAACTGCCGCTCGCTGGATATTTCCTCTTTTTCAGACCGTTCTCTGTAAACCCTAGAGATAGTTGTGTGTGAAAATCCCAGTAGATCAGCAGTTTCTGAAATACTCAGAACAGACCAACAACCATTCCACGTTCAGTCACTTAAATCCTCTTTCTTCCCCGTTCTGATGCTCGGTTTGAACTTCAGCAAGTCGTCTTCACCACATCTAGATGACTAAATGCATTGAGTTGCTGCCATGTGATTGGCTGATTAGCAATTTGTGTTACCAAGCAATTGAACCGGTGTACCTAATAAAGTGGCCGGTGAGTGTATATTCTGACTGTAAGAAAAAAAACGTATTTAATTCTCACTTAATTTTTCAGAAAGCAAGCTTTCTACAATTCTACAAAATGACCAATTTCTGAACTATTCGATCTGGATCACATCACAGAGGATGTTAGTTTCAATCGTTCAGTTTTTTCTTTGGGTTTTATTGTTAATGTTTGAAACATGAACACATGTTGAGACACTTAAGGCCCATTTTACGCTCGCTTAGCTTTCTGAGTGCACTCTGGAAACACAATATTAAGCAAATAGCAGCCCGTGTGAAGTTACAGTCGCTGTCTGTTATTTCACGCCGAGGAAAGTTCCTCTGTGACTTTTGTTTTTGAAGAAAATAGCGATTACTTATGTCTCGACTTACAGAAACACTTCAGAAACATCATCGGGAGATTGCTCACCGTTTCTCAGATATCATGTTTTGAGCAGTGAAGGTTTCTTTTGGCTGGGGCTCACAGATTGTTGCATAAGGCACCATTTCTGGCCATGTTTGCACTGCGTGAATAGAAACCAGCTGGCCGAGTCCAGATAGGTCCTGGACATGTTTATTTGGTATGAACACAATGTATGACCACTGGCGGTCTTCAAAAAGCCCACCCACATCAGCACAAACCAAACCATTGTTAAATCAAGTTGTCATTTCTGCAAGACTATCTCCAAAGCCAATAAAAGCAACGTATCGGGCTAAATGTAAGGAGACAGCTTAGGATAATTATTAGTGCTGCTGGCGACAGAAACCAGCACTATTTCTATTGGGCATATTCAAATATTAAACCTCGCCTCATAATTCGTCCCAGACAGACATGACTGATTGCTGAGGAAACTGCAGATTTTTTCCTACCTTTTTGAGAAAATATAGAATTATGTGCACTGTAAATATTTCAAACTCTTTCAACTTAAACACATTTTTAAGTTATAATCAACTTGGCGAACAAATCATTTCAACTGATGTTGTAAAGTCTAGTCTGGTCTTGTTTTAGTAATAGAGTACCTATTTTGATATTTTAATATAATATATGATAGTACATTTTAATTTTAGTTCAAGTTTCAGTGATTTTGTCAAGTTTTTGTTATTTTTTATACTTTTTATTCATTTTACTTTCATTTGAGTTATTGTAGTGTATCAAGTTAAACAAAAACATATTTCTAATCAGTTTTTATTTTTGCTTTAATATTTTGAATTTCCATTTTGTTTTTTATAGTTTTAGTAATTTTGTTGTGTTCTCAGTCATTTATAATATTTTAATTTTGTTATGTCAATATAGTTTTTTTATTCACTTTTACTTCCATTTTAGCTATATTTGTATATCAAGTTAAACTAATGTCAGACATTTCAAATCAGATTTTATCTTTATCTTTTAGTTTTTAATTGTAGTTGAAGCTTGTTATTTTGTTGTGTTAGTCATTTGAATAGTTTTTCTCTTATATATATATATATATATTTTTTTTTTTTTACTACATCAAGTTAAATTAACTTAAAATGAGAAATCTAGGCTTTATTTTATAAACTGAGTAAAATGTTAAAAAATCACAATTGCATCACAACATTTAAGGTGATTAAATTACACCTTAAAATATATGAATAATTGTGTGAATTAAATTGTAATCATATTTAACAATATTACTTTGTTTTTGATCAAATAAATGCAGTCTTGGAGAAGATGCACCAAAAACAAATAAAAAATGCTTGTGCATATATTTTAGTAATTTTAAAAGCTGATCTGATAATATAATAAAATATAATATAATACACAGCTATCTTAAACATCCTTGAATCAAAACACATTTACTTGAGATGTAAAAAGTGTGAAGTTAAAATTGGTAAATTTATTTTAATTATTTAAAGATACATATTCTACCATGACGTATTGATCATATCATTTTTATCATGGTCTCAGAGTTTCAGTATAAATCCAAATCTTTCTCACATCAAAAGCACACAAGGAGATACACATCACAAGTGGACAAGAAAAACAAACCCGCCACAATGTTTGGCAAGATCTCACAGCGCAGATACAAAATAACATGATGTCACTTCTAATAAAAGACCAGCCGTTATTTTGAAAGGCTTCCCACAGGCTCACCGGTGTTTCATTATTCACGGCCTGTGTAAACATCTCCATCGTCTCATTTCTACCCCACCGTGACGAGAAACCCATGACTTCATGCTTTGTTTCTTCCGCTTCCTTTTAAAACAATAGCCCGTTTTTCAAAAAATAAATCATAATGAAAGGTTTTGGTGAAATGATGAGGTCATGCAGGTTTTCCAGCTTCCTTCTTGGAGTAAATTAGCAGAACCTGTGCTGTCAAACTGATATCTAACAGCTCATTTCATTGTTTTAATATTTGATTTAAAGTGAAAACTCTTCCTCATATCTCTGGTTAGCATGTGTCTTGATAATGAGACGTGTACTGTTTGATTACTAATTACCCGAAACATACAAATCTACCTAATTTTGATAGCAACATTTAATCATTACAGTTAATAGTGTTCGCCGTCTGTTTGATTGCATGTAATGTGTAACTAACTGCATGATTTTTACTGAACACTTCTGTCATAGTCACCTACTCCTAAATATAATGTAGAAACTTGACATTTTCTGTAAAGCTGCTTTGCAAGGATTTGTATCGTGAAAAGCACTGTACAAATACATTTAAACTGAATTGAATGAATCAGAAACACAATTTCACCTGAAAACAAATCCCACCAGCATTCAAAAGTCAGTAAGATTTTTTAAATGTTTTTGAAAGAAGACTCTTTTGCTCACCAAGTCTGCATTTATTTGGTAAAATGCAGTAAAATCAGTATAAATTTGAAATATTATTACCAATTACAATAACTGTTTTCTATTTGAATATATTTTAAATTGTAATTTATTCCTGTGGTGCAAGGCTGAATTTTCACGATCCTTCAGGAATCATGTGGATTTGCTGCTCAAGACAAATTTCTGATTATTATTTTTTTTCATGATATTTTGATGCATAGAAAGTTCAAAAGAACAATTTATTTGAAATATAAATCTTTTGCTACATTATAAATGTCTTTACTGTCACTTTTGATCAATTTAAGGCAGCCTTGCTGAATACATTTATTAAAAAAAATACAAAAATCTTTTGAACAGGCAAATGCTCACATTTTCTTTAAAATAAATCAATTTTTTAATTATCAAAATTATACAACTAACCCATTTTTATGTGAATCCCAAAAGGGTTTTCATGGGGCAATCCTAAAGAGCGCTGGAGGATGTGTTGACTTGAATCACCTTTCGTTTTTCCACATCCTTGACTCTATATCAGTGCTAGCAGTCAACCGAATCGCCCACAAGAGGTGGAGGCTTTGCCCAACACGAATATCCATCCAAAGGCCACTTCCTAAACGAATGGCAGCATTTCTACAACCCATTAACATTAACGACGTGTTACTGTTCCTGTCATCTAAAACACTGTGCGGGCCGCTTCACTTCAGCTCAGTAAATCTCCCTGAGAGCAGCAGCTGCGTCCTGAAGCACATATCCCCGAAAAATGTCCTTGTATGTCAGAGCGAGCGCGGCGATGAGATAACGCGAGCGCTCGAGCGGCTCGGTTTAGTCTCAGAAGGCCAGAGGCGTGAATAGACAGGGCCAAACAATGATCTCATCCCAAAATAATTGCTCCTCTTGTGGCTGTTCCCTTCCCTCCCACTCCCCGGTGCTGCCCGCTCTCCAACTTCAGACAAAAAAGAAACAGGGGTCCGAAGGTTTCCACCTTTATCTACACTGCTTTTTATGTCTGTAAACTGCAAGTGTAATTTTCCACATTAGTGATGCAATGCAACCACTCAACCGATTCAGTTTAGCTGGAGAAAATCAGAGTGACCAAACACAGGTCCATCTATCCACAAAAACAATGACGTTTCCAAATATGAAAACAAAGACGAATGATGAATGAATGAGCATTTCCAGGATTGAATCTCAAAATCAAGAAGAGTTCAATAAGAAATCTAGCATAAAGAAAATTAAGCAAGCTTTTTTTTGCATTTTCACAATTTTCCCTCCAGTGATGATTTATGAATATATATATATATATATAATGTATTTATATTATTACAAATTATATTTAAATTGTTAGAATAATTTGAAGTACTTAATTACTAATTTATGTTTATTTAAAATAATTACTTCAGTATTTTTTATCGTTAAAAATTGTTACAATGTAAAAAAAAATCTTTAAAAAAGTATTTTTTTTAAAAAAAAATCACACAATTATTTGCCTTCAATATTATTTTCTGTAAAATGTTACAAAAAGTAATGTTATTTTTATAATATATATTATAGTATCATTGTTATATTATTAAATATAAAATATTATATATTAATATTTTTCAATATTAAAAATAAAATTATATTTAATATCACATTAGTATAATTTGCACTACTTAATTACCAATTCAAGCTGATTTAAATATTTTTTGCAGTTTTTGTTAAAATAAACTATTACAATGTAAAAAATATCTTAATGGACTTACAAAAAAAATAATTTTCTTTATCCAGAAACACAAAATGTAATATAATTTTCCCTGCAAATTTTTTTCCGTAAAATGCTACAAAAAGTAATGTTATATATAGGATATAAATTGTATTTTATTTATAATATATAAAATACATATTTTTATATTATAAAAATGTTATGACATTATAAAAAATTAAATTTAAATTGTATGTAATATGTTAACTCATATTGGCATAATTTGCAGGAATGCAATAAAATGTATGTATATATACACACACTTTTTTTAAATAATGGTTTAAATAAATTAAAATACATTTATAGATTTATTCACGTCTCAGATCCAAAAAGCTAAATTTGTGACACTGAGCATGTTTTTTTTTCTTGTTTTGAGGAAATGCCTTGCAAGACTTGAATGCAATAAAATCATCCGCCAAATGCATAAAATCCAAATGAATAACACATAAAATGTTGCTGCTGAATGGTTTCATTTGTATTCAGTTCAGTGAGCTATTCTTTAAAGCAATCTCTCCTGATTTTCACAGACACAGTGCAGCGATCATACCTGAGTGATCTCCTTGTTGAAGATGGCGTTTTGCTGGGTAAAACTGTGCTCATTTTGCACCGATGAGGCTTTTGAAGCCCAGCACACGTCTTTGTGCTCGCAGGAGAGACTGTCCACCACATCCTTTCTTGCCTGGGTTTTGAGTAGCTGGGTCTATGTGGAAAGAAATATGAAATTATCACTTATTCATGGAGAGAACTGGTAATATATACACAAGCTAAAACATCTGAACACTGTGCTGGTGGACTGAAAAGCTTGTGTGATGTCATTGTGAGTTGAGAGTAAGAATGGAAGAGCCGCGAAACAAGTCCGGGCAAGAAACAAGGTCATTTCAGATCACTGCAACACGGGACCACAAAACCACAAAGTGAATTCCCACAGTGATTATGTCATCGATGACTACGAGTGAGGAAGAGCAGCTCATCGGCACCATTCATGCTTAAATATGTGACGAATCAACCACGACAAAGGAATGAGAAAACACATCGATAAACTAAAGTACTGCTTGTTTAAAGTGTCTACAATCTGTTCAATTCAGAATATCATAACTTTCTTAGAATGTGTCATAATTCTTAGTCATGCTCAGAAATGAACGCTGGCATCAAAATGAACAAAAACGCCCCATGAATACAAGGTAACGAGGCAAAAAAAATGCTGCTGCACAATTAAACTAACTCTATTCCTGCTATCACGATTAAAGTGAAAGGTGAAAACTAATTAAAAGTGTAAATTCATGGCTATAGATCGCATCAGGTTTCTGTTTCACTAACTTTTACAAACATGCCATCAAAATGATGAAAAACGCCCAATGAATTAAAGGTAACGAGGCAAAAAAATGCTGCTGCGCAATTAAACCAAATCTATTCCTGTGGTCACGATTAAAGTGAAAGAGAAAAAACGTAATAAAAGTGTCGATTCATGGCTATAGATGGCATCAGGTTTCTGTTTGCACACTAGCTTGCAACGCTGAGCATTATAACCAATCACACATGTTTCTGTTGCGTTTATGAACTCAACGGCCAATGCGTTTATGCGATTAGATTAGTCAGCGATAAAAGATGCCAATCAAAGCATTTAGACGAGTCGTTATCTTAAACACCAGAGTTGTGTTGCACGCGCACTCTGAATCCATTCGGGACGCTTGCGAATTCTCTCATCTCAAACAACAAAGAGCAGAAAAGATGCAAGTAAGAGTTTCATTTCGCAGTTTAGTGATTATAACGGGAGTTTTTGCATAATTCGTGCTAGACTAACGTTATGGCATGTTTGTGTGCGCGGCCAGAATATGTACAGTTACAACGATGCTAGCGGCGGTGTGTAAAACAGTTCATTTTATCAGATAACGACACTGTTTAATACAGAAAGCCATTGCAAACTCATGTGTCAGACAGTCTTATATAACCACAGTCAGCACAACCGTGACGATTATGGTGGCGAGGAAGCATTTAAAGTGCTCAAATGATTCTACAAACCAGGTAAAGTCAGGAAACATCTGTGCTGATGGTGGGGAAGGGCGGCCCATTACATCAACACATCATCACAATCATAAATCATCATGATCACAATCATAAATCAAAGATGAGATCACATGATTGTGCTGCAAAAACATTACACTGCAAAAAAAAATCATTGTTTTCCATTTACTTGAGATGGTAACGCATCCATTTGTTTATTCTTAGTATAGCTTAATTATTAAATATATCTAATGGTTATTAAAGTTAACTAAAACCACAAAAGTTTAAATAAAATAAATCATAAAATTTTAAAATATAAAAAACATTTCTAATTTTTATTTAGTATCTTGATGTTCTAAAATAACTAAGATAGTATAGTGAAAAAATACCTATAAACACAAAATTAAAAATTAAAGTAAAATTAAAATGAAAGTACAAAAATAACATAAAAATGACAAAATATTTTCTCATTGTTACAAAATAACATAGCATTAAGTGTATTTTACTGTATTTGTTATTTATTTATTATAGAATATTACATTTTCTATGTATTTTTGTAAATAAAATATAACTATATAATAATATTTATACATATTTAAAAAATAAAAGGTATATATTTACATATTATAGTATTTTTATATATATATATTTTAAGTATAAATTATAAATAAAAATTAAATTATACAATAAAGTTATTCAAGTTATAAAGTTGTTAATTCAAACCATTTATTAAATATGTTTTATTAATGTTTTAAAACGATAGCCACAAATCAAAGATGCTAAATTTCTGACATTGAACATGTTTTCCATACTGATTTTTCTTGTTTTAAGCAAACCAAAAATGGTTTATATACTCCAAATGTACAAGACAACCCAATGTGTCAATGTTTTAATAAAAATACACTTAATTAAACATACAAGAAACGGAATATCATAAGTAATTTTGCTTCTCAAGTCATTTAAGAGACCTTTACTGGAAATCAGTGGCGGCTGGTCAATAGGGGGCGCGCCCCCCCCCCTTCAAGTTAGCTCCCTTTAACATGTTAACAATAAGTTAAAAATGTATAGCAAATATTAACTAAATAAAATAATTTAGTCATAGTATTCTACTGTTAGTTATATTATAATTTATTGAAAATCCAAAAATCTAAACTATATTTCTTTCATATTTGTGTGCGGGGCGCCGGACTAATGAGTGTGTATGTAGGTACACAAACTTTTCAAAAGCATGTGATTTGAGGCTAAGCTCTAATTGGCTTGTTTCAAACTGTCCTTGGGGCGCAGGCTCCTCCCACTTTTGTTGTTAGAGCGAATCAATATTGTTTTTATATGTTTGGCCTCATGTGATTGGACCGTTCTCAACGACTCTCATTCCACTCAGCAGCAGCTCGTCAGTTGACAGACAGGTACTAATTAATGTGGAAGCAAGCGCAATATCTCCAGATGAAAGACAATTCGGTTTTATCTTTACAAAAATACCGTTCACAAGGCGTTCGGATGAAGAAGAAAAAAGATCAAGGAGCTTGGACCAGATCGCCCGTACTTTCAGTTTGTTTGCACCCCCCCAAAAATGTTTAGCACCAGCCGCCACTGCTGGAAATCAAGATACAAACAGTGAGGAAAATGATTTAGCAGTGTGTAAATCTAAAAGAGCCTCACATACGCTGAGGTACTCCATCACTCGGTGTGGACTGGCGTGTCCCGTCCGTGTCCAGTGAGTGTCATCCCATCCTGCATGAGCTCATGCTTTCCACACGATTGACCGATCCACTCGGCCTGGTCACACTCGTCGCGGATGACTCAAGCCTCGGCCTGCAGGCGCTCAGGCTGTGACCGGTTTGTTTTGAATGCTGATTTCTCTTAATGTTGCGAGTAAACATTTATTTCGCAGGCATCGTGCCTCACAAACAACAGCGCTGTGCGCAGGTGGCCCTGACCGCAGCCGCCGACTCATCAAAGGGCGGTCCGCTTTTTAAGGGCCTTGACTCACATTACCCCAAAACGGCTGTAAAAGTTTCACCGCTGCTTTTTCCTCTGCAAAACCCAACTGAACACTTAAAATAATAAGTCGTTTAGGCTTGGCCTGCTGCGCCACTGACATCACTTCCTAAATTCCAAGAGCCCATTATCTTATATACATCTGGTTATGGCTGAACACAAACCACTCAAGAGGGAATTCACAGTGTAAATTAAATTCTGCTGCACACAGGTCTGGGGTCAGTCGTGTGTTCGAGCAGTCGAGCAAACCGATAGACCAACAGAGAGATGATATAGTTCCAGTACCACTGGCTTACTGTGTCAAAGTCTGTATAGAGTGCAATAATCAAGTTCTGGAAGTGAAAAACTTGTTCATTTTGTCTTTGTAGAAACAGATCTTTAACAATAGCATGTTTAATTCACAAATACCTAGTAATGAGCTACAATGAGCATAATTCATAAAAGAGAGAAGTCACTGTTACCAATTAAAGCAGAGCATTCACTGCTAACTCCCATGATGCACTGCAAATCAGGATAATTCAAGTTAACTAAAACTATTTTTAAAATATTGTTATTTAAAATAAATGTTAGCTGCAATAAATATACAAAACTAAGCTCATTGCCAAAGCTACATTTAAAATGTTCACTTAGTTTATCTTGATGTACTAAAAAACACCTAAAACATAACAAAACTTTAAATTAAAATGAATATGGAAAATACAAAAATAAAACTAATTCAAACAATTTTTTAACTATAATAGAATCTAGATGATACTAAACAAACACACAAATAATAAATCAAAAATGAGTTGTGCATTCAGAATTAAATATGAAATGTATAACATTTTTGTATATATTAGAGTATTTTCCAAAAGTTTATTATTATACTGTTTTTATAATACAATAACAATTTGTGTAGTTATAAAATAATTTAAATTTCCAAAACGTCTTTCTTCAAATGTTTGATGTGATTCATCTCAGATCTGGTTAGTTTGGTTCATACTTTAATGAAGACTTTTTACAAATCTGTATGATGAAAATTAATATGAAAAAAGCAGCTAAAAACAGCTTGCTTGTTTTTCAGTCGCTCTTGATAAAAGTGTCTAAAATAAATCTAAAATCTGATTCTGAATGATGAATATTGTCATTAAGTTTAATGTGGTAAATCATAAAGTTACCTGTGGAGAAGAAGTGAATTTCTCTTGGTCACCACTGCACTGCTTTTCTCCATCTTTACACAGCAACACCTAAACAAAGGTGTCATGAGTTATATTCATTATCTGAGATCTTTTCAAGGCCAAAACTGATTATCTGTACTTCTAACACAATAACATTTTATATTCATTTATCCATTTATTTGTATATGCATTATATTAATATATGAATACACTTTTTATTATATTAAAGGGTTACTCCACCCCAAAATGAACATTTTGTCATTAATCACTTACCCCCCCGCATGTCGTTCCAAACCCGTAAACGCTTCGTTCGTCTTCGGAACACGATTTAAGATATTTTGGATGTGACTCGTGTTATTGACTCCCAAGCGTATGAATACGCTGTTTTCATTCAAACCAAAGCGTGAATAAATGTAGAAAACGCATCCGTGTGGCGCGGCTGACACAGAACAGCGTGCGCTCTGTTTGCGTCCAGCAGATATTCTCCAAAATGGAGCTACGGAGACGCCTTTTTATTTTCTTTACATCCCAAAAAGTGTTCTCGTAGCTTCATAATTCAGATTGAACCACTGTTTGCAGATGGACTATTTTGACGATGCTTTTCATACTTTTCTGTGTCTTGACAGTGTTATTTACTTGGCAGTCAATGGGACACAAACCACCCGGTTTTCATCCAAAATATCTTAAATTGTGTTCCGAAGACGAATGAAGCTTTTACGGGTTTGGAACAACATGCGGGGGGGTAAGTGATTAATGACAACATGTTAATTTTGGGGTGGAGTAACCCTTTAATATATTTGAAACAAATACTAAGAAATCCTGAAAATCATGTTCATTTCAACTGATCAAGATCAAACTGATCTTATGATTTGTAATGAAATAAATATGAGACAAATAGAAGCATTGTGACTAGTGGTATTAGACTTTAGGACCCCACTCTATATCTATATTGATAGTATAAATACACAGAAGCATTTCTCCTGCTGACCCTTAGACATGAAACACAAGCTGAGTGAACACACGCTGGATCCTGGAGGTGGATTTGAACAGAATGGAGCCTTTCAGCCGAAGCTCTGACATCATTTGAACTTGTGCAGTGATTCCAGGAAGAGCAGCGTTACATAATAAACACATCATCCGAAGCACACAGATCCTGAGCTCACGACCGCACTCATCTCCTGCCTTTTCCAGCTCATGATAAGACGTGCCTATCGGTTCACGTGGACTCGCATGCACTAATATTAAAGCTGAGCGAGCGATGACATCACAGCCTGGTTGAGATCGGCTACAATAGTTATATTTGTGCATCACATTTTCCAAGCCATCTCGTTATGTTTTGATTACGGAAGCTTTTACCAAACAACAGCAACATGTGGATTCTCCAAAAAACAAGGAGCATGCCATTTTATTCCAGTAACACAATGTTATTGTTCTGAGTAGTTTATGTAAGCATGTTTAACTCGATACAGCAATGTTTAAAAGTTTACTGCACTTACATGATATTTTACAGGCTTATATATATTTATATTTACTGTAACATTTCAATCTTCAGTGGCGTGTGTGATACATTTATAAATGGTATATAGAGATGTATAAACATTTATTATTTTTACTAATTACATATTAATTTAAATATCTTTGTTTGTGCATTTTTGTCTTAATATTAAATGAAATCTAATAATAAGTACAGTAAAACAAAAAATATATTTTCATTCATACATTTATTCTTTCATTATTATATCTATAAAAGCACTTATGAAGCATTTTATGCACTTCATGAATAAAATGAATGCTCATTTAATCATTAATAACAATAATAAAACAACTAAACAACCTTTGAGTTTTTCAGGATAGCAACAGTTTTTTTCTTTACACATTACGTATATTAAAAATAGATTTTATAGACCAATAAAAAAAGTTCAAGGCATTTTTGTTAATAACCTAAATAACAACCTTAATACTCTTTGTATGCCTGCATTAAAAATCAATGATGGCTTCACATAAAACAATGTTTTCCATTCTGATTGGATTTCAAATTTGTACAAATAAATGAAACTAAGCGTGTCTTACCTTGAACTGTGAGCTGGGTTTATTCTCACAGCTGACTCCCACTATTTTAGGCAGCTGCGTGTTGGAGGATGTGATGTTGTTATTGTTATTAATATTCTGAGAGTTTGCTCTTATTTTCTTCAGCTCCATCCCTGGAGTCAGCCTGTCTTTCGCAGCCTCCATTCGGCTGGAGATGGTGATCTTACGAATGGATCTGGACGCAGCGTTCGGTGGGGAGGCTGTGTTTCGGTTCAGGTGGTCGTCGGATGTCTCTTCGCGCCGCTGCTTCGCCGCGGGTCCGCAGTGTCTGTCGCGGCCGAGATAAAGAGACACCTGTTCGTTCAGGTGTCTCAGTTTGCAGTTGTCCGAGAACGTCCGGTTTGGAAGAAAGTCATCGGGAAAGTCTGGACACTTTGGCACGGCCGGCGCCGAGAGTTTGGTCCCGATGGTGAACGGCTGGATTTTCCTCTCGATGCTCTCCGACATGGTTCGTTCTAAATCAGAAAATAAAAAGTCCAAGCTATACTCGTTCCTCCAGAATTTAGTTGTCCACCTTCTTGTGCATGTTGAGAATGCACAAGACGCAGCCCAGGATGGCCTCCTTGGACTCCTGGGAACTGATCCGCTCCCAGACGTGGCGCAGCACGGTGCCGAGGTGGCCAGCAGCCGCCGTGAGGCTTCTGCGAAGGAGCTGCACGGCAGAGGCTGCTAATCTGCTACTGAAGAGACGGACAACCAGAGAGCGCAGCAAGAGGAAAACGGCTGGCATGCTGCCGGAGAGAGAGAGAGAGCGAGAGAGAGAGAGAGAGAGAGAGAGAGAGAGAGAGAGAGGAGGAAGCTTTCGTGAATGAGGGATGAAGTCACCGGACCGGAGTTTCTGTCAGAGCATGTGCAAAGCGCAGGCAGGGGGAGAGGAGCTTGTAAAGTCTGGCTGTCAAAACTTCCTCTCTGACTGAGAACAGAGGAGCTTAGCGATAAGAGCGGGACGGCGGAGACGGCAGGAGACCCTTGGGTGACCCTTTCGGTCAGGTTAAGGCAGCGCAACAACGCTAAACAGAAGCGCTTACCTTTTAAACGTAGTGTAAATATTTAAAAGTAGCAGATAGGCATGTTTTGGAATCTTCCCTTCAAGCGAAACATTCCAAAATTGAAGAAGGTCTTCAGATGTTGTCCAGAAAAGATTCTTGGCTTCAATTAAATGCAAAAACATCTGAGGTGTTTATGCTTTCAGCAGCTTCTGATATCTGGTGTTGCGCTCGCGTCTCCGTCCGCTCACAAATGAACCGCTTCGGACTTTCTCCACGCGTCTTTGTTCTGGGCCTCGGGAACAGTTGTTTCGACAGGTTTCGTCCCACTGAAAGCACACAAGCTAATTTAAGCACAGGAATGCCATGTGTTGTGAACAAATGATGCCTTCAGGACTGACCTTTGACCTCTTGACGGCGTGTGGAGCTGACTGGTCACATTTACACAGCGGGTTTGAACAGCAGACAAATGATGTAGATGTGAAAGTCTGTAAAAGAAGAAAGTCGTTTTAGAATATTTGTTACCCCTTATACTTATATTATACAGATAGTTTAATTTTACCCTCAAGCCATCCTATATGTGCATGACTTTCTTCTCTCAGACAAATACAATCAGAGATATATTAAAAAAAATTGTGATCGACCGATATAGATTTTTTATTACCGATACCGATTATTTTTAAGTTTATGCACCCGATAACCGATATGCCGAACCGATATTTATTTACTGTTATAAAGTACATAAATAATAGAGTGAAGTCCATTCTTCGCTTTGGTTTTTCCTCCTTTCAGTCGTCTTAACAACAACAAAAACTGTTTTTGTTTTCATTTTCATATAAAATTGTATCTTCAAATTACATCAATAAAAACATTTTATTTATAAAAAGCATCATCAGCAACACTGATATTAACAATAAGCTAAATAATGTCTAATGTTTTCAAATGGAGAAAATAAAGGACAGAAGTCATATCAACTTCATTATAAACTACAGTTTTAGGTTTAAACGCTGTTTAACAGACTAAGAGTGAAGAATAATTCACTGAATAATATTCTCTGGAATATTGAAATAAGCTATAACAAACAAAACATCGTATTTTATTGCATTTCATTAACTGACATGATTTATCAGAATTATTAAAATGTTTTTGTCTAAATTATGAAAACTGCTGACAGCGGTTTATCTATTTACACAGAACTATGCTCAAACTACTGCGATCGCTATGGAGATAATAAATCATTAATTTAGATAGAGATGTATTTATTTAGATGTTTATTGGTGAAATAATGGTTCTATAGTAAATGTTAATATAGTTTAGTGTGTTTCAAACGAGTGAATCTTGTATAAAGTTACATGCGGTGGCCGTGCTGGAGCATCTCCTGAGTGAACAGTGTGTGTGTGTGTGTGTGTCCACTGCTCCAGGTGTGTGTGTGTGTGTGTGTGTGTGTGTGTGTCCACTGCTACAGGTGTGTGTGTGTGTGTCCACTGCTCCAGGTGTGTGTGTGTGTGTGTGTGTGTGTGTGTGTGTGTGTGAAATTTATAAATGTATACAATTTAAAATTGTATAAACCTTAATCACTACCTTCCACTAACTGTTGTACATGCGTTCACGAAAGAGAGACATTCCAGCGGATGACGAATGTGAACGTTGTGACGAACGCGGAAGCGTAGAAGAGAGAGCAAAACAAAACACTGGTCATGAATTAGAAGTACAAACCAAGGATTTATAAAGAAAAATGCCGGAGGATTTCGATGTAAGCCAAGAGGAGACTGGTTTTCCTTTGCGGTAAACAAAACTTGGTTCTCGTGAGACTAGCATATTCTCACCAGAGCTCATGCTACACTTATGTCCTACATCATCTGCAGGGCTTTATTAACCCCTGGAGCCGTGTAGAGTAGGGACTAGGGAGGCAACGAAGTCAAAAATCTTGGCCAAAGCGGAAACCAAACAAAATGAAACAATGGGCCAAAGGTCAAATTCGTCCCCCCACACACACACACACACAATGTGTTTTGCCAATTTTTTTCAAAATTGCATAAATTAATTAGCCAAAACATGCTTTTTACTGTTTTGTCTTGAGACATGAGATTGTTTAAAAACAAATAAAGATGGAAAACTGGACAAGTTGAGCAGCCAATCAGGATATGATAATGATTTCTGAAGATCATGTGACACTGAAGACTGGAGTAATGATGCTGAAAATACAGCTTTGATCACAGAAATAAATTACATTTTACTATATATTCACATACAAAACAATTATTTAAAATTGTAATAATATTTCACAATATTGTGTTTTTATATTTTTATTTTACGAATAAATGCAGAAGAGGCTTCCTCATTACCTCTGCCTTTTGACCCGGCCATAACACATGATGTCAGTTTTTACAAGGAGTCGTAAGAAAGGCTATAAATCTCTCACTCGCTCACAGTAAAAGTGAAGAAACCGTGATGAAGCGTTGTGAAACGAGAGAAAGCAATATTATTGTCACATCAGAGAAGCAGATCATCGTGATCGGCACAATTTACAAAATATCTGAGCAAAAAATATGTCTGCTCCTCGGAGACATTGAGGAAGAACGGAAAGCAGACTTTCATCTTCAAAAGAGTTTCACATGGAAGCTTATTTTCGTCACTGAATAAAAAATAAAAAAGGTAATTGTGACTTCTTCACTCATAATTCTGATTTTTTTTCTCACAATTGTGTAATATAAACTAACAATTATGACTTCTCAGAGTTGTGATATGTAAACTGCCTGTTATAGAGTCAGAATTTGCAAGATATAAACTCCCAATTTTGAGAAAATATACAATTGCAATATACACATTTGCAAGTGCGAGAAAAGTCAGAATTGCGAGAAAGTCAATTGCATACAAACTCGCAACAGTGAGAAAAAGGCAGAAGTCTGAGTTTATGAGGAGACAATTGTGAGGAAAAAGGCAGAATTGCGAGAAAAAGTCAATTGCATACACAAGCTCGCAACTGCAAGATAAAAGGCAGAATTGCAAGTTTATACCCTGCAATACTTACTTTTTAACTCACAATTGCAAGTTTATATCTCATGATTATGAGAAAAACAGTCAGAATTGTGAGATAAAACGTCACAAATACCTTTTTGTACATTTCTTATTTGGACGTTCGTAGTTTCAGAATAGATCTCAACAAGACAAGTCACTTAAATCTTCTTTATTTTACACACTTGCCACGTTTGAACTATTTCATTTCTTTAGCTTTTTGGTGAAACGGTTGAAAACTCCTGAGCTCTCTTTTCTCTTAGTGCAATCAAACTTTCATCCAGATTCTTTTAAGCCTCATTAACACCCAAGAAGGACGTTTTAATATAAATAGTTTAGCATTTGACCAATATTTCAGGGTTAGGTTTATCATTTAGCAGATCCGTCAGTCGGCAGCGGGCCATATGCTTGCATCGCTCCTGGTTATGACATGGTTAAGGACTGTTGTAAAAGGCTCTGGTTTCACTATGAAGTCATCCACACACAGTCTTTAATGTGCTGCAGCTTGAACATTAGAGATAATTCTATACATGAGGGGCCGAAGTGAAACCAGTGGAGTTTAATGCTGTGATCTTCGTTTCACATGACGTCTCAGCTCAAAAGCCTCCGCTGTTCTGATACAATCCTTAGGCAAGACTGTTCAAAATCGTACTAAAACATGCCAAAACATATTTATTGGCATATGCACAGACAATAAATTACGGGTTCAATGAACTGTGGAATGAGATCATTGAAATACAATTAATTTTTATATATAATTGTACACAAGTTGGCCAGATATGACCTCAAATGTTTAGTTTAAATTTACATAAAAGGCAAAATAAAACCGTTTTTGCTTGTGTTGTTACAGTAATGACAAAAGATCTCATTCTCATTAATGCAATGCATAAAAAAAAACATGATATATTTAAGCTGTAAAGGTTTTATACAGCACAAATATTTAATACATGCGGAATTAAAAATATATATACTGCAAATTTTACTGTATTTGAAATCGTGAAAATAAAGGAAAACTCTCTAATTAAATTCAAACTCAAAAATACAACTCAAATTACTCAGAAATATAATTCAAAATAACTATAAATTCAAAATAAAATAGAAGTTGGGGAATTAAAATACTTAACTGTCATGAACATAAATTCATAAAGAGTTAATGAAACATAAAATATAATAAACAACAGCCAAACAACCACCCAATAACATTAGCAAAAGCAAAGGGTAACATAAAAAAATTGAATTAATTTATCTCATGTGCATTTCCCCCCCAAATCCCCATTACGGTAATGATATTACTGTGATGAGAAAAAAGGTTTTATACATAATGAGCATTTAAAAATATGCAGACTTAAATTTAATAAATACTGCAATTTTTTAAGATTTACAACATAGAAAATAATGGAAATTACAAAAAAAATACAACTCATAAATACACATTTCTTATTAACTCAAATTACTCAAAAATTAAAATAATTCAAAACAAATAATTTGAATTTGGGGAATTAAATTTACTTAATTTTCATGAAAATAAATGCAAAAGGCATTAATATAATTGCTCGATTTTCTCAATTAAAATCTAAAAATTATATAATAAACACACAAGCAACAGCCAGGCAATCACTTAAAGTAACACTTTTTTATTTTTTTTATAAATTAGAAAATGGCAAATGTAGTTAGTCTTACTTTTCTCTTTTGAAGTTGTATTAGTCTTCAAACTAGGCTTAGTCTTAATGCTATTCAGAAACTAAAAAGGACAATATTTGTATAAAGAAGATTAGAGAAAACAGAGCAAAACCGCGGACAGTAAGATTGCCGTCTCTTGCGTATCAAATAAGTGAGGTGTGCAGACGGTTCTTGTTTAAATAAATATTTTGCTCGTCTTTGAACATGAGCCGGCGGCGGGAGGTTGACGCTGGGCTCGATGATATCATGCCCTCCCAAGACGATGATAAAAGACATGCTGGCTGGCAGAAGGTGGCTTATATGCGCTTTACTGCGGTCAATAAACGTGACAATCTCCTCTGAGATGAGCGCTGATGTCATGCCGTGAAAACATGCGGTCGGATGCTCTGTTCTCTGCTCTTTGATTGCTCGTCTTCATCATCAGGCTTTGGTTTATGACATAATAATGACACAAGACCTCATTCTCATTACTGTTATGCAAAAAAAATAATACAAAAAATATATATTTTACAGATGTTATAACATGAGTATGTATTTAGCATGTGCTAAGTATTGTATATATATATATATTACTGTATTACCACAGTGAAAATAATCAAATAAAGCTCAAAATACTCAAACTTAAAACGACCAAAAACTTAAATTACTCAAAAAAGTTATTTTGAAAATAAATGCAGAAAGTATTAATAAAATAGCATAAATATGCTTCACTTTCTCAATGAAAACAAAAAATACATAAAATATGAAAATAAATATGAAAAATTAAATTATATAATTATAATTTATTATTATTACAGCTTTAGATTTTCAAAGTAATATTTATTGATTTTCTATTTACCTATCTATCAAATGCTATACTCATGGCAAACTCAAGATTAATAAAAATGTATCATAATACATGAATTAATTGTATACAATAATTGAACAATATTAACTTTACAAATAAACAAAACAATAATAATAATAATCTTTCAATTTGATAATTCAAATTCTAATATTTTCCAGTTGAATTAAAAAACAAATCCATCAATGTAATATCCGAATAAAACAAATGAAATAATATATGCTTTACAGTCAGTCAAAGTTTTTTTTAAGTAATATTATTATTAATAAATGATCATGCATTTGCAAACTATCAGAGCAGAAACTATTTTCACAAACTATCAGAAGGGAAACTAGTTTTGTAAGCATGTGCACATTTCTGATGTGCATTTGTTTGAATAAATCAACAGAACGTCTTTTATTTACAAAAGGAGCAAAAACCACATGTGCCACGTATGATAAATACGTCAAGCCACATCCGTGCCACACACGCAGCATATATCAAGAGCCTCATTAGAGAAAATTACAGCTCTGCATGGAGACAATGGCCCCATTTACGTGACAGAACACAAGCATCACATCAGTTTGATCTCTTACTCGGATGCTCTGAATAAATGGAGACGCTACGACCGCAGAGAAAGAAAAAGCTTTTGATGTGTTTGATCACTGGAAAAGCACACGGGTCAACTGCTGCTCATTTATACTCAATGACTTCAAAGATTCTTCACAGCAAAGACAAATCACAAACTACAGCGTCACATTTTCTGAAGAAAGCTTGCTGTTTACCAATGCCAAAAATTCATCCGCTTCTCCTCAACAAAGCTGCATGATTTAAGGCATCATTCATGTCTGCACAAGTTAAGCGCCAAACTTTAAAGCTTCGATTTAGAGTTTTCTTCAAATCCACAATCCTGTGAGCAACAGTCATGACATCTCTCTCATCTCAAGCGTTTCTACTACTGTAGACATTCAATGGAAGCAAATAGAGACTTTTAGCTAGAGATTTTCTTTCTAAGAAAAAACCTGTCTGGAGAGATCCGATCGATGTCTCAAACTGTGTCAGAGATCTGAAAAACTCACATTTCTCATGAGATACTTCCAAAACCAAACGATCGAAAAATAAAAATGGCCCCATCATTTTTGGGGCTGTTTTTTATTTCTTCTATAAGGATTTTTTAGGAGAAACACAAAAGTGTAAACACAACCAATAATTCAATTAAGTCTTATGAGCTTTGAAAGAGCTGGGGGATTTTCACTCATTCACTAAAACATGCATTCACATATTTACCAATAAAATAATGCTATTGGTTAAAAAAAAAAAAAGCTGTGGAATGAGGTCATTGAAATGCTATTTAAAATTCTTAAAATTTTACACAAAGGAGTTTCGATATGATTTAAATGTATCTATAATGCAAAATAAAAAAATATTATCCATTATGACTATAGACTTCATCCTCATTACCGCAATTCTAAAAAAAAAAAGAAAGCAAGAAAGAAAAATATATATTATTTAAACTGTAAAGCTTCTATTTTACATATGCAGACTTACAAAATATATTGTGTACTTACAAAAGTGAGAATAAGAACACTAAAAAAATCAAATGACTAAATATTATTTACATTTGGGGATTTAAACTTAAATTTCAATAAAATAAAAGCAACAGTGTTAATACAGTAGCCTATTTGATTGTCTCTATAAAACAAAAAATATATATAATAAGCAATGGCCAAGCAACCACCCAAAACACCCTAGCAACAACATACACTATATTGCCAAAAGTATTGGCACCCCTTCTAATGAAAGGTTTGACTACTTTAGTAATTTTCATGAGTACAAATCTTAATGTTTAAGCACATAATGATATCCGAGGGAATTGTAATTTTATAGAAACAGTCTGGACCGGACTCTTTTCTATTCTAACATGACAGTGTCTCTGTGTATAAGACAAGAATCACAGAGAAATGATGATTCAGTCAGTGTGGAAGAACTTGACTGGTCTGCAGAAAGCAGCTGAACACCTCTGGTGTGACTTTAAATGAGCCACAAACTCATCACCAAACATGAAAATTCATCACCTGGTAACATGCACTGATTGGCTTCATCACTCGGTCTCCTCTCCACCAGTAAGCTGGTGTGTGGGGGGTGTTCTGGCGCACTGTGGCTGCCGTCGCATCATCAAGGTGGATGCTGCACATTGGTGGTGGTTGAGGAGATTCCCCCCCATCATGTAAAGCGCTTCGAGTTCCCAGAAAAGCGCTATATAGATGTAACAAATTATTATTAACAGCCCATAATATCAGAGCAATGCAATAAGACACAATTAGAACACATTTGCAACAGCATAAAAACACCCTAACAACCACCTTTAACTGAGCAATGCAATAAAACACTCAGAACACCTTAGCAACACCCTGGCAACCACCTATAACATCATAGCAATGCAATAAAACACTCAGAACACCCTTAGCAACACCCTTGCAACCACCCCCTTAACTTACCAATGCAATAAAACACTCAGATCACCTTAACAAAACTGAATAGCAATATCTCAGCATCCACGCATTTATTTTTTAAATAAAATAACGAATCCAGTTAGGCTTAATTTTAGGTATAAAGTCTAAAATTGTATTTTCTCATTAAAAAGTACTGCAATAATCTTTATTTTATTCAAAACAGTGCTATTTATACAGTGCAGATGTGTTGACTGAAATATAAAAATAGCACTGTTTTAAATAAAATAAAGATTATTGCAGTACTTTTTAATGAGAAAATAAAATTTTAGACTTTATACCTAAAATTAAGCCTAACTGGATTCGTCATAATACAACTCCCATACAAAGAGAAAATGTCTATGTGTGCAAGAACTAAGCATGTTTGGTTTTGGCTGTTCTCCTACACTAACACAGCGACACGAACAACCAGTTACGGTCAGGATCACCCACTCATTTCATTGTTAAACACGAAGAAACTGACAGTTGAATATAATGACAGCAAGTGCAAACACAACATCATAGAAAGAACGGCTTGTTTGACTCGCCAAGCTGGTGAAGGAGAAGTTTGTGAAAACAAAGGCGAAAGTCAACCGAGAGGCAGACCAAAAGTACTGGTGAAGTCATACATTTGCGGTGCGAGTATCTTGTTTGTCTTGAATTCCAGAGTCATGAGCTAAACCTCTCGTGTTTTTGTCGTGGGACGCCCAGACACTTGACCTCCACTGGAATCTCTGAATTGCTTTATTCTGTCCCCGCAAAAGTAAATAATGCACATTCATTTGTCTTACGCCTCAAGCATGCATATTTAACAGCTGGATTGTTCAATGCTCCGTCTCGGGTTTTAAGGAGCATTAACTGTCAGAACGGGCCCTCTGGCACCCAACAGCTATGACCTCATCCCTTTATCAGTGATTTAATATGCTCAGAAATGTGCCAGAGATACATACACGCACAATCTGAGAGGAGTGCATGCCTGATGGCTGACGTCTGCATACACCTGGAGCCGTGTGGTGTTTCACTGAACCCGAAACAGCTCATGTCATGCAAAGAAGAGAGCATTTACCACTAAAATAACTGATTTATTAGTGACTGGTCTGATCTGGACAGGAAAACATGCTATATTAATCAATTATGATATAAAATACTACTACTAATAAATAATAAGAATGTTTAATTTATATACATAGAACCTTTCCATATAGCTCATGGTTGCTTTAAATAAAAAAATATATTTATCCATCAAAACTAAATTTAATTAAAAAATAAATGTTGCCGAAATAAAACAAGTTAAAGTTTGAGTATATCATTTACACACCAGTTTATTAAATTAGTTATACATTATTATTATTGGTTTCATTTATATTGTACCTTTAAATAGCTCAAGTTGCTGTACAGTATTAAAATTGAACCACAAAATAATTCGATTTTTACATTGCCTTGATTAATACCTGCCAGGCCATTGCTATACAGTTACTAATGTGTACAGGGTTTGTTTAATGTTGCTAGGGTGGTCTAGGTGCTCCAAACTCATCAGCGATTGTATTTCTGTCACAGAACACACATGGTTAAAGCCCGGCTGAACTCTACATCTGCAGCCATGTGCTCAAACACATGAGATCAGCCTGTATGTCGATGCCAAGCGGAAGCATAAAGCCCAGAGCTGGACGGATATCAAAGACTGTAGAGGTCCTCTGTACATGCACAACCTCTGAATCGCCACGCATGACCCCACATATCAGAAGAGCTGAACTATGAGTCATGTGACACTCAACACGGACATCTCAAACAAGGCTTGTTCTAAGTTTCAGCAAGATCTGGGCCCAGACATGAGCACCTTGGAGGTGAGATGCTTTCACAACTGTTTGATTGTTGCGCATCACTGAGAAGGAAAAAGAGACAGATATAGAAGATGCAAGCAATAATTTAGGATATCAGTATAGTAATGTGTTTGAAGAATCTACTTACAAAAGCTACTCTTTCTCTCTTTTTGCTCTCAGAAAAAGTTCCTTCCAGAAGAACTGCGTCATATTGAGAACATTTAAGGCCAGCATACACGTACATGAATGCAAACACTTCTAACGACTTGATTCATGGGTCGTTACATTATGAAATGTGACAGAGTGCAATTGGTAAAGCGATTTTCATGCATTCTCAATTACTTTATTTAATTAGATTGGTCACCTAGATACCCGAATGCATGTAAAGTATGCTTGCAATGCACTGGGCAAACCGCCATTACTGGTCTGCATGCTTAAAATATTGTCTAATAATTATTAATGATCATCAAAAGGCCAGCTTGTACATATGCAACTTCCTATTGAACACCAAACATGCTGTCTAAAAACAGCCAACAAATTCAGATTCGTCCATTGTTTATCAAAAATTATTAAATTATATTAATAAATAATTAATATTAATAATAAAAAATACCTACCAAACATGGTTGCTAAAATGATTTGATTTCTATGATGCCTGCATACCACAGCTTACGTGTGTCATTTATGCACTACTATTATTATTATTATTATTATTATTATTATTGTTGTTGTTGTAATATAGCACCTCTCCATAGCTCATGTTTGCTTTGAAATAAAATAAAATACCCACCAAACATAACTGGAAAAATAATTACATTTATAAGTTGCCTCCATACCACAGCTTAAGCGTCATGTATGCACCACTAATAACAAAAATAACAGTATTTTAAATTGATATAGAACTTTTCCATATCTTAAGCTTGTTTCAATATTAAATTAAATTTGACCACCAAGCGCAAACACAGTTAGATTTTCACATTGCCATGATTGTGTTGTTGGTATCACTCTTTGATGATGGTAATACTACTACTACTAATAATAGTAATAATGGTAATAGCAATGAATTAGAAAATGTTTCAAATGTGTCCGGCTATGCTGATAACATCTTAAACGACTGAACCGAAACATCTGTGACTCTCAGACTTGCCAAATGACGAAATGCTCTACTTTTGATTTGTGGTCAGACGCATAGATATTTCTCAAGATCGTTCCCTCAGATCCAAATTTCAAACCAGAACAATGTGTCCATTTACAATCAGCGGCACCAGAGGGAGAGAACGCAGACAGCAAGCTGAAATAATGCAGCGCTCCAGCCTGCCCTGTGCAAGTCCAGTCAATACATCTCTGTAGTGCTACAACCCTGCTTTTGTGCCACTTCACTCAATCAAAACTATATTTGTCAGTTAATTAGTGACATTCAGACCCACAGACTTATATGAAGGAAGAATCTAGCTTCTAGAACCGGAGTTGTTTTAGTGACAGACTATTATAGTTCGCATTAATTGTTTTCTGTAGAGATGCTTTATAGCTGAATCAAACATTTTTAATTCGTTACATTTTCTGTTTTAATTTTGAAGTTTAATTTTGTTTTGTCATAATTAAATTGTGTCATAATTTTGTTGTATTTTTTGTCGTTTTTTATTATATAGTTTTTATTAATTTTAATTTGACTCAGTTATTTTGTGATTTCATTTTAATTAAAAAATAAATTATGATTTTGAATTATAAATATTTTTTCAAATATGTGTACACATATACTGACCAAAATTATAAATGCGACTTGTTTTTGCCCCCATTTTTCATGAGCTGAACTCAAAGATCGAAGACTTTTTCTATGTACACAAAAGGCCTATTTCTCTCAAATATTGTTCACAAATCTGTCTAAATCTGTGTTAGTGAGCACGAGATAATCCATCCACCTCACAGGTGTGGCATATCAAGATGCTGATTAGACAGCATGATTATTGCACAGGTGTGTCTTAGGCTGGCCACAATAAAAGGCCACTCTAAAATGTGCAGTTTTATCACAGAACAACGCCACAGATATCGCAAGTTTTGAGGGAGCGTGCAATTGGCATGCTGACTGCAGGAATGTCCACCAGAGCTGTTGCCCGTGAATTAAATGTTCATTTCTCTACCATAAGCCGTCTCCAAAGGCGTTTCAGAGAATTTGGCAGTACTTCCAACCGGCCTTACAACTGCTGACCACTTATAACCACACCAGCCCAGGACCTCCACATCCAGCATCTTCACCTCTAAGATCGTCTGAGACCAGCCACCCGGACAGATGCTGCAACAATCGGTTTGCATAACCAAAGAATTTCTGCACAAACTGTCAGAAACCGTCTCAGGGAAGCTCATCTGCATGCTCATCATCCTCATCGGGGTCTCGACCTGACTGCAGTTCGTCGTCGTAACTGACTTGAGTGGGCAATTGCTCACATTCGATGGCGTCTGGCACTTTGGAGAGGTGTTTTCTTCACGGATAAATCCCCGGTTTTCTCTGTACAGGGCAGATGGCAGACAGTGTGTATGGCGTCGTGTGGGTGAACGGTTTGCTGATGTCAACGTTGTGGATCGAGTGGCCCATGGTAGTCAGTGGGGTTATGGTATGGGCAGGCATATGTTATGGACAACAAACACAGGTGCATTTTATTGATGCCATTTTGAATGCACAGAGATACCGTGACGAGATCCTGAGGCCCATTGTTGTGCCATTCATCCACGACCATCACCTCATGTTGCAGCATGATAATGCACGGCCCCATGATGCAAGGATCTGTACACAATTCCTGGAAGCTGAAAACATCCCAGTTCTTGCATGGCCAGTATACTCACCATACATGTCACCCATTGAGCATGTTTGTGATGCTCTGGATCGACGTATACGACAGCGTGTCCCAGTTCCTGCCAATATCCAGCAACTTCACACCATTGAAGAGGAGTGGACCAACATTACACAGCCCACAATCAACAACCTGATCAACTCTATGTGAAGGAGATGTGTTGCACTGCGTGAGGCAAATGGTGGTCACACCAGATACTGACAAGCTTTCGGACCCCCCCAGACCCCCCAATACAGTAAAGCTACACATTTTAGAGTGGCCTTTTATTGTGTCCAGCCTAAGGCACACCTGTGCAATAATCATGCTGTCTAATCAGCATCTTGATATACCACACCTGTGAGGTGGATGGATTATCTCGGCAAAGGAGAAGTGTTTATGTATTTTTTCTTTTATTTTACAGGTTTTTATCATTTTTAGTGGGTGTTTTTTATTCATTTGTATTTCAGTTTTATTATTTCAGTACATTTTTTGTTATTTTAGTATATCAAGTTACACTAAACTAAAATAATACATTATAAAATAGTTAATTAATTGTATTTCAGAAAATATTTTTTGTGGTTTTAGTAGTTCTCTTTGAGACACTATTACACTTTTTATTCATATTTAATTACTTTTTATTTTCCATTTTAATTCTAAAGTTTTAGTAATTTTGCTGTGTGTTTTTAGCATTCATATTTATAGAAAAATATAACAACCCTGACTAGACCATCTAGAGACTTTCCCAGTAATCAAACACCTAACAATGCATTATAAGCCTGTCAGAGTCTATTCATCTCAATATAAAGTCCGCCTCGGGTGGCAATCAAGCGAGAAGGAAATGGACCGGCATGAGGTCATTCAACATTTAGTCACGTTCAGCGGTCATCTATGTAATGCTGGAGCCCAGTTTCCCCACTTACTGTACTGGACTTTTTACCCCCTTCAATTACTATGATGGAGGGTTTAACCTTTGACCCATGATGTCATCGCCGTCGGTCAGGTGGCCGCAGCCTTCATTACGCAGGAGGTTTATGAGAAACATCAAGAGGTTTGGTTAAACACACGGACGCAGCTGTCGAAGCGCAAACTTTCTCACCCAGCAGGTATGACGTTTAATCGCAGGAAATGTTTACAGCCTGTTAGCTGTAATCAGAGAGCCAGGCGCATCAGACCGTCTGCTGATGTCATGAGTGAATTCTTGCCTTTCTCTGGATGCACAAATTGGTGCTAAGCCACGCTGGCGAAAAGCAACCTTAACAATCCTAATAGTCTGTGTGTTTTATAGCAAAAAGGCGTTTAAAATCAAGCCTCTCTCAAATGCATGCATTATTGCAAAAACTATATTGTAGCCCAGCTCTAATCTACTATATGCAACTATTAGGCATGAGGATATTATAAGAATTAACATCAAATTATTTGTAAAACTGTTTAGAAATCTAACGTGTATTAAGAAAAACATGAATACGTTTTACTTGACTTGTCGAGTTGGCTTTTGTGTTGTTCCTCTGATGGCAGAAGTGTTGTTTGTTCTCCTTCAGGCATCGTCTGCATCTCCGAAACATCATCTAGGACAATAAAAAGACCCCAGATGAGCTAATGTTGGTACACACACTTCACACAGATGTGTGTATGTTGAAAGTGTGTGCTGGATCAGATGGATCGCAGATGATGGAAATGCAAGATTATTTAACAAATGCACAATAATACAGCACGCAGCAGTAATTCCTAACAATTAAACTTAGCTTTGAAAAATAAAAATAAATGCTAAATAAAATATAACATATCACCCATCAAACATGAATGCAAAAAGAAATGGATTTTTATATTTCCAATTTTCCACCACAATAATACTGCTATTTGACAGGCCATTGCTATACGGTTGCAATGCAATGCAATAAAATCATTTGAATTATATATTGCCACGATGGTAATGCCACTACTTGCCAGACCAATTCTATGTGGTTTTTAAAAATAAATAATTAAATAATCAAATTAATAAAATATATGAAAAGCAGATGAACTGTTATTTTTGCAAATGTACCATTTAGAAGAATAAAATAAAAAATATTCCCAACAAACATGCCAAAAATTTTATTTTAATATTTCTTCTACAGTCATGCCAGGCCATTGCAATACAGTTGCTAAGGTGTTCTGTGTGTTTGCAGCATGTCACGTCTGCAAACGTAAGAATTACACTATATTTACAGAAGATGCCAAGTTCTTGGATGACTGAACTTATAAAAGATGCATGTTATCACAAAGGCAAGAACCAAAAACCCTAAATCACTAGCCCTAAGCATGATTTTCTTAAAATGTATGATTAACAAATAAAAAAATAAAAAAGTGGGAAAATGTAATAGACAAAGAACCTTTCGGTGAAGAACCTTTCACTTTTGCCTTAGCATGCAGAACATTTTAATAATCCAAAGAACCTTTTTCAACTTTTGTGGACTGGATGTTAAAAATTCTTCATGGAACCAGAGATGCCATTAAAGAATCTTTATATTTAAGAGTATATAAAAGTCACTTGAAAGGCAAAGGCTTGTGGACGAGATCCTACATGTTTTCCTCACACAGTAATGGACATGTTTGTGACGGTCAAGCCTGGAGACAGGCGGTGAGGAGACAGCTGGAGAACACACGTCTCAGCAGTTGTGATCTTGCTGAAGTCAGTGTCAGTTGTTCGAGTCAGATGTTTAAAGCCCACATTCATCTGAACACAACTGACGGCTCGCTTTTCAACCTCACACGTGCAGCTATATTTAAACGTGCACTAAATACTTGATGTTTTTCACTGGTATACGGCAAAGATCTTTAATTAAAGATGTCATACGGTTTATAAAATATTATAAAACGTAAATTAAATAAATATAAAACAAATAAAAATACAAAATAAATATATTTTATAAAAATCTTGTACTATTTCTAAAATTAAAAACCACAAATTTTATACAGGACATTAAGTAGCAACCCAACACAGTATAAACTGCACAAATGTAGCAAAATATCTTTAAAATCAAACAGAAACTGCACCAAAAATAACGTAAAATAAATTACACGACTGAGGGCTGAGGTGTAAAATTAACACATTTGTAAATACATAAACAACAGCAGAAGTGTCATTTACCTGCCAAACAAATATAACAAAGCAAGGTTATTATTATCATTAAATAAAACTAATATCAGGAAATAAAGCTGGTAAATGAAATAAGGCTGAAATAAAATAAATATTAGATAGAAAAATAGAAATACTGCTGTGGCAAGTAACTGAAATAAGTTTACATTAATGCACTAAATTTACTAAATGAAAATGAATATAAAACTGAAATAAAATTAACCTGACTATAAACAAATAATATTAACTAGTAATATTACCACAACCACAATATATATATATATATATTGATGAAAAAGCACAAAAAAATCCTAGAAACTAAAATGAAAATATAAAAATAAAATATAATTCAAAATATAAATAATTTTAATGTTACATAAATAATATTACAATATTGCAAAATATTACATTAGTATTAGCCCTCTATGTCCACAACAAAACACATGGTATTTTTCTATACAATTTATTATGGACATCTAGGGGTGTGCGATATATATCGTCTGAGATAATATCGTAATTGTTGATGTAAAGAAGTGCGATTTGATATTATTGAATATTTTGCAAAAACCATTCAAAACACCCCTACAGCGCCGCGCACATTACATGAAGTCTAGACTATTGCCCGTACACATTTACAGTGTGCTCTTTCACTGCATGATTCAGTTTATTAAAATACATTTAGAATTAGCACAAATTCAAAACATGGGGGAGAAAATTAATAGCCTATATTTATACCAATTGATAAATTTCACACGAAGAAAGACGTTTTTCTCAAAATATTACCATGATATTGATTGATACAGATTGAACAGTTCGATAAACAAGAAGTTAATTAGGAGAATTACATTTTAAACACAACATTTACTGTTTTTGCAAATATCAGTATTCATCGTTTTATGTTTAATATATCAAAATCTTATTTATGCATTTGTAATGGCAGGTTAAATGCATTCATGTCTTCTTGCATTAAACAGTGCATCTAAATGCCACTTCAGATGCAGCTTCTGTGTTGATTTAATTTGCTTGGTGACAGTCCAAATGTCTTCTAATTCACTGATTAAATATAAGAATTTGACTCAAAGATAGTAGACACTTTAAAAATGGCTTTATAAAGGCAAAAATGCCCATTAAATATAACAATTCTGTTAAAACTTATTGGAAAAGATTAATTTCCATCAGTGTGAACTGACCAACACACAGAATATAAAGAATATCAAAAACTTTAGGAGTCAGCTGTCCATGACAGTGCTTAAGATACCAGCACAATAACACACGCGGCAAAATATTGTTACGATAAAATCCCAGAAAATATTGAGATATTATTATTGACAATATTGCACAGCCCTATGGACATCAGCATTTTATTATTTTCATTACCACTGTCGTCTGTGAACGATCAGAACAGACCTGTAAAATTATTTTAGGTCATGTGACACCAGTGTGAGTGGATGCAATATTAAACAGTACTATTCATCTCTTTGTGTGTCTCTCATTAATTAGAGTCCCATCGAAGTAGAACTTGATACTCCATTTACTTCCGTAAAGAAATGAAAAGATTCAATGGTAACTTGTCAGTAAAAGGCTGTGGCTTGCAGTCATTCATTTGAGAGGAAGATTAGGGGTCGCCACAGCGTCCCTTTTGAATTACAGTGTGCAGAAAAGGAGCACTGTTCATTTAATTACCCCTAAATGAGGGGAAAATGTATGATCCAATCATCTAGGCTTGGAATTAGATCATGTGTCATGACATCATCCTTCTGTCTTTCTCTGTCTAATTCTCTCAGTCTGACCGAAGCTTGTTAAGGAAAGTTAGATTAATATATTAAATCATGTCATACTTGTTTTCGCAATGGTCAAATTAGTCTTGGTTTTCATGGTTTCTTTTTCGCCAAAACTGAACTAAAAATATGTTCCTCTTAACTCACATTATAAGCCATTTAGCATTATTATTAATATATTAAAAAGACCCACATGATGGCTCACTTTGAGAAATACAGAAACACTGGTTTAAAGCCACATGTCAAAAGGAGTATGAATACTAGAGCGCATACGAATAAAACCATCTGAAGTCCTAAAAAACAACATTACAGCGAGCAATGGCAGCCCAGTTGTTGTCTTTGTTGTTCATTGGATTGTGTGTTATTTAGGGTGTGGAGATTCACAGAAACATCTGTTCTGATACTGGAAATGTGCAGTTAAATTTAGTTTGAAGCTAAGACTACACAATATTGATATGCTAAATGTTGAGATGAACAACTGAAGGCCTATTCCTCTACTGTAGAGATAAAACATGCAGCAATGTCTTATTTACTGTCTGTAAAAACAAATATTACACGTCTACACACTCTATATGACTTCTATTCAGCAAATGCTACGTTTCAGTCTCAGAAATGCAACTTTGAAACATTTAAGTGTTGACAGCAACAATCTGAATGCTAGACAGCTCAAATCTGTTAGCATTGGGGAAACCAATCACAAATTCACAAACGAATAAATTACTGCAATTTAAAAAATGTAAAGGCATGAATAATTGTACAAATGTAAATAAACTCAGTGAATAAACTCGCCTCGTGGATTATCCCAGTCCTCTTTGAGGTAAATACAATCGGCGGCCATCTTGATTAGTTCCCGCGCAGGTGCTTTCGGCGGTTGAGCTGTGTTTTGATTCACCAAAAGAACCGGTGTTCTGTCGATTTGTCATACCCTGTCAGATTTTGCTACTTCCCATTAAAACAGGGGGTAGTACAATTCGACAACGAAAAATGCTACCTATCAAATTATGTTTTATTAATGTGTACACTTACCACAACCCTAAACCTACCTTTACAGTAATGCACATACACTAATTACGTGTTATATTTGCGGTTAAGAGATACAGCTACCGGAAACCAACAATAAATATTTGTTCTACCTATTAGATTGTGTTTTATTAACGTGTACACAAACCACAACCCTAAACCTGCCCCTTGCAGTAATGCAGATGCATTAAATATTGTTGTTCAGCGTGAGAAAAAGGATGCAATATTGACGTGCCGAGGTAGGAATATCTGACGGGGATAAAATGTCAGGACAAGCGTGCTCAACGTGCTCAAGAGTCACACGTTCGGGAATCGGATTTCCAAAGTTCTGCTAATCTGAAAGCTATGAAAACTATCTCTGTATTTATCCTCTGTGTCTTCCTATTATGTCATTTTATTGCCCTATTTTTTTAATGATGGGGGGTATTCAAGTGCGTACTATTGTTGTTGTTTTTTGTTTTTTACTTTGTCTTTGTTCATAATTGTTATTGTATTATAATTTTAATGCTTAGACTGTTTTTTTGTTTAAATTTGCTAAAACGAAAAAAAAAAATCACCAAAAAGAACCGGACTTCATTGGTTGCGCCATATTCCGAAAGTATTCCGTGTTGAAAACATGGATTCACTGAAATGATTCGGATCTTAAGAATTAAGCTTATGCTTTCGGGAAGCAGAACAACTATTCAGCAACCATTCATCTAATTATATGACTCTATTTCTCATCCAAAGTCTCTGAAAAAGTTTGATTGCTTTATACAATAGTTCGCCTAAAGTCACTGATGATTGTGCATGTGGTCTGCTTTACCATATTAAAGTACAGCCTTTACTTTTGTCTCCCACAGGGCGTTTCATTCAGCGAGTTTAAACCACAGCACCGCTAAACCATCAGACTCACAGCATCTGCTCTTTCTGCAGTTGTTATTTACTTGCATTCCTGCAGCAGTTGGATGTGGTGAACAATTTGAGTGTGTGTGTGTGTGTGTGTGTGTGTGTGTGTGTGTGTGTGTGTGTGTGTGTGTGTGTGTGAGTGTGTGTGTGTGTGTGTGTGAGGCATCTCTTATCATGACACACTGGGTCAGATGTGAATTCTTTGTGGTCAAATAGACAGATGACTCTTGTACAAACTCAACATGTTCTAAGCTACCATGTTTCCAAAAAAATTATACAATCTCAAATATGTAGCCTATATAAAAATCTTACTTTTCAATATATACATAGTATATATGTAACTATATATGTATTTAGTTTATAAAAATGTGAAGCTACAAAAATACCATACATTTTTAAGCTGCCAGTGTGTTCGACCAAAGACTTTAGAAAACTTTAAACTAAAGGGACTTTGGTTCGATTTAAAGGGGCTGTGCAGATCGATCTGTGTTTGACTTCAAAATGCTGCAATAAGATATGAAACATGCAGAGCTGTCCATTAGTCCTTAGCTCTCGCAGAGTCGTCGTATACTTCGAAGTCAAACACCGATCTGTCTGCACAGTGCTGCTTCTGTTGGATGGGCCGGCACTGAATCCATATTTCCATTCCAAAGATAACCAAACATACTCAGGTGAAGTAACCGTTTTACTGCTAACTAGTGAAACACTCCCTTATCATGACGAGCTGCAGCTCAAAACACATGTTAGATGGAAACATTGTGCTTTATGATGGAGTTTGTAGCTTAGTTTGAGCTGCAATTCAGTTCAACAGAAATCAGTTGAAAGCATCCGGTCATCTCATACCACTGAAGTGAATGTTCAATTTATCAGTATACATTGCAATAAATATTTGCTAAATTATTGTTGTATCTGATTGTATTAGTCTATATAAAGTAATAGTCAATGTAAAAACAGCAAAAGGGAGAAGCAGATGAACACAAAACAGCAGAACAACATAAGGGTCAACTTTATCATTAGAATTATTGCTAGGGACAATTTAGCAGTCGCTGGATATTGGTAGGGACCCTACTAAATTCTATGCCCTTGGAAAGTGTCTTACTGAGCCCAAACTTTTGAACAGTAGTGTATATAATAATAACTTCACAGACAGATGTTCGTGGTTTCCAGAGAAAAGGCCATACGTGTGTAATTAGTTTGTGTCTGTGTGACGTGCTGATGATGTTCAGCTCTCTGAAGACTCGTGTCTGTAATCATCATGATGGTCAAGCAGCAGCTGCTCCTCCTCCAGCAGCTGCCAATCACACGCAGCGCTTTAGAAGCTGGACAGCTGACCTCCAGCACTCACCAGCTTGTGCTGTCAATCACACCATCAGCTCTGCTCAGGATCCACTCCTCACTGACTCCTGAACTCAAACAGGGACGTCCTGCCAGAAATCAGAAAAACTACAGTGATGGGTAATGCAACGGCACCGAATGATCATTGTGTTCATTTACCATTGCATATGCATTCTCAAAGGTCATTTTAGAAAACATGTTAATACTGTGATGTGTTTTTATGGCTACATGTTCACACATATATATTCAGTTTTGTTTGTATAGTGCTCTCAACTAAACATGTATCATGCTATTCATAAAATAACTGAAGAAACAAATGATTGCTTAAATGAATGATTGAATAAATAAATAAAATGTATGGATGGATGAAAATAAATGTCAAGGATCAATAAAGTATTTAATAATTAAATTATTGAATGAATGAAATAAATAAATGATTGGATGGGTGGATGTATAAATACAAAATTAAATACAATTTAGACAATTGTGGAAGAATTTTCCTTCAGGATTAATAAATTCCAATGACACAGAAGTTATTATGATGGATGAAGATGACGTATGTTTCCCACAAAGATGAGATTGAATGTCGAGGTTAGTTTGGTTCATATCTGCTCCTGTTGAATATAAGTTACAAATAATGCTGTCAAACCACCTTCAGAAACAAAACCATGCTTCATGATGACCACTGCTTTATACTCATAAAAACAAAACAGGATCAGTTATAAATAATTCATAGATAGTTTTAAGAGGAAAATGTGTTTGAGTTTAAGATCACGTTTTAATGTGAAGGCAACAAACATGTTCTCCATATTAAAGAAAATACATAAGTTTGTGTGCAAAGAAAAGTAGGGCCTAATACTTTCATTGTTCATTTAATTTCAAACAGAAAAACTAAGATGCTAAAAGATTAAAGCAAACGGCTCCATCTCGAGTCCATGCTGAGGAACAGGAGATGGAGAAGATGACAGCAGGAGCATGAGATGAATGAGAAGAACTCATGGAGGAGAAAAAGATGCAGCTAAAGGTGAAGAACTGATGAAGGAGCCATTCTAGTGTATGCGCTCACCACACACCAGCTACAGGTGGAGAGGAGAGAGAGATATAGAGCCAATCAAGTGTATGCGCTCACCACACACCAGCTACAGGTGGAGAGGAGAGAGATAGAGCCAATCAAGTGTATGCTCGCCACACACCAGCTACAGGTGGAGAGGAGAGAGAGTCATAGAGACAATCAAGTGTATGCGCTCACCACACACCAGCTACAGGTGGAGAGGAGAGAGAGTCATAGAGACCAATCAAGTGTACGCTCACCACACACCAGCTACAGGTGGAGAGGAGAGAGAGTCATAGAGACCAATCAAGTGTATGCGCTCACCACACACCAGCTACAGGTGGAGAGGAGAGAGTCATAGAGTCAATCAAGTGTATGCGCTCACCACACACCAGCTACAGGTGGAGAGAGAGAGAGTCATAGAGACAATCAAGTGTATGCGCTCACCACACACCAGCTACAGGTGGAGAGGAGAGAGTCATAGAGTCAATCAAGTGTAGCTCACCACACACCAGCTACAGGTGGAGAGGAGGAGAGAGACATAGAGACAATCAAGTGTATGCGCTCACCACACACCAGCTACAGGTGGAGAGGAGAGAGAGACATAGAGACAATCAAGTGTGCGCTCACCACACACCAGCTACAGGTGGAGAGGAGAGAGAGTCATAGAGTCAATCAAGTGTACGCTCACCACACACCAGCTACAGGTGGAGAGGAGAGAGAGTCATAGAGACAATCAAGTGTATGCGCTCACCACACACCAGCTACAGGTGGAGAGGAGAGAGAGTCATAGAGTCAATCAAGTGTATGCGCTCACCACACACCAGCTACAGGTGGAGAGGAGAGAGAGTCATAGAGTCAATCAAGTGCGCTCACCACACACCAGCTACAGGTGGAGAGGAGAGAGTCATAGAGCCAATCAAGTGTATGCGCTCACCACACACCAGCTACAGGTGGAGAGGAGAGAGAGTCATAGAGACAATCAAGTGTGCGCTCACCACACACCAGCTACAGGTGGAGAGGAGAGAGAGACATAGAGACAATCAAGTGTATGCGCTCACCACACACCAGCTACAGGTGGAGAGGAGAGAGAGTCATAGAGACAATCAAGTGTATGCACTCACCACACACCAGCTACAGGTGGAGAGGAGAGAGAGTCATAGAGTCAATCAAGTGTATGCTCACCACACACCAGCTACAGGTGGAGAGGAGAGAGAGTCATAGAGTCAATCAAGTGTATGCCACCACACACCAGCTACAGGTGGAGAGGAGAGAGAGTCATAGAGACAATCAAGTGTATGCTCACCACACACCAGCTACAGGTGGAGAGGAGAGAGAGTCATAGAGCCAATCAAGTGTATGCGCTCACCACACACCAGCTACAGGTGGAGAGGAGAGAGAGTCGTAGAGACAATCAAGTGTATGCTCTCACCACACACCAGCTACAGGTGGAGAGGAGAGAGAGTCATAGAGACAATCAAGTGGATGGGGATAATTAGGAGGCCATGATTGACGAGGGCCAGTGGAGAGGATTTGGCCAGGACACCGGGGTCACACCCCTACTCTTTACGAGAAGTGCCATGGGATTATTAATGACCACAGAGAGTCAGGTCCCCGGTTTAACGTCTCATCCGAAAGACTATGTTTTTTACAGTATAGGATCCCCGTCACTACACTGGTGTGTTAGGATCCACACAGACCACAGGGTGAGCACCCCCTGCTGACCTATCTAACGCCTCTTCCAGCAGCAACCTAGTTTTCCCAGGAGCTCTCCCATCCAGGTACTGACCAGCTCAACCCTGCTTAGCTTCAGTGGGTGACCGGTCTTGGGCTGTAGGGTGATATGGCTGCCGGCTTTCGGGTCGGGAGGTCAGTCTGACAAGACAGATGACTGAGAATATCTGTTCACTGTCTGTTATCACTTCAGGGCTTTCTCAGCTCCTCCTGAAGCTTTTCTCTCTGAAAGGTTGTCTGCAGATACGACGGCTGTAAATGTTCTTACTGATATTTCCTTCTCACACAAAGAAAGAAGGAAAGAAAGAAAGAAACAAGAATTCCTCAAAAAATATTCCTCTTTCCCTTACAAAAAACAGAAATGAAAAAATATAGATATACTCATATTACATATATATGCATTTGCTGCTGAATGTGTAATAAAACAATTATTATAGAAATTATAAAACAATAAAATAATAGAAAATAAAAATATCTTCATTGTATGAAGAAGATAGATATGATCATATACATATATATTGGGAAATATATTTAATTTCAATATTTTATATATTTGTACATTTTTTCTTTAGATTAAACTTTTTCATTAAACTTTTTTTTAAATTAAACTAAGAAATGTGGTAACAGGCAACATATTTCAATATTAACAATTATGAAAGCAAGCATATAACTTAAGATATTTTTTCATAGTTCATGATATATTGATAATATAAAGGTGTTTTCTTTTTGTTAAATTCTTCTCTTCACTAGTCAATTTTTTTCATGGATTTCTATTGAACAATAAGCAATGAGTCATAAATGTGATGAAGTGAAGGGCTTCTTCAGTTCTGGTTGCTATTGAGTGAGGTTTACACACAGCCCTTACTGGCAGTGATTTCTGCTGGAGCTGAAGTGAATCAACCGCTGGTTCATTATCGCGGAGGTCCGAGACTCCAGCACAGCGAATAAACACGAGCTGCTCTAGAGTGTCAGTCGCACGCTTTTTGAGGTCAGACTAGGAGAGCAAAGATCAGCAAACAAGCGATGATCATCAAAACCCTCTCGAGATGATCATCAAAACCCTCTCGAGATGATCATCAAAACCCTCTCGTCAGGGCTAAAACAGCCTGTGTCAGTCAGAGCGCCTCTTTTGAGGTCAGGGGAGTGAGGTTTACACACCGCCCTTACTGGCATACATCCGTTACACTAGGTAAGCGTTGGGGTGGTGCGGTTGCTACGGAAGCGAGTCAGAGGCAGTGATTTCTGCTGGAGCTGAAGTGAATGAGCCGCTGTGTTATTATCAACGGAGGTGATTCTGAGACTAAAGCACAGCGAATAAACACGAGCTGCACTAGAGTTACACGCTTTATACAGACTAGGAGAGCAAACATCAGCAAACCCTCGAGATGATTCATAACCAGCAGATGGCGCTGTTTGCCCACATTATTCATCTCTAAACTTCTATATAGTTGTTTTATGTTCATCAAACATGAATATGACAGAAATACATTTTCATTTATTCAGACGTTTTTGTTTGTAATATATCTGTATACAGTATATTTAATTATTGGAATAATTAAACATATAAATAATTGTATAGAACTTACAAAATAATACAGAGGCCCTAATGTTTTTTAAATATAATTTTTCAAGACATATGATTTGATAATTTGACTATTGGATTTTATTTATAACTCTAGAAACCACTTATTATAAATTAGAACATTTCAACCAAATGTCAATTTCTAACAAATATATTTTAATTAAATACATAAAACATAATTGAAGGCTATACAATTATCAATATATTTTTTCTCTACCCAATATTAAAATATTAGAGAAACATTTTCATCTAGATGTACATTTATAAACTGTTCATATTTCATAGTCATAATTAATATATTTGATCATATCAAATAATTTGAAATAGTTAAATATAGAAAAAATAAATACAATTTAAAAATAAAAATATATATATAGATAATATTTTATTGTATTACATATTTTATTATAATAATATATATTAGAAAAATACTTACATTTTAAATACAGTCAAAGCGAAATGTATTCAGACACGTCCATATTTCTCACATCATCATTCGCTATAGTTGAGAAAACAATAATAAAATATGAAAGAACTGTTTTTAAACTTTGATGTGTAATGAATTGGTTGAATAGCTGTCCTCTGTTTAATTTAATAACACTATTAGATAAGACTAATTCAGCTCTAATCACTGCTTATCTTTGTTCAGTCTGAGGCGTACACAGATCATATTAGTTATTAAAGAAACACACTTCAACAAAACATGGTCAGGTCCCAATATTTGATCAGTTTTACTTCATTTAATTTGGGGTATAATTATGTCAGTGTACTTTATTTTGTTATACTCACGTACATAAATGAAATATATTGACCAGCGCCCAGAAGAAAAATTATATTTAAAAAAGGATATCTGGTGTCTGAATAATTCTTAATTTGACTGTATATAGGATATTTATTTAAATATTAAAATGTATTTTATTAAATACTATATAATCATTTTTGTATTATTCTCTCTCTCTCTCTCTATATATATATATATATATCAAACACAATAAACCATTAGGTGACATCTCACTATTAAAGTGATGAAGTGTTAAAATATTACTCAAAATTGATATTTTGGTACACACATCTGGACTAAACAATCTTAAGTAAAACAACATCTTTTATTCAGTAATACCATATATAATGCAATTGCATATCTTTGGCGAAAATAAATTTGATAAACATTTTTATTAACAGAGGTTAGCGTACAAAAAACAAGGGTTTGTCTGTCTAGCAGACGGGAACGAACTCATACTGAGGTGTCAGAAAGTCATGAGAACATCATTCACACACAACCACGCACGGTTCATTCACAAACATCTGCAGGAACATCTATCAGTGAACCCGCAGTGCATCATGGGACGGCGAGCGGATGATCACGTGGCAGTGCTGATAAACTATGGCGGTTTACAAAAACACAATTTCACATACACTCATGTTAAAAACGAGTCATCTGGAGTCAATGTTTTCCCAGAATTCATCTTGCTTCATGGGTGAATCTCACGAATACATGTCACAACCATCTTTCAATCAATATTACTTAAAAAAATAATAATAATAAAAGGGAAAAAACTAAAACATATCCATCTATCTCCACACACACGCTCGCACGCACACATATTTATATTAATAAAAAATACAATGTATATAAAATGTGCAATATTACAACGTCAAAAAGCAAAACAAAAAGAACCGATCCTAATCTGAAATCTTACTTTTGTGACCGGTTTGGTGAGATTCACCCTCACTGGGTCTTGGCAGGTGTATTAGTCAATACTTCTGAAGCTGATGCACACACATGTGGTAAAGCGGTCTTGGCAGGTGTATTAGTCAATACTTCTGAACCTGATGCACACACATGTGGTAAAGCGGTCTTGGCAGGTGTATTAGTCAATACTTCTGAACCTGATGCACACACATGTGGTAAAGCGGTCTTGGCAGGTGTATTAGTCAATACTTCTGAAGCTGATGCACACACATGTAGTAAAGCGGTCTTGGCAGGTGTATTAGTCAATACTTCTGAACCTGATGCACACACGTGTGGTAAAGCGGTCTTGGCAGGTGTATTAGTCAATACTTCTGAACCTGATGCACACACATGTGGTAAAGCGGTCTTGGCAGGTGTATTAGTCAATACTTCTGAAGCTGATGCACACACATGTGGTAAAGCGGTCTTGGCAGGTGTATTAGTCAATACTTCTGAACCTGATGCACACACGTGTAGTAAAGCGGTCTTGGCAGGTGTATTAGTCAATACTTCTGAAGCTGATGCACACACATGTGGTAAAGCGGTCTTGGCAGGTGTATTAGTCAATACTTCTGAACCTGATGCACACACATGTGGTAAAGCGGTCTTGGCAGGTGTATTAGTCAATACTTCTGAACCTGGTGCACACACGTGTGGTAAAGCGGTCTTGGCAGGTGTATTAGTCAATACTTCTGAAGCTGATGCACACACATGTGGTAAAGCGGTCTTGGCAGGTGTATTAGTCAATACTTCTGAACCTGATGCACACACATGTGGTAAAGCGGTCTTGGCAGGTGTATTAGTCAATACTTCTGAACCTGATGCACACATGTGGTAAAGCGGTCTTGGCAGGTGTATTAGTCAATACTTCTGAACCTGATGCACACACATGTGGTAAAGCGGTCTTGGCAGGTGTATTAGTCAATACTTCTGAACCCGATGCACACACGTGTGGTAAAGCGGTCTTGACAGGTGTATTAGTCAATACTTCTGAACCTGATGCACACACATGTGGTAAAGCGGTCTTGGCAGGTGTATTAGTCAATACTTCTGAACCTGGTGCACACACGTGTGGTAAAGCGGTCTTGGCAGGTGTATTAGTCAATACTTCTGAACCTGATGCACACACATGTGGTAAAGCGGTCTTGGCAGGTGTATTAGTCAATACTTCTGAACCTGATGCACACATGTGGTAAAGCGGTCTTGGCAGGTGTATTAGTCAATACTTCTGAACCTGATGCACACACATGTAAGCGGTCTTGGCAGGTGTATTAGTCAATACTTCTGAACCTGATGCACACACATGTGGTAAAGCGGTCTTGGCAGGTGTATTAGTCAATACTTCTGAACCTGATGCACACACATGTGGTAAAGCGGTCTTGGCAGGTGTATTAGTCAATACTTCTGAACCTGATGCACACACGCGTGGTAAAGCGGTCTTGACAGGTGTATTAGTCAATACTTCTGAACCTGATGCACACACATGTGGTAAAGCGGTCTTGGCAGGTGTATTAGTCAATACTTCTGAACCTGATGCACACATGTGGTAAAGCGGTCTTGGCAGGTGTATTAGTCAATACTTCTGAACCTGGTGCACACACGTGTGGTAAAGCGGTCTTGGCAGGTGTATTAGTCAATACTTCTGAACCTGATGCACACACATGTGGTAAAGCGGTCTTGGCAGGTGTATTAGTCAATACTTCTGAACCTGATGCACACACGTGTGGTAAAGCGGTCTTGGCAGGTGTATTAGTCAATACTTCTGAAGCTGATGCACACACATGTGGTAAAGCGGTCTTGGCAGGTGTATTAGTCAATACTTCTGAACCTGATGCACACACGTGGTAAAGCGGTCTTGGCAGGTGTATTAGTCAATACTTCTGAACCTGATGCACACACATGTGGTAAAGCGGTCTTGGCAGGTGTATTAGTCAATACTTCTGAACCTGATGCACACACATGTGGTAAAGCGGTCTTGGCAGGTGTATTAGTCAATACTTCTGAACCTGATGCACACACGTGTAAAGCGGTCTTGGCAGGTGTATTAGTCAATACTTCTGAACCTGATGCACACACGTGTAGTAAAGCGGTCTTGGCAGGTGTATTAGTCAATACTTCTGAACCTGATGCACACACGTGTAGTAAAGCGGTCTTGGCAGGTGTATTAGTCAATACTTCTGAACCTGATGCACACACATGTGGTAAAGCGGTCTTGGCAGGTGTATTAGTCAATACTTCTGAACCTGATGCACACACGTGTGGTAAAGCGGTCTTGGCAGGTGTATTAGTCAATACTTCTGAAGCTGATGCACACACGTGTGGTAAAGCGGTCTTGGCAGTGATGACATATTCTTGGCTATTTTGGCAGCAGAGGAGCAAGCACAGGTTTTGTAGACACTGATGTTGTGGGGTCCAGACTCGATGTTTATTCTTGGTGTGGGTAATGAACTGTTTTTGGCACAGGTCCTGCGTGTGCTTCTGCTTTGGGTCTGTTGTCTCCTGATTCACGTTACAGACGGACGGGGAAATGAAGAACACAAAGCCTGCTGAACAAACTTCATTCTGCTCTGCGGCACCTTATACGTCCTCCACGAACACACAGCATGATAATCATCAGATCGAAAACATCAGGCTTTTGTATATGTGGCAGTAATTCAGTAGTTTCCCATTAAAACTTCAGTGGATCATATTTCACCCCAAAATAATAATTACATCCCATTATTATAACTAAAGTTTGATGTTTGAGCTTTAAATTTGCTTGTATATCAACTTCTCTTTTTCTTTGTTTTACCTTATTACGGTTTCAAATACTGCAATACTCTTAAATTATTAAAATCATTGTAAATTAGAGATGGTATAACAAACACTACCATGATTCGTAATTAACAATGATCTGTTTTCATATTAGATTATTTTAATTTTAAATTAAAACGAAGGCATTTTATTAAATGCCATTTTCCCAGAATTCAGTAATTTGAAGGTAAAATGTGCTTAAATGTCATCGTGTAAAAAACTAAAATCTCAATCTTCATTTTCTTTATGTAAAATATAATTTTGGGGTGAAATATGAGCTTTTCTTTAGTGGTTTCGTGTGATTCACCCTCATATGAACATGTATCTCTACATCTACCCCCCCGTCTCGAGTTCCTCAAGCGTTAAATGATTTAAATCCAGTGTTGATCTTCTCAAGTCTGCGTTAAAACACGCGATGAATGGACACAGAAACACATGCATACATAATCACACACACACACATATATATATATATATATGAAGAGGAAATATACACGGCTTGCGTGTCTTTGCATAGGCTCTGAACAGAGCGAATCAAACAGCGAGCTGATGAAGCATCTGCACGGATCACACACAGAAGAGAGAGAAAGAAAGTCCAGTCCTCCGCGGTTCATTCAGAAGAGAGAGAGAGAAAGTCCAGTCCTCCGCGGTTCATTCAGACCGGCTCCGGAGTCTGTTTATGAATCCTTCCGCTGATATTCACGATCCGGCTTTGATTCGGGTCAGTTCAGTGTAGTTCAGGCTCATAGTGTAAATCTCATGAACACGTTCAGGTCATATTTCACTCAATACACTTCGTTCAAATATTAGTCTTCATTAAAAAGAAGTCTATTTTAGTACTGTTGTAATATATATTTTTGCATTGTAACATTTTCATGACAACTAAGCATTTATAAGGAAATAAATTACATTAAGGTAGAAATTAATGTATTGGTTTTTAATACTAATTTTCACAGATTTATAAATGTAAAAAAAAAAAGTTTTGTACATTCCACCTCAAATCTGTAAAAACATGCTATTACATTATTAATAAGCATCACTGCAACTGCAACTAAAAAATACTTTATTACAGTAATTACAATTATTGAGAAAATTTGGAATTCTGAAGAAAATGTCCCAATGCAAAATAGTATACATTTTAATGCAATATAATTAATTGTCTTTATGTTTGATTCTGGACTGAAGTGTGACCTATTTGCATGAGATTTACCCCATAAACATCACCAAACACCACTGACCACGGATCCTTAAAGAAAAGACACAGTTATCCGTAGATCCTTTCTGCACACATGGACACATATCCAGCACCTCTGAGGAGGACGAGTGGAACGCCACCCGCCTGATGAGAATTATTGCATTCTTTGTTCTGTACAAATAAAAATAGCAAGGAATCTTGACGTAATTGGACGAGAGGTTAGTGCTTCGAACACCAAAGACATGCACTCGTTCTCTGTATAAATAACCGATTCACTTGGAAGAGTGGGACACTCACTTAAAGAGGAAGCATGCAAACGTTTAAGAGAATAAACACACAAGTCTCTCCCTATCCGAGAGAAATCCTTCATCCTGAAGCACAACCTGCGTTTCTCCGTAAGTCTCAGTATGGCTTCGTTCACCTCCACGTGAGGGTTGCTATTGCCGTAGTTTGAGTCAGGGAGGGAATGCTCTCGTATAAAAACAAGAGAGAAGGTTTCAATGATGAGAAAAACGAGGAGGCACAGTCACTGATACACAGTCCACGGGTTAAAATATCACTAAACCGTTCATTTCCGGGGCTTTTCTGGCGTTTTACTCTTGGCCGTTCGCTTGGAGAGATCCAAGCCGGACCGGATCCCGGCGAGGTGCAACAGAGACCCAGCCGCCTCCTTCAACTCCTCGTCCAGTTCTGGTCTGGACTCGTGACGGGCTCGTTTAACCGGAAGAGGGCACTTGACGGTGAGCGGGCGACGGACGGGGAGCGAGGGCAGACACGGGTTCCTCTCCTCCTCCGAATCCTCGTCGCTGTGGAAGCCCTCGCTGCCGGCGCGGCGGCCCTGGCCCGAGTCACAGCCGGTCTCGTCCAGGGAGGACAGCGAGGATGAGGAAGAGTGAGACGAGCAGCGCTGGAAGGACGAACTGCTGTAATTGTGGTCCTGCTTCGGGTCGCTGCTCACCAGGACCGAATCCGGACACGAGAGGTCTATGGGGCTGTCCGGGTCACCTGAGGACCAAACCACAACACAATCATAATTAGGGATTCAAAATATATCACGATAATTTCCAGTATTTATTGCGATAACAATATCAATGATGATAATTCAGAGAAACTTAGAGACAACAAATATTTCTTTAAATCCTGTTTCTTTAGAGAAAAGTATTCTGTTTCATATTTTTACCCAAAATAGGGTGTTGTGAGCATTAAACACAATATAATGACTATTTAATTAATTCTGGAAACCGGATTCATACTTCTGAATATTATGCAGAAGTATTAGCACTGATGACACTCCAGGAAAGCACTAATAAACTCCTCCTCAAGTTCATGTCCACTTTCTGTATTGTCGCTTCGCACGGTTGCGCAGATAGACGTCAACAACTAGACTTTATCATTATTATCGCGGGAAGACTATATCACAAACAACAAGATACTGTCCATCCCTAATAATAATAATGTGAATATTAAGGCAAGAAAGTAGGGCTGTCACATACAAATTTGAATGTTGAATATTCATCGAATTTAAAATAAAAATCACATTTGAATGCAAAAGCGTAGCTTTATCAGTAGCACACAAGATGCGATGACATCTGGTTGCTTTTTAATGTTTTATTGGCCTATCCAGTTGAACCCAGTAGAAGCGGTGATGCTGCGCTGTTTATTTAAAATGTTATGGAAAGGAGAACATCGATGATGTTGTTTACAAAACTGAATAAATTCAGTTCACACAGAATGCATTTTGTGCATTTTCTAGAGGAACATCTATCACCGTTGCACTCGCATCTCGCACAAGAGAGCCGCATGTTTAGAAAGCCATGTAAAATTCATGTAACTTTATGCTGGGCTTTTTCCCCCATCTCAATGAATCTCGTGTTTTTAAATGAAAAAAGTCCCTTTGTATCAAACTATGCATACACTATGTTGTTTATACTGTAATTGTTTAAGCAACTTAATTATATTTGGTTTATAAGTGTTATGCATTTTTTCACAGATAGTCATGTTATTTCATTGCTTTAATAAACATGCATTAGTAATATTTGCTCGATATGCCCTCTTGTGGCCTCAGGAGAGAAGCCAAAAGCTTTTTCCGCCTAACTGAAATTATGTCTTTTAAATTCGAATGTAGGCTACATTTATGAAAATTAAACATGGTTTTACTACAAATAAAAAAAATAGTTAAAGTAACGCATTAACCATGGTTTTACTATACTAGCCATACAGCTTCACCATGGTTTTTGTAGTAAACTGTGGTTGTACTATCAATCTGAATGACTATACGCATGAACACGTGATCTATGCAATGCCCATATGTCCACAACAGATCCTCCCAGATGGAGATGTTAGTCCTGTCTGAATTGGTAAATGAAAAATCGCAGACGCCCGGTGATAAGAATCGAAACTCAAGCACAGTTTAGAAAACTAGTCCCGTCTGAATAGGGCTTGTGGCTCTAATGGATTTTGGGACATTGTCTTGACAGGTTTCATGAGGTTTAGCCAGTTATAAAATCTTTTCATGTAAAATTTCCATCTCTGAAGTGTCAATCAGTAAACTGCCATTATGAAACGCGTACTCAAGTACTTTTATCTGCCCGTCTTAATGAAGCACTCTTATGATGGTTTATTCTGCTACGGGTGATTAAGGCTCATTAGAGGTAGAGAACACTACAGTGACATGCTTAACGAGGATAAAGACTTGTGAAGGAAGTGCAATGCTGCACTAATTACCAGCAAGAGCTTTTAGCGGCTACGCAGACATATTTTCAAAAACATCTCCATAAATAATGCTGCAAATGTGCCTTTCTGCATGAACCTGAACTAAACTGACTCATCCGCTGCACGAGGCGACACTCAGGGTAACATCAGTCTCACAGATACAGATTTCAGACTTGCCACCATCAACATTATAGAGGCACATGAGAGTATTTGAGAACAGCAGAACGATAGAACGTTAGATAGAACGCACGCACGATCGATCGTTAGATAGATGGAATGTTAGAAAGTGTTAAGTAGATAGAATGTTTGACAGATACAGTGATAGAATGCTCAGTAGATACAACTATAGAATGTTTGATAGATACAAGGATAGTTCGATATATACAACAATAAAATGTTCAATAAAGACAGCGATAGAACGTTCGATAGATACTGTGTTAGAATATTTGATAGATACAACAAGACAACGTTCGATAGATACGGTGATAGAACATTCGATAGATACGATGTTAGAATATTTGATAGATACAGCGATAGAACGTTCGATAGATACGGTATTAGAACATTCGATAGATACGGTGTTAGAATATTTGATAGATACGGTGTTAGAATATTTGATAGATACAGCAAGACAACGTTCGATAGATACAGTGTTAGAATATTTGATAGATACAGCAAGACAACGTTCGATAGATACAACGATAGAACATTCGATAGATACAGCGATAGAACATTCGATAGATACAGTGTTAGAATATTTGATAGATACAGTGTTAGAATGATGATAGATGCGATAGATAGAACATTCGATACAGTGTTAGAATATTTGATAGATACAGCAAGACAACGTGATAGATACAGCAAGACAACGTTCGATAGATACAGCGATAGAACATTCGATAGATACGGTGTTAGAATATTTGATAGATACAGTGTTAGAATATTTGATAGATACAGCAAGACAACGTTCGATAGATACAGCGATAGAACATTCGATAGATACGTGTATTAGAATATTTGATAGATACAGCAAGACAACGTTCGATAGATACAGCAAGACAACGTTCGATAGATACAGTGATAGAACATTCGATAGATACAGCAAGACAACGTTCGATAGATACAGCGATAGAACATTCGATAGATACGGTGTTAGAATATTTGATAGATAAAACAAGACAACGTTCGATAGATACAAGCGATAGAACATTCGATAGATACAGTGTTAGAATATTTGATAGATATAGTGTTAGAATATTTGATAGATATAGTGTTAGAATATTTGATAGATACGGTGTTAGATAAACAACAGAATGTTTTAGAGATACAGTGATAGAACTCAAGATACAAAAAAATAACGTTAGAAACAATGGTACAACGTTAGATACAATAATGTTAGACAATGCTAGAATGATAGAACAATAGATAGAATGATAGATAGAATGACAGTATGATAGAACAACGTTAGATGATAGAATAACAGAACGTTAGAATGACAGACATAATGATAGATTGATGGGGTCTTCTCTTACATGGGTCACTATGGTGTCCAGGGGCCGAGTTTAAGAGCATCATAGCAGTGGCGGCATCAATGTCAGACTCTGTAAAGGACATGAAGACACACAGCGGTCAGAGCACTGCTCAGTGTCAGTGTGTGTGTGTGTGTGTGTGTGTGTGTGTCTATGGGGGGAAATCAATGGACTGGAGTTTCTCTGTTTCCACGCAACCCTTCAGAACGTTTGAATTATTCATTCCCAGCCAGACAGAGGAGAGAGTGAACTCAACTGCTGCCATACTCAAGAAGACGGAGAAAGAAAGGTAACGCTTGATAAGGACAAATAATGAAAACAGTCCAGCCTACATGAGGACAACAAACTAAAATCACAGGGTTCTCATACTTTGTGACCAATGAGTTTCCATACTTTTAAAAGATGAGAAATGGGTATTACTTCTAATAATTAAATACAAATAAATGCAATACATTAAAAAAAAGAAAAAGAAATAAACAAAAAACTACATATAAAACAATTTTCACGTTCCCACGTGAGAAATGTTGTAACAGTGGAGAGCTGTGATTATGAGAACTCACTCAAAGTCATGTGGGTGTGTGTGTAAAACCGGTTTCCTAAACTCACAGGAAGTGTCCTCAATGACTCAAATGATAGTCATTTAACTAGACTTAATCTCTTTCAAGCACACTGGAACATGCATGCTTTTATTTCTTCTGTGAATAACAAGATTTCAAATTGGCACTTGTTTTGACAGACATTCAACTTAAAAAACAGAGACAGCTCACCTTTGAGAGAGCAGCCCTGGAGGAAGAGGTGACGTGCGGGTGAGAAGGCACTGTGACACACACACACACACACACACACACACACAGAGAGACGGACAGTAAGACAAAGCAGGACCATGAGTCAAGGCACTTATGATGACTTGAGAGTCAAATGACAACAGAACCACTTTTTCAGAGAAGATGTGTGGAACAGGGCCGGGTTGCATGAGTGCATCAAACATTAGCTAATGCATCTCCATTAGTTTGTACTCTAGTAAACGTGGGTGTGTTACCTGGGTGGGGAAGCAGGGGGCGTGCAGAAGGAGTGAGCTGAGGGAAAGTGCTGTTTCTTCAGGGCTTGGATCAGATTGGGTCTGTATTCGGGGTCCACACACCACAGAGAGCCCTTCCCATTAACCTAGAAGAAACAACAACACACACAGATAGATCAGCAAGGACAGAAGATGACTTCGGCAAATCGAAAGTAAACAAACACTCACTACGCAGAGACTTTTACTAAACGTGCACTTGGGTCACGCTGACTGAAACAACTGCTCAGGTCGCTTGTTGATTGCTTTTGAGAAAGAACAAATTTACAGACGTTTTCCAGCGTTGAGGCATCAAATCAAATCATTAAAACGGTCTGTTCTGCTTAAAATCCCCAAAACACTGCAGTTGGTTACTTTATATTGTTCAAAGTTCTCCTGTCAATAAAATCCACAGTCATTATACTGCTGTTCGAGGGCTTACCGTTTGGATTAGATTTTTACACACACACACAAATAAATAAATATATTTATATTTATACATACAGTGGTGGCTGGTGCTAAAATAAATTTGGGGGATGGTGCAAACAAACTGAAAGTACGGGCGATCTGGTCCAAGCTCCTTGATCCTTTTTTTTCTTCATCCGAACGCCTTGTGAAGGGTATTTTTGTAAAGATAAAACCGAATTTTCTTTCATCTGGAGATATTGCGCTTGCTTCCACATTAATTAGTACCTGTCTGTCAACTGGACGAGCTGCTGCTGAGTGGAGCGAGTCGTTGAGCGGTCCAATCACATGAGGCCAAACATATCAAAACAATATTGATTCGCTCTAACAACAAAAGTGGGAGGAGCCTGCGCCCCAAGGACAGTTTGAAACAAGCCAATTAGAGCTTAGCCTCAAATCACATGCTTTTGAAAAGTTTGTGTACCTACATACACACTCATTAGTCCAGCACCGCACACAAATATGAAAGAAATATAGTTTAGATTTTTTGATTTTCAATAAATTATAATATAACTAACAGTAGAATACTATGACTAAATGATTTTATTTAGTTAATATTTGCGATATATTTTTTACTTATTGTTAACATGTTAAAGGGGGCAAACTTGAAGGGGGGGCAGCGCCCCCTATTGACCAGCCGCCACTGTATATATATATATATATATATATAATATTTTTTCAAACCTTTCTCCATGTACTGTGTTAGGCTAACACCCTTTTGTTGGTTTTGATTGCTAAATTGTCCTCATTTCTAAGTTAAATGACTGCCCATTTCACTCCAAACACACAGAAAGAAAACTACAAAAGCGGAAGACATTTTACCAGCAGCCCGGTGAGAGGCTCTCGCTGCTCGAAGTGTCTTAATGTGATCATCTAAGCATGTGATAGGCAATACAGACCCTGCTGGGAGTTTACGAGCAGTGGGTGATAAACACCAGAGCACGGCTGTAAACAGGGCGTTTATGACAGGATCTGATCCATGAGCTCTCAGAATTACTGTATCAGTAATTATTATTGCACTCAATGGAAGGGAGTCAAGAGTGATGATGAACATCTATGAGAAAAGATGCTAAAGATCTTCATTTGCCAAGCAGCAAAACATAGCATAAGGACAGGACAGGTCAGATGTATACCTCAAAATCAAAGAAAAAAAAACTACACGTGATCGTTACAAAACAAATAATTAAAACGAAGCTCACTTTTTGGACTATACAATTTTTTTGTATAATAAAATGTATTGTAGTTAATGACAACAACTGAATACACTCTTCCAGAATTGTCCTTATTCTAAAATCTAAAAATCTCATTACCACTAAAAAGTACATAATAAATAAATAAAATAAGGTATAATTTAAAGTATTAAAATAAATATATATAATGCAAAGATAAATGCATTGCCGTATTCTGCAGTATTTATTTTAAAGAAAACGACTAAAGCACAAAAATATGTATAATAATTTTTATTATAAAACATTAATAATAATAATTGTAGTAAACACAAAAAACATTGTGATAGTATTTGTTCTTAAATATCACTGACATTTATATATGTACATAATGTAAAATAATAAATGCATAATTTATATTATATTTATAATAATATATAAATAACATTAATAATAGTATTAGCAGTATTTGTTCTTGTTAAATCTAAAAATCTACCACAAAAATATGTACATAATCACATAATGCATTATTATTAATAACTATCATATATTATAACTTAATTAAATAAATGTGTTTAATCATTGTTATTTATATTTATAATTACATATTTATAATAATAATAAAAATGCATTGTGGTAGTATGTTGCATTACATAAAAAATATATATTTGTTAAGCTTTTTTATACAAAACAAATTCTAAAGTATTACAGTAACGAGAAAATATACTCACTAAAGATAATTTGTGGATGAGGTACTTAATTGCCTCAAAAATCATGCAAAAGATCTTAACGCTCATGATAAACATCACATGGTCTTTGTGCAACAATGTATTTAAATGTGTGTGTGTGTGTGTATATATATATATATATATATATATATATATAGAGAGAGATATAGAGATATATAGAGAGAGAGATATAGAGATAGAGAGATATATAGAGAGAGATAGAGATATATATAGAGAGAGATAGAGAGAGAGATAGAGAGAGAGAGAGAGAGGCGAGAGAGAGACAGAGAGAGAGAGAGAGAGAGAGAGAGAGAGAGGAGGCGAGAGAGAGCGAGAGAGAGAGCGAGGCGGAGAGGAGAGAGAGCGAGAGAGGCGAGGAGAGAGAGAGGAGAGAGCGAGAGACAGAGACAGAGAGAGAGCGAGGAGAGCGAGAGAGAGGAAACGTTGTCATGACAACCGAACCCAGGCAGTGTCATGTGAAACCAGCTCTGTGTGTGTGTCTGGATGGGCTCTCGCTGACCTCGCGGCTGCACAGAAGATCATTCACTGACACGACGCTGACCGTGCAGTCGGACAGAGAAAAACCATCATCTGTGGCCTAATGATTAGCGCACATTAAGCTGTGCTGCTCAAGCGGACGAAACAAGTTTAAACCCCGCTTGCAACCTTTCCAGTACCTTTCTTTACTCGCCTCTAAATAAAGTGGACCAGAAAATAAAAGACTGTTCCAAGCAAGAGCGGTTAAATTATAACAGGTTAAATACTGTGGCCTCAAAAAACAAAAGAAAAGAAATCTCCCAAATTTGGATGCTACAGTCACATAAAACATTTAGATGTTAAATATCATACTAAGTGTCATCAAAAACACTTCTAAATCACAGAAAAAGCAGTTAAAACTGAGAGTGAAGAGAAAAGATCCTGCATTATTTGAGACACGCAGATACAGACACTCGCTTTGATATTTTGTGTCATCAGACATGTTACACTTCCCAAACCGTTTTTAGGATCCTGCTGTCTTTTCAGGAAGTAGAATTTTTTGCTGCTTCCCTTGTCTTTGCTCACTGTGTCCTCCAGCAGTGAGTGTGTGCGTGTGTGCGTGCGTGCGTGCGTCTGTGTGTGTGTGTGTGTGTGTGCGCACGTGCGCGCGCGCGCGTGTGTGTGTGTACAGATTTATATATATCCTGGTGGGGATGTGAACCTGAATACACACAGACTCATGGAGACTCATGTCACGGTGGGGACCTAAATTAAGGGTACAAAAGCTTATAAATCATCCAGAATGAGTTTTTTTGAGAAAGTAAAAATGCAGATAGTTTCCTGTATACAGGGGTAGGTTTAGGTGTAGGGTGATAGAAAATACAGTTTGTACAGTATAAAAACCATTACGCCTGTGGAATGTCCCCACTTTTCACAAAAGCAAATGTACGTGTGTGTGTGTGTGTGTGAGCGCGTGTACGTGTGCATGCGTGCACGTGTGTGTGCGTGCGTGCGTGCGTGCGTGCGTGTGTGTGCACGTGTGTGTGTGTGCGTGTGTGTGTGTGTGTGTGTGTGTGCGTGTGTGTGTGTGTGTGGCTGGGCTGATAGAAGCTGCTGTGGGAGTGTGTGTGTGCGCGTGCGCGTACGTGCGTGTGCAGGATCGCTGGGCTGATACAAGCTGCTGTGGGAGTGTGTTTGCTCTCAGGGAGGAGCCGTGACCTTGACTGGATCCCCACCTCTATCTCAGCGGAGGGAGAAATCCTCGCCAAAACCCCACCGTCACACTTATGCTTACAACTTATGTTGTTTTTAGTGTCTATATGATTTATTATTTTATTTCAGTTTTAGTACTTTAATTTAAACAAAAAAAAAAGATTAGAAATGTTGAAATTTTTTATTTTATAAAATTATACATTTATTTCATTTCAGTTAACGTCTATTTTATTTTAACCAATAGTTTTAGTTTTATCTAACGATATTATCCAAGTGGTCATACATTATGTGGTCATACACCAAGTGGTCACTACACCATCAACCTCAGGACACGACAAAAGTATTAGTTCAATGACTAATAGTAAAATGAATTTCAAAAAAATAAAACAGATTTCATAGGGCCCTAAATACATCTATCTTTGCACCGCTCACCTTGCCAATGCTCCTCTCCACCTTGCGGAAGCACTTGTTGAGGGACAGGTTGTGGCGCACCGAGTTCTTCCAGCCAGTGGGGGCGCTGGAGAAGTACGGGAAGTGCTCCAGGATCCATCCGTAGATGTCCTTCACCGGCAGAGACTTGCTGGGCGACTGTTCGATGGCCATGTATATGAGCAGGGAGAAGGAGAACGGCGGCTTGGACTTGACGGACTCTCCGGCGTGCGCCGCGGCCGAGGAGATGACGGAGGCGCCGTGGCTGCCCTCGATGTCGAAGAGCGGGCTGGGACTGGACTGGGCCTCGGGGCCACCCAGAGTGAAGTTCTGGAGCAGGTTCTCGTGGAGCCAGTTGAGGTTGGTGAGCTCTTCGTCTCCTGAGCTGGAGCTGCGGTCCAGGCTGGTGGCCAGAGGGCTGGCGGCGCACTCGGCCTCGGGTAGCGTCCCACAAACCCCGCGCAGGCCCACCCGCTCCTCCAACACGCCCGGGGATTCTGCTTTCTTATCCGGCGACATCCCGATGATGGGACCCATTAAATCAAGGACGTCTGCTGAAGAGAGAAACAGATTTTTTTTTAAACAAATGCACAAAATGGTAATCATTTGAAGCAACGTAACTCTGAGAACAGGTAAAGTTAAAGATGCAAGCTCATAAAAGCCGCACGTTGGCAGATAAATTAAAACACAAACATAAAATGATGATTGTGATGTTGATTTATCTGTTGACATTCATTTTGAGTGCAATCCAAAACAAATAGCCTATTGCAATATACAGTATCAAGTGGAGCGAAACCTTTCATCAAAGTTGTCCTAAACCAAAATGCATTCTCGTCTTAGCACAACTTTGATTAACTTTTTTGATCCCCATATATATATATATATATATATATAAAAATTGTATACACACCTCTGGTGTGACTTTAAATGCAGACCTTGAGCCAAAAACTCATCACCAAACACCAATGACTTGTGCATTCATTATATGGACAAAAGTACTGGCACCCCTTCTTTAGAAGAGAAAAAGGCACTTCCAAACTGTGCCAACAAAGATGGAAACAATTTATGTACTTAAAATTTGTATTTCCTCCTCTGTTGCAACAGTTTTTAAGTGTATGAAATGCCTGTACCCATATGCACAAGTCATTAGTGTTTTTGGCTCATTTAAAGTCACACCAGAGGTGTTCAGCTGCTTTCTGCAGACCAGTCAAGTTCTTCCACACTGACTGAATCATCATTTCTCTTTGATTCTTGTCTTATACACAGAGACACTGTCATGTTAGAATAGAAAAGGGTTCTGTCCAAACTGTTGCTATAAAATTAGAAGCACACAATTCCCTAGAATATCATTATATGCTGAAACATTAAGATTTGTACTCATGGAAATTACTAAAGTAGTCAAACCTTTCATTAGAAGGGGTGCCAATACTTTTGGCAATATAGTGTGTATATATATATATACACACTATATATATACTATGTGTGTGTATGTATGCATGTATGTATGTATGTGTATAATATATATATATATATACAAATTTACAATAATATATTTAAAAATAAACATATTGAAAGATTACATTAAACAAATGAATGGCATCTTATTGATTAACATTTCATGCTACTGTTTTAGAGAATCAATGTTAATTGTGTGGCAGCAATAAAAAACAAAGTAATGCAATACATATTTAAAAAAGGATGAAATACAAATGAAACAAATATAAAATATAATATAAACCCTTTTTAATCTCAATTAATTCGTGTTTTTATTTTAATTGAATGTATTAACTGGTATTGGATTTGTAATGGTCATTTCTGTTTATGTTCTGTTACCTGCCATCATCAATCACTCAAACAAATACAATAACACTGATCATTTATTATAACTCGTAAATGTCTACTTAAATTAAGAAATTAACAATTAAATCCAAGATTTAGCAGACCTGAAAAATAAATATCCATCTTTATTTTTTTCAAATATAATGTCGTTCACATTCACTTACAGCATTTAAAACACTTAATGTTTTGTGCATTTTAATCTAATAATAATAATATAATGATGAAAATAATAATAATAATAAACAGTAACAAATGTTATTCTTATTTACACATTTTATATTAAATTTATATTATTATAAATTATGTTTTAAATTGTTGTGCATTATATATTATAGTTGTAATAAAAATACTATTTATTTTAAACTTATGTTATATTTATATTTATTATCAAACTCATGTCAGACATTATTAATTGGTTAATTCAAGCTTTTTCCCTTTTTACAAGTTTCAATCGCACAAACGTGTAAGTGTTCCCCACATATTCTCCTCTGATCTCCCTCGTTCCCATCCAACGATCTCTCTTTTACAGCAGTCTCTCGGAGAAAGCCGGTGTTTCTGGCTCTCGTCTCGTGGTATTTCTCACAGTCGTTCAGCGACGGCAGCTGAAGGAGCGGCTCTTGTGTCTGAGGGTTGTTCTCGAGAGCGTCTGACATGACCCGGTCTCATTCTCATCACCGCCCACCTCCTCACGCAGCTGCTCGTTAGCCATCCACGGCCACTGAGAGCCAAAACCCTTCCAGAAGTCTCTCCGCTCATCCATTACCATGGAACGAGATATGACAGCGTTGCTTGGCTAACCTGCTGCCTATAAAGGGCCGAGCAGGAGAGCATCGCTGCCGGTTATTTGCTTTTGTTTGAAACAGTTACGTGGGAATTTTATTGAAAGCGTGTTGAGATCGCTATCCATCTGGTTTGGAACGCATTTGTGTGGATGCTCTCGCTCTAATGCATTATATGGATTCAAGTTTCATGGTATTATTTCAGAGTGTCAAAAAAAAAAAAAAATGAAATGCTTAAATACAAAACATTAACACTCATATACAAAAAAAAAGTTAAATAATAATACAAATGTAAAAAACAAAATATTACAATTTAAATCCTGCAATGGCATCATCTACGGATTCACCTTTCATAGTATTGTTTTAGAGTATCATCCATAACTGTGCACTAACAATTAAAAAAATATATATATTTTGTATTTATTTATTTTAAATTGTATTAAATGTATTTATTTATTATATATATATATATATATATATATATATATATATATATATCTATATATATATATATATATATATATATATATATATATATATTCTAAAAATACAAATATTCAAGTAAAAATACAAAAATCCTGTATTTGCACCTTATGTACTTGTGTTTCATGCTATTGTTTTAGAGTATCATCCATTAGTGTGCCAACAATTAAATACATAAATACACAAAAAACTAAAAATAAATAAATACAAAATTAAAACAAAATATATAAATATGAAATCTAATAAACAAAAACAAAAATATTACCCCCCCAAAATATTATTTTACAATTAAATGGAATTACATTGATTTACGTTTCATGCTATTGTTCATCATCATAACAATAAAATAAAATAAATATATATAAAATGAAAAAAGAAACAACTAATTCAAATAAAAAAATAAAACAGCTAAAACCAAAAATATACAAAAATTACAATTGTGGATGCTCTCGCTGTAATAGCATCATAAGATTCACGTTTCTTGCTATTGTTTCCGAGTATCATCCATAACTATGCTTCAACAAACATTAAAATACTAATATATAAAAAGAATAAACTAATTAAATCATTAACTTTTTTGTTATGTATTTTATTTTAAATTAGTTATTAAATATTGTTTTGTTATACACACACACACACACACACACACCTAGTTTGGACTGCATTTTTTGTAGATGCACTCACAGTAGTAGCATCATAATGATTTATGTTTCATACTATAGTTTCAGACATCATCCGTCACCTAGCACCAACAGTTGGCACACCGTTAAGCCAAACGGCACAAATGCATTTATGTTAAAGGGGCAGATAAAGCCCAGCCGTGGCATTACGGCAGAAATCAGGTCAACGGGCAAATCCCTGCCATCAGTCGCTCCACGCCCAAATCTGTGCCCTAATGTCACCATGACAACCGCGCTGTCAGTTCAATTAAGAGGAGGATGCTGATTGAATAAGAGCAGGGAAAGTCCGTCCTGTTAAGCCATCAACCGGCATGACTCTCGCACCCACACCAGACCGTCTGGAGAGGATGGAGGTTTGACTAGTGTTTTAATGCTGAACTAGGTCAGACAGGAGCCGACTGGTGCGGGTCATGCATTAAACAACATCCTCAGAAGTGTTGAGAGAGAGATGCACAAATGTTAGGTTCGTTTCAGATGCTTGGAAGAGACTTTGCACTTCAATAAAAACCAGTTACAGTGTATTTCATCCATCGGCGATGCATTACTGTCATGCAACTAGTATTATTTTTGCAGTATCTTCACTATGCACAATACATTTTCTGTATGCATGAAATACCCAGATAACATGCCTATCTATTTGGCTTTATGTGCAGTATACAAAAGATCATAATGTATCCCACAATGCAATGCACGCAATATGATCTAATATTTCCAGTGTGACAAATTCTGAAACCTTGGTATTACACATCTTTGTGACTTATTTTTTTAGAAACTAAATTTAAAAACATTTCTACTGCATTTGTCCTTGCAAGCTACAGACAACAAAAAATACAATCGCAACCAGAGTAATCTGATTCGCTTACAAATGACTCATGAAATGGTTCCTTTTAGTTCAAAATAAAAGGCACAGTCTAATTTACTGATAAATGATTCATAGTGAATCCAAACATTTAACACAATTAATATAATTTCACAAACAAATGACTACGAGCTGGTTCTTTTTAGTGGATCAAAAACATGGCACAAGTAGAATAGACCATGAACAAATGACTCTCATGAGCTTGGTTGTTTTAGTAAATCAAAACTATACATCACAACTTGTAAATTACAATTCATGAACAAATGACTCATTCAAAAAGACACCAGTCTGAATTAGTCTGGCAAATTCATGCTAATATCAGTGTTAAAAAATGTTAATATCAGTGTTGCTGATGATGCTTTTTATAAATAAAATGTTTTTATTGTTGTAATTTGAAGATTACATTTTACATGAAAATGTTAATTTTCAACCGTTGTTTGTTATTGTTAAGACGACTGAAAGAAGGAAAAACCAAAGCTTCACTCTGTTATTTATTTACTTTATAACAGTAAATAAATATCGGTTCTGCATATCGTTTGCATAAACATGCAAATAATTGGTATCTGTAGATCACTAGTTGAGACACTACGGTAAGATATATTTATATATATATGGAGTGGAAATAGAAACGGTCTCTGCAGTCATACAGTAGTAAATTTAGTTTTAAATAAGTGTTTGCTTTCCTACATTATGAAACCTTTAGTTTTTATAAACGGAGACAACCTATAAAGGATGAACTAATAATGTGATCACATTAAAAATAACTTTCAATTTAGGTAGGCTAATACTTAAAGCTTTGAAGTGCTGGGAAAAGTCGTGTGAAGCATTTTAAAACACTCAAAACAGACCATTTCTGCCACAAGTTGTTCCTGTAGTTGTGTTAAATCATGGTGAATGATGGAGATTTGTGTTTACTGAACAATGTTTTTCTGGTTTCCACATCAGTGGCGTTTGTTCTGATATCAGAATTTGAAAGCTTCTCACAAGATTATACAGAGATGTTATTGAGACTTTCTTCACTGTATCTCCCAGCGCAGTGTATAACGGTGTCGCGTGATCGATAGCAGCACCCGATCATAAGACCCCTTTAACTAAATTAACTTTGAATTAAATTTGTCAGAGTGTTTTCTGAATCAACATCTGACAATATTTTAATATAAAAGCAACAAGTAAATGAAGGACAAGGACTCACTCACTGCTAAACAATGCAGTATATACTGTGTATGCTGTGCAGTATGCAGTAAAAACACTAGTATTCTAGCCTATATGTGAGAATAAGGGTGGGCGATATGACCAAAATCTTATATCACGATATGACAAATTTTATATCACGATAACAATATATATCATGATATAGTGTTGTTGTTTTTTTAAAGGTTTTTATTATATTACAATCTTTAATACCATATAATTTTCATAATCCTTGTCACCAATGTCAATATCAAACTAATACAAGCCTAAAGAGAGAAACTCAACCTCACTGAAGATAAATAAACAGTCAGCGATGAAATAAGGATAAGAAACTAATTGCAATAGGACAAAAAACTACAATAAATAATAAATACTACATACATTGTGTAAATTAATTAGTCTTCACTGTGTTAATTATATCTATGATAGATATAATGAACACGTGTATTATGTATAGATGTATAGTAAGAGATGTTCTAGCAGTGTGTTATGATTAACATGAACGACAGACAGAACGAATATTGGAACGCTTCCCCTTTAAGACGGAAGTCCGGATCTAATACACTGTTACATTGCGTTTTCTCTTTCTGCCGTTTACTCGACCTTAACACCTAAATCGCTGTGTTTACGAGGATACTTGCAAAGACGGGGATTCTGACGCATATAAGTGTGTTTATGTAATTGTTCAAAGTCGGCAAAAAAGAAAAGGCACGCTTCTCTCACACAGAAAGAGACGGTGCACGCATATAGCTCTGTTGTTTGATTTTCAACGGCTTAAAATCGGTTGTTTTAAAACTGCAGTGCTTAAAAACACATGACCATGCTACAGATGTAGTCCTTCGTTTAGTAACGAGCTCCTGGTTTTGTCCTGGCTGGTCGTTCTGTCTCTCGTCACGTCTCGTGGAGGGCGGCGTATAAAGATCGCAGTCACTCAAATGATGAAAAGGTTTTACCGGAAACAATGTATTTTGCGACACCACGATATAAACGATAGACTTTTTATTTCATCCATCCGATACATATCGTCATATCGCACAGCCCTACGTGAGAGCAGAATAAGTTCAGCAGTAAAGCAGTCTAGTATTTCCTTGTTTCACCACTAACTCGGACCAGAGCCAGAACTCGGACTGCCAAAGGAACATCAGGTCCAGACCAACATCTCTAGGAACAAACAGCACCCCTCCGACGGTCTGAAGGGGCAGCATTTCAACTCTGGATCAACATGGAGAGGAAACTGGAAAAGAGCTAACGGAGAATGAGTGAGCAAATGAAAGCTTGAGAGGAGCGCCATGGAAACTGTCAAATTAATAAATAAGTCATATGCAGTGCATGATGAATCATAACTCTCCAGAAAGTGGAGTTATCAGACATGTCAGAACTGCCCGAATGCGTTAAAGCAAAGCTTCCTCCCCGAAGCCCAAAACACAATAAAAGACAGACAGAGCCATGGCGCATGGGGCAATGCACATGCTCACAACTCGTTTATTAAAATAAAATAAAATCTGGGTGAATGAAAATCTGGGACGCATGACTCTCAAAATAAATCCCAAAACAAATATTTTTCTATTTTCAAAAAATTGAAAACACAACATCTAAATCAAATATAAAATACAAGTAAAACTAAACACTATAAAATAATCATATATATTAAAATATTAGAAATACTCAAATTTAAAAAATTAAAACTGAACAAAACTAAAATAACAAAACATTTATTTAAATGAAAATAAATAAAATTGAACAATGAAATTACAGAAAACAAAAAATTAAATAAAAAAATGATCAAATATAAGATGAAACAAAAAATACTATAAAAGTTTATCAATAAAATGAATAAGGTTACTAAAACAAATATTTTAAACACTAAAAAAAATGTAATATTAAAATAATGAATGAAAATAAAACTGCTACAAAAAAACATACAAAATTAAATAACCATTGTGTGTGTGTGTGTGTGTGTGTGTGTGTGTGTGTGTGTGTGTGTGTGTGTGTGTGTGTGTGTGTGTGTGTGTGTGTGTGTGTGTGTGTGTGTGTGTGTGTGTGCAGGAGTGCGCCAGATTTGAGGATCCCTGGCCTATATAACTGAAACTAAATAAAAATATAGAATATAAAATAACTACAAAGAATATTTCAACTTAAAATAATTATTACAGAAAATATTATAATAAATTAAATTACTAAAACAAAATAAAAAACAACAATAATATTATAGCAAAATATAATAAAGGAAAAAATTAAATGTCAAAAAAAAAAAAAAAGTATAAAATAAGAGGACATTTAGCAATACACTGTGCAGATCAGAGAGTCGGTGCTGTGTGGCACGGTCATCTTTTGCACGCATGACTGTGTGGTTTACTAGACATGCTGTGGTGACTCATTGCCTTTGTGTTGTAATTGTCTAAGTACCCTTAACTGGTCAGTGTCATTACCATAAACACAGGGCTGCTCCTGTTAACCCATTAACTCCAACCCGGCTCCGCTCTATAGCCTCTGGGTAGTTCATTAACCCCTATTAGCAACACAAACTCTGACCTAAACCGAGCAGCGTAGCCCAAATAATTCCCAGGTGCTGCTGGGAAATAGCGGGGAAGCCGGCGGCCCATAAAAGCACAGCACACTTTCTCTACAATTTGAGACGCCCACTACATTTGAGCGCCGCGGTCGAGCAACAAGGGGAAGTGTTTTTTATGTGATTAGCTCATAGTCGATTATCATTGCCACTGTGATTATCATAATTATCGGTGCTCTTATCAAACGGCATCAAAGCGGCGGCCGGTAATGGCACACTTGTGAGGGAGAGAGAGTGAGCGCTAATAAGGGATGGTTGTAGCAGGGAAGACGACACCGGGGTCTGATCACAGAGATGCCACCAGCTCATCTGCAAGTTAAAATTCCCATTCAGTGCCAAGCCTTTCATTCATGAAAGCAGCAGGCAGGTGCCAGCGAAGCTTTCCTTTCCATCGCTCTCATCCTTAAAGCGGCAGGCTTGGTTTCGCAGCTTCCAAAGCTAAAATGTACATTTTATTTTATTTTTAAAAACATTTTGCGCCATTTTTCACACTTTATATATGATTAGGGCTCTAAAACAATCCATAAAATGTTTTCTTAAATTCTGTTTTTTTTCTTCTAGATTTTGTTTTAGTGGTTTCATTAAATTGTAATTATCTAAAAGCATGTCTAATCAACTGAATTCGTAAAACTTTAATAATGCATTACATTTTTACAATAATAGGACCTTATGAAATGTCTTATAAATTTTGTGTTGTCGGTTTTAATTTTTTTAAATGTATGAATTAATATTTAAAAAAATGGTGGTAATCAAATCAAGGCATTAAACATTAACAATTTAATAACTCTTTTAAAATGTAACATTATAAAATTTTATTTTGGCAAACAAGGTGCTGCACATCAGAAGTTTACAGTTAAAACTAATACATGGAATAAAAATTGTGATATCACAATTTTTTTTCTCGTAATTATCAATTATCATTAAAAAAAAATCATAATCATTTTTATAAAATGATTATTTAATTTAAATAAACAATTACTTAAATTACTAAGTTATTACATTGTATTATTTTAGTAATCATAATTTATTATTAAATTACTATTTTAATATGTTTTAATTTTAGTATGTAAGCTATATTTGATAGTATTTGAGCTTAACAAAAACTGCTAATGATTAAAGGCATCTCTTGCAATATTTAAAGGCAAACGAGTCCAGTTTTCCCTACAATCCCAGAGCATGAGAACAGATTTTACACGAGGCAAACTGATAGCCTGCTTCATAATTCATGAACGTCCAGCCTTTAAAGTCCTCTCTACCCTCATAATAGCTCACATATCCTGGGTAAACTGCATTATGTAATTGTTAATTATTGATAACTTGCTATCGAGTAATCTGAAAGGTGAGCAGGTGTGGATAACCGTGTGTGTGTTTCCTCCACCGAAGACTATTTCTGACCCATGAACACTCCTGAAGGGCTTCAGTCTGTGACATGAATCCAGCTGGCTTTTCCCACGATCAAACAAACGTGGGTCACCAACGTGAAAGGGAAGAAGATGACCTAAAAAAGCAGTAATAAGAAGGCCGTTTTATCCGGCATCAGGTGGGGTGAGGTTTCGCAGAGTACGATGGAGAGTAATGGACAGAGATCAATACATCCTCGAAATGCTTACGAGATAACGCTGTGTCTCGGTTCTGAGCACTAAATAAACCGCAAGGGCAAAATCAACATTTGCAATGGGAAGAGCAAAGGAGAAAGGCTGTGTAAACACAAGGACATGCAGAAAGCAACGTTTTAAAGTACCGTTGTGCCCTGGAGGGTGTCACCCCACCCTTTATCAGCCCAGGCGTTTCGACATGTTGAACCATGTCTTGATCACGCCCGAACCTCTCGGCTCATTCACTGTTGTCAGCTGACCTAAAGAAGAAAAGCCATCGCACCTCTATGTCAAATACACACAGGTGTGTCTTAAAGCACTGGGAAAACACTTCGTGAATTGGTCACAAAGAAGCAGGTTATCTGATGTGACGATGATGTGACGTGAATCGTACAGAGCTAGTTGGCAACAAACATGTTGTTGAACATGCATTTAGAGGTATAGCTCACAGTTCGCTCACCCTCAGGCCATCCGAGATGTAGATGAGTTTCTTTATCAGATTTGGAGATATGCAATAGATATGCAATAGAATACCAGAGACAACATTACATTACTACAATAGGCTACATCAATGGTTCCCAATTACAGTTCTCGCCCTCCCCGCTCTGCACATTTCACATGTATATCTGATCACGTCTGACGTTTGTTCTATTAAACCGTAAGTCATAATAAGTGCCCTGCGAAGTGGACACCACCAGATAGATATTATGCCATGATTCCAGTAAAAGCTACGCAATATCACATTCATTATCGCAGATGAATCGCCTTCGATAATGAACGTGATATTGCGTAGCTTGTCAGTGAACTACAGCTCTGTGTATTAAATGCCGCTCCATTTCAAAACAGGTGATTGAGATTTACCGCTAATTAAGGAACCGGCTTTACTGACAAGATGTGCATGCATATCGCATGAGATATATCGCCCATCCCTAGCTGGAAGTAACATTTTTAAGTTAAAATGCCTTAATGATGGATTTGTTTCTTACAAACACACAGCTTTTGGCTTCACAAGATGTTAACTGATGGACTGGAGTGGTGTGGATTACTTGTGAATGTTTTTAATCAGTTGTTTGTCTCTCATTCTGACGGCACCCATTCACTGCAGAGGATCCATTGATGAGCAAGTGATGTAATGCTACATTTCTATTAATTTTATGAAGAAACATACTCATCCTAATCTTGTATGGCCCAAGGTTGAGTACATTTTCAACATATTTTTCTGCATTATTGGGTGAACTATTCCTTTAATGTCAACAATGAAACATCTGATCCAATGCAAAAATTGTACCAAGTTCAACAGAGAAGGTAATGCATGAACTGATCAAATTAATACATTGAATGCAATGCAAGTTGCTTTGAATAAAAGTGTCTGCTAAATGCATTAAATGTAAAAGCTGTCACCATTGAAACAAACCCTACTGAAAGCACAGATTCAGTGGAAAAAGCCTGAACGCTCAAAGTCACTCTAGAAATGAGCCATTTAATTTAATTTTTCATTCATTCAACAGGTCACAAAGGGCGCTTTTCCACTGCATGGCATGGCACGGTATGGTTCAGTACGGCTCATTTTTGGGGGTTTTCCACTGGGTACAGTAACTGGTACCTGGTAATTTTTTTTAGTACCACCTCAGCCCGAGGTTCCAAGCGAGCCGTACCGTTATCAAAACGTGACGTGTAAAACCCTGCTGATCACTGATTGGCCGGAGAAAATCGTCAACAGACCCGCTAGATTTAAATCAGCACAGCCAGCGAAGGATTGAACGCAACTGTTTTGAATGAGGGCAGCTTACTTTTAACAACCAAAAACATTTCTGTTTCGTTGTCTGTTGAGAAAGTACAGGCTGTCCTCTTGTTGATAGCCGAGGAGCAGATCCAGCGAGAGCGTGATGGAGCGATGCGGACATAAAACGTTTTTCAGGAGTCACGGCAGAAGAGGCGGTCGCAACTATAATGACGTGAATAACCCTGCCCGCTCTAAAGCGGTACTAAACTGTAGTGGAAACACAAACCGAGCCGAACTAAGCCGTGCCGTTCTGAACTGTGTCGAGCAGAGTCGTACCACGCAGTGGAAAAGTGCCATAAGTGGTTTCATTAAGAAGATGGTCTAATACTCCAGGTATTATGACAAGCGTTTCCGCACCAAACCTCTGGGAAGCAAAAGTCTTTCACAGAAGTAGGCTAATAAGTTCAGAGAGAGAATAGCACTACCGAGGTGAGACTAAAAATACAGCATGGAAAATAGTTTGACACTCATTTAGCTTTGCCGTGAAACAACTGTGTGAGAGCTGTCGTCTGAGGTCAGGTGATGTATTGTCCTTACTTATGTAAAATCTCTAACACGGACATGAAAGGAAAAGGTCCCTCCCCCCACGATGCCACAGTCTTAATATAGCACCACACCATCAGCGCTGATATCAGGGGACGATTTCCAGGAATTCACGACTAAAGGGAGAAGTGTTGGACAAACTGGCTGTCTAAATGATCTAGGGACAAAAACAAGGCAATCAATTATCTTTTTCTATCCAGCACCAATTGTGCAGAATAAGCCGACAAGATGTTCATTTATGACAGAAAGGTCATCACTGTAAAAGCTTTTTTTTCTCTGTTACTGTGAATGTAAATCGCTTCAAATAAAAGCATCTGGCCACATGCATATAATGCAAATGTAGAAGTTGGCACCACTGAAATAAAGCCCTAGTGAATGCACAGATTCATTGAGTACTACAATAAGCCTGAATGTTCAAAGACGCTCTAGAAATGAGCCAGTGTTTCTCAATCTCAATGTGTTAAGTACAGATATGAATCAAGAGGAAATATTATTATATGATCTCATAGGGCATGTAAACCTACGGAGTCCAATTGAGCGACGAGTTTCAGTTCAATCAGTTCAGTTTGAGATGAATTGCTTGTATTACTCAATTGTTAGTCATTTAAGATAACCGTGTCTGCTAAATGAATAAATGTAAATGCAATCAGTCAACAAAGAGGCTTTCCTAGATATTAAAAGCATCCATTCCAAATATTAAGTACCGTGGTTTTTGACTCTCATAAACAGGGACATAGTGTGGTGTTTTTCAAAATGAACCAGCTTCGTGTAACTTCCTGCATTTTGTGCACCACCAGTCAACTTTATTGTTTTGGAAACAGGAATCTATGTGACTGCTGTCAAGACAAGCTTCAGTGCAACTAAAGAGGAAGTGACTGTATCTGTGAACATTTCACAGAAATAATTCTGTTCTGACAGAAAAGTGAGAACTGTGCTCTAAAATGCCAAATCATACACTTACTATGCCACAGTTAGATTAAATAACGTTTTTTTAACAGTGGTTAACAGAAGTTTCGTTTACTCATTTCTAGATGTATTGCAACATTGGGATTTTTCTATAATGATAATGAAACAATATTTGCTGAGTGTGCTTTTGTGCTGGTTACTTGGCTGATTTAGGCCTGTCGAGCATAAATAAATGACACTAAATAGCTTGTAGGTGGCAGTAAGTTCTTGTCTTAATGAGAGATTCATTGAATCATTCATTCAAACGATTGGTTTAAAAACAGATTCATTCAGGAAGGAAACACTGCCGTGTTGCTCTGAGAGGCACAATTGTTCTGATCCGACTTTCATTGGCAAAACAGAAAATGTCTAACACATACTACACTTAATATTAACCTCTTGTTTGTTGAACGGTTTTATAAAATTAATAATCACATTTGCAGTCGTGCTAATATTTAGGAAAACAGCCCTGTTGCTTGTGTGATATATTACTTAAATGTATATATAAAAAAAAAACCATACAGGGATATTTATGGTTTTTATAACTTGGATTATAGCAGCATTCTAACAGGCTTCATCACACAGTCTTTTGGACTCTCAATACGTGGATTTGTTTGGATTTTTTTTTATACATAGCGAGTGACATACTCTATAATGTCAGCTTGCATATTGTTAAAACAACAATTACGATCTTATTGCAGATGACAAATACTGCACACCTCTACTACTCATATCCGTCACTAAATATACAACGATTTATATTTTGCCAATAAACGCAGCAGTGTTTGAAATTAAGAACAAGTTGCATTTTAAAAATAAATACAGAAGTCGAATGCAAAACAACAACAAACACAACACCTCTTTCTATAGCTAGTCTTGCAAGTGTTCAGCATGACTAATGAAGTTTGAATCATTCATTATGAGTCAGTTCCTTGCTCAAGAAGACTCTTGAATCAGTTGTTTCAAAACCGGTTTAAATCACATGTTAAATCACCGGCTGATCATCATCACATGAGTACAACTCCTCATGCTTCCCAGCCTCAAACACCAACATTTTCTTGTACTTGAGTCTTGCACTGTTGCACAGATCATAAACTGTGTGATCTGCCAGTCCGGTAGTCCTTGTTTTTGCACTGGTGTGTGTAATCTAGTCTCATCCGCCATCGCTGTCCTATTGCTATCTCAATTAAACAAACCCCATGTATTCAGCAAGGAGTGACCTACACAAAGGGCCATTGTTACCAGTGACACAAGGCGCGTCCAGATCCTCACTTTCTCCCTCGCAATCAGGCCAACGGTCACATTAGCATCGGTTTCAATGGCCGCTAATGACAGCATGTATCAAATCCCTGCGGAGCCACGACAGACGCGGAGATCGAAGGGGGAGGGAAACGTACGACGAGGGCCCGCCACGTGGGATTCTCCACAAACAACACTGTTTGAGACCAACTGACGGATGCAGGACTATTGAGCGTCTCTCATCCCAGATAAACGGCCTTAAGAATTAAATGAGCCCCGAATGACTCGTCCTAAACTCTCCTAAACCTGCTAGTTAATCCATCAAGTGCACTTATGCTTCCTTCAAGTCATGTCAGAATTATTGTATATTTATGAGGGGAGCGCTCACTAAGAACCACCACAATGTCATAATTATCAGCAGAAAAACTCAGAATTTGAGCAGCCCAGACTTTGAGCAAGGGGTGTGTCACAACTAAGATTTTATTAAACATAATTTGTAATTTTATATATTTACTGTATAATTTTGCATGCATTTTCTTGCCTGAAAATTGCCTGCTACACACACACACACACACAAAGATAAAATACTTGTTAATTTAGTGTGATTAGTGACTTAAAATATGCTAAATGAATGCCATTTAAAATCATTACTGCACATAGAAAAGCAATAAAAAAATACATGTTTTATTTAAAGTTATTTTTTACTGTGAATGACAAAACTCAACAGAATTTTTTGGTTTTACTATATTTTAATAAGGAAATAAAATACACACAAAGGTTCCTTTCGTCATTGAGAAGTAAAAAAGGTAAAATAAATATGAACTGCCTGAAGTGTCCATTTAATTCAGACTAAAATCACATTGTAATTATTATTTCCAAACTATGCGCACGTAAAGAAATACAAATATTGCAAACAAAACTCAATGCTTTGGTGTGAAGCAATTTCAGTAATTTGCCACAATGTGATCACAAAATGATCTTCATTTGGCTGCTTTACTAAGCTAATACTGATATGCAATTTATTTAAATAATTAATCTGCATATTGAGAAATTCAATTAGAATTTTTCAGTGATTGAGAGCCGTACAAAATGCATAAAGCATTGACACAAATCATTCACGGCTCATTTTGTTGCACTACTGTTAAAACGCTTCCTGTCTTTGTTGGGAAGTGAAAAAAGAAAGAGAAATTAAACTGCTCAGAGTTCCACTGCATTCTGACCAAACTCACATCGCAGTTATGATGAAGTAAGAAACTGCCAGGAAGGTTGGAGAAAGTACTTCTGCACAAGTGGAAAGTGCTATTTTTGCAACCCAAATTTGGAGCATCCACCAATATTGGATTAGTGAGCGCATGTAACCAAGACAACTGCGGCCTTTGGAGATCTTGGGGTTCGTCCCTCCTCCTGGTTGGGTGGAAAGAATATAAATAATAACGAGGCGGAGGACGAGGAGGGAGGCTACGTCTAGCCGATGAGTGACGTGCAGCTGCAGTCGTTACAGACAGTCACCTGCAAACAAAGGCCAGATAGCATCAACAGACATGCGCATCAACGCGGGCCGCTGACTGCTTCCAAACCAGACGGAGCAGTTGTGACTGGTGATGGGAATTACATGGAATAGAATTGTTCTGATAGCGATTTCTTTAAGAATTCTTCCAATACTTTTGAGAAAGTTGTTGTTGTATTTAAATGTATTGCCATATCAGCTTAAAATGCTATTAAATGGCAGCACGGCATAAAATTAACACTCACCAAGCACCAAATGAGAGTCAAAATCAGTGTTGGGGAGTATTTGAAAGGGTTACTCACCAGTTGGCAGGTAACGTACTTTATTAATATAATTTTTTGCAGGAAATTTTGCTACACACACTCCATCTCTGCAAGTGACTGAGATTAAGTTTCTTAAAACGTGCATTTGAAAATGCACAAAACAGCTTCCTGATTTTGTAATAAGAATAGTTTTAAATCTGTTGTCAACAAAAGAGAAGCATTTCAAAAATATGTTTCTCTGCGGTTTTCAGTCAAAAACTTTAGTTTTTTTTCTACTTAGGTGTTATAATTATTACTAGAAATGTACAGTTCAGTAGTATTAATAATAGAGGCATTTCTTTATTGACTTGTTTAGCTTTTGAAATAAATAAATGGCATTTTAATTTCTGGTAAAAAAAATATTTACGGCTGGTAAAGTCACCAAAGTTAGGTACGGCAAAACATGTTGAGCCCCAGCATGGCAGATACTGATTCAACATAAAAATATATAAACTACAAACATTTCATAAAGTTCAACTTAAAAGAACACACACTATAAACAACCGCTATAAATAAAGTTTTTCTGGGTCCATCTTATAAATTAATTCCTTTAACGTTTATTTTGTGTGTAATTAATAGAACAAAATTTGGTTTTAAAAATGGATCAATGGTTCTTAACTAGATTTCCAGCACATGCATGCGCAGGTCTCAAGGTGAACAACATCTAATTCAGACGCCACACATGCTTTCCTGTGTCACTGACTAACATGCAACCAAAGTATTCTAGCTTTCAGTCATCTTCTGATGTTTTCTCCATTATTTTCAGAGTTAGTTCTCAGCATGCATGACATCATTTGCATGTGTTGCAACATGAGAGAACCGAGTTTCCCTTGTGTGTTTAGTTCCACGTCAAAGACAGGACATCCCACAATGTCTACAACACCCAACTGGGGAATTATCCATTCAGCCGGTCCACATCCTCATCAGTGAACACTTCCGGTCTCTATAGGCTTCCAATACATTTCAAAAGTGTTTTGCTTCAGTGATATAGGCAAATGAAAGGAGTACTAACTTGAGTGGTCTATTAAAACACACCAGTGAAGGAGTATTTATTCACCATTCACTTGAGTAAGAGGCTCTCAATGGGGCAGAAACTTTACCGGATGTGAACTAAAACCCCAGAATTCACAGATCATCCCAAGGATTGATTTCTACATCTAGGTCATCTTATTTCCAATGAAGTTTCTGCAGATAGTCTTAATACAAGAACCTCTGGAATCTATACGAGTAATGAACACACTCCCCTTTAAAGTCATCATGAAAAAGTGTTTGCAAACTACTTGCTTCCATAATGTTACGAGTTAAAATGACATTTAAATGTATGCATAAATAACGGATGGCATGATATGCAATCTCAACATGAAAGGTGATTGGAGGGGAGGGGTCGACAAATTAGAGGGCTTGATGAAGAAAAGAAGTTTCAGAGGCAGAGCAAATATTAACAAAAGATCATGAAGACAAAAATGCATAATGCATTTATGAATCTTTTACAACAAGACCCAAAACATGCATTAAGAAAGTAAAAGTGTCTGTTTTGATTTTTGTTCACAAAAACACTGACGCTCAGTTCTGTGCAACACTCGTTCATACAGTTCATGACTTGAGCTTTATGTATCTTTGGAGAGTAAACAAACTCTAAAAACTTCACAAGTAAAATGTTATTTTTATAGCTTAAGAGTTCTCCTATGGTACAAGACTGTATAAACTTCTAGCTGAAATGTTTAACGATCAAAAGTGCACCCAAAACAAAGTGCAAATAATACACCAACTGCTGGGAGTCGGTTCAACTGGCAGTTAAACAACAGGTTGAGCTGTTTCTTTTATCTTGTTGTGGTCTTTGTGTGCTGTTTATCTTGAGTCTTGCTGTCAGTAAACAACATCTGTTGAACGTGGAGAACTGACCAACCCACCACCCGCTCAACTGCACAATTAAACAGACTGACTCAATTAATAAACTATTTGACGTCAACAAGGTACCACCTCTTTATTAGGGCCTGAGCATTGTGATAGTACACAGTGCAATGGCATGGAAATCAATCATACTTAAACATACACAACCAATGCTATCCAATCTACCAACTTTTGTTGAGAGGAATTTTATACATGCCAAATCGTCCATTGTTTTTTTGTTTTTGTGATTACTAATATCAACCATTAAACTCTATGCAATGCATAAAAACATATTGATAAGATTAGAAGACAATTCCCACAGCTGTTAGCTTTCTCTTGAAATGATGCCATGCCAAGACCTAAGCTTCAGCATTTAAGAGATTTAAAAGCACTTCACAACAACGCAGCTATGAATTAGGGACATGAGCGTTGGCATAATAATACAATGTTTTGACTTTAGCCTTGGGGAATAATAGCAAAGGATATTCAATGAGCAGACTTGCTCTGAAAGTGATCATCCTGTGAACAGATTGCATCATGTCAATGAGGTCAAGCTTCCAGTGAATGGAGCTCATATGGACCAACGGACAGGCCCCTTCTCAAAACGCTGCGACAGCTCGATGTCTTAGCAAGAACTGAGAGGAACTGAGTTATTCACCGAGTAAAGTGAACTCAAATGTTTCCTGTCAGAAATGTCCCCGACACAGGTGGTATGGCAAGCATGCATGTCAACAGATTTCTGGCGGTGTAGGTGTTATGATTCAGATTTCTCGTAACAGTTACTTTTAGTACACTGTTGTTTGTAGTACACCCTTGGTTGTAACATTCATTTAGAATAAAACACTAGAGATCAAAAAATATGCTTTTAATAACCAATGCCAACAGAAATGTCTAAAGCAAGGTGGCACACATACGTACAACTTGATGCACTTCTCTTACACAACATTAACTCAACTAATTCACAAAACAATATTTGAGAACAGAAAACATTAAATTCATTGACAATACTTTGGTACTGACACTTGGTGAAGCACTGTTAATCGAATAGACACAATTATTGGCTCAAAATGGCCAAATATCAGCCAAAACATAATCTTAAACCGTCCATAACTAACGAAACAATTTTTGTCCCTGAATATTTTTTTTACTAAAGCAAAGTATGGTGACAAATATCAAAAACTAATAGTTAAGTCAGAAATATAGTTGATACTATAAATCAATGTCACATACTACATCCAAAAGTATTTTGAAACACTTCATGTATTGTGCATTTTATGACTTCTAGTAATTGAGACATGGTTTTAAACGAAATGGTGACTGGTTACAGCATGTAAACATATACTTTCCATTATGAATTTGAATAAATATTTGTAGTTCACCACCAATATTTTTGTAGTATTACTTTCAGTCTTTTAGTATGACATAAACTGATTAATTAATCAATTTTAGTATGACATTGCACTGATAAAAAGTTGATATCCATGTTATTAATCAACTGCCCGCATATAGATGTGACTAGACAATAGAAATGTATCTCAAACGAACGAAACATCGACTTGTTCAGTCAGAGTTCGGCGCGAATTCGCTTTCAATGTTAACAAAGACAAAGAGTGAAGCGCAACATCATTTCAGATATCGGTGTTCCTCTCAGAAGAGCGCGGGGAGAACACTTGAGCAAGTGTCCTCGATCACAAAAGAAGTTGTTTGCTGGATTCGAGCACATGGCAGAAGCGATGGAACGCTCGCGTTTAAATGGTTCCGATTTAGAACGCCGTGAAATTCGACATGTGAACGACAACAAACAAGAGCACTTGAGAAACAATACAGGAACCGACGCCCATGCGTTTCATGTCAACTTGCCTGTAGAATGTTAACTTTCTGCGCCGTTCACACAGAATGTAAAGTCCATCGACACCACAGAAAGCGGCAAACTGGATTTGGTTACTCACGTTGAAGCACGCCGAGCCGTGTTCCGCTGAAGCGCGTCGGTAGTAGTCGTTGCGTTCTGCTGCTCAAACTGTTTCCTCCATCCGCGCTGCGCACAGATCACGCCGCACAGAAACGCTACCAAACCCCTTTGCCGTTGCCAAGGCAACAGACCCACTTCAGCCAATCATAACCCCTCCCCTTCGATATCCCCTGGCAACTGCTGCGCGCCATTCCACTCTATTTAATGTGTTTTCACCTTATTCTCCTCCTCCTTAATATGAATTCTCCTCAAATTATTTGATGAATCTCAAACTAAATATTTCCTAAACTTACTGAGTTTGATTCACAGTTCAGTTTGGGCTTTTCACATTTATTTATTTCATTTATTTATACAGGGACAATGCACAACAAAAGTGTTGTGCCAAAGTTAGCTATAAAGCTAATTTGCATTTGCAGTCCCTGTGCAGGATGTTGTTACAACATTACAATATTCAATCAAAAACAATACAATACATACAATATCACATCATACTCCATAAAAAAAAACAAATTAAATTATTATTGTTTTTTTTTAATCGAATCAATGATCACATATTTGATTTTCTTTAAGCCATACTTTAAGCGTAGTTTTAAAAATACTTAATGTTGTAGACTCTCAAATATAAACAGGTATTAAATTCCATATTTCTGCTGCTCTGACGGAAAAAGCTGATTGTCCAAAAACAGTTTTCTTATTTAGTTGAACAATCACCTCTAACTGTAATTTCTTAACCTTTCCTCCAATTGTGATGAAAATATCCTCTAATTAAAAAAGAGTGTGCATTTTAATCCCATATTCATTATATAACTTTAATATGTTTTGGTCAGCAGCTAAAATAATAAAAAAAAATGTGCCTGTGTCCAAATATATATGGACCTGACTGTGTATATATATTTCAAAAGTTGCCAAAAACATTTACTAACACATATATTTACTTATATATATATGACATATAATTTTTTATAGATTGTTAAAATATATATTAAAATATAAATACATATTTAAGCATTACAAATATATTTTTTGTCCTTTGCATATTTCAATCCAAGAAAGTTTCACATGTCACATTTTGAATATATATAAAATAAGCAAGGAACATATTTTACAGTGTTCCAAAATATATGATTAAAAATAATAAAATGTATTAAATCAGCATAAATGCAGTTTTTACCTGGGCTATCTACATTTGCATTTAGCCTGCAGGCTATACTGTAATATCATAAATGTGTTTTCTTGCCCATAATACAATAATAATGACACTTTTGAAATATTTTGGTGTATGAAGATTCAAACTAAAATATACATTTTATATTTAAAAAATGTGTTAAGTATTATTTATTATATTTACTTTGTTATTTTATTTATTTATTTTAATGTCGCCATGTAAATGGATAATGATGTAAAGCTAAAATGAAGTGTATCATTGGTTGTCTGTTCCTAAACAACTAATTAAACATTTTTAAACTGCATTGTTACAAACACCCTTAGTGTCGCAATTGAAAATAACAAGTGTGAAATGTTGTTTTACTCCAGCTTGAAAATGGCTTTACCCCCAGTTTTAACAAGACAATAACCCAGGGCGAAGTGCAATGTAAAAAGCCCTCGTGAAACGAGTCAGTGAGGTTAAACGCATCATTAACACCTAAAGTGCTTGTTTTAATGACTTTATAAAACAGACCACAGGGTAAATTGGGAAAGTTACTGGAGAGACTGTCACATATTCTAAACTGTAACCTACGTAAGGTTTAACGAAACGTTCTGAGACAGCAACAACTGTAAGATAGCATGACCTCGATGCTTGTGCATCCGCCCCTTCTCACCAAAGTGCTGTTCTCACACATGGTTGCAAAGACAGTCGCACAAGACACAAGACTTCTCGCTCACAAGCACATCTTACCCTAACAAGGCCTGAAAATGGAGGCAAGGCGGCTGAATTTCCTCTATTTGTGCTTCAGGCAAAAAAAACACTGTATTGCTGATTGGCTGATTGATGATAAGGAGGTTTCAAGCACCACTAGCCTAGTACTTACTTGCTATGAAACCCATAGTTTATTCATAATACCAGGGGATTTGTACAAGAGCCATTCAGGTCATTGCAACAGTCTGTTCTCATGAAATACGACTCGTTTAACTGGACGAACAGGATTTCTCAAGTCTTTTGCGGTGGAATACATTCAAACAAACCCTTTCTGTTGTTGCCGTTAACGTTAGCCAATGATATGCTCATGACAAACAAACCAGTCACATTTGATGTCTTGGATATTCAACAGCATTGACTGCACTAAAAATCTTAATCTTAAAAATCAGATAAATAACAGCATACTGTGAATCATACGTTGAAACCACATGAGGGTGAGTAAATGATGCTTTCATTTTTGGGAGAGGACTAAAAGAAAAGGATTTTGATCCAAGAACCCTACTAAGCAAAATCAAGGTCACTGAGAAGGAATATTGTTAACATTATATGGGGTGTCAGAGGACATTGAGTACATGACATCCACTCACATCACGTCCTTTCAGTTTACTGTAGCATCCTGATCAGAGCTAAGAGACACTTCTCCGTTCTCCCACAAGCCCTCCCATGATGCCCAGAGATAATGAAGTCGCAGTACTGTACCAGTGGCTGGGAGACAAGATACAGCAATCATCTCGCCAATGGAGTTTATTGGAGATCAGCTTCTAAAAAGACTTTTATTCTGTGCTGGTCTGCTCTAATCAGATTGAGGAGCTACAAGACTTGAAGGAGACAATTGAGTTAAGACATTTTTTTGGTCTTATTTTCCTAAGGAAGCTTTTGAGCAATCGTGTAAATAAAATAGAATGGACTTTTCTTTGAGAATAAGAGTAAACGTGGATCATGTTTGTTTAGGAGCTGTTTGCCATGGGCTTGGTGTTTGACCACTGTTTGCTACATCAATATACTTGGCTGGTAATCAGAATACGTTCAAACATTCGCAATGTTATACACGTAATATTGACATGGAATCAGAATCGAATGATTGGTTGATAAGGGTATTAACCAATCGTGATATGTTTTTCAGGGTTTAAGATTCACTTCAAAATCTGATTGGTCGATTAGACTGTTGTTCCAAGACCAACAAGCGTGTAGATCCAGGAATGTTTATGTTAAAGTCAACATGACCCTATTTAATGTCTAAATTCATAGTTTTATTGTACATACTTCATAAGTGCATGTTATTCCAAATAAAAACAATTTAATCACTTATATAATAACTTGTAACTTGTTGCACAAATTGCTAATCAGCCAATCACATGGCAGGAACTCAATGCATTTAGGCATCTAGATGTGGTGAAGACGACTTGCTGAAGTTCAAACCGAGCATCAGAACGGGGAAGAAAGGAGATTTAAGTGACTGAACGTGGAATGGTTGTTGGTGCCAGACGGGCTGGTCTGAGTATTTCAGAAACTGCTGATCTACTGGGATTTTCACACACAACCATCTCTAGGGTTTACAGAGAATGGTCTGAAAAAGAGAAAATATCCAGTGAGCGGCAGTTGTGTGAAAATGCCTTGTTGATGTCAGAGGTCAGAGGAGAATGGACAGACTGGTTAGAGATGATAGAAAGACAACAGTAACTCAAATAACCACTCGTTACAACCAAGATCTGCAGAATACCATCTCTGAACACACAACACGTCGAACCCTGAAGCAGATGGACTCCAGCAGCAGAAGACCACACCGGGTGCCGCTCCGGTCAGATAAGAACAGCACACGGAGGATACAATTCACACACTCACCAAAACTGGACAATAGAAGATTGTAAAAACGTTGCCTGGTCTGATGAGTCTTGATTTCTGCTGCAACATTCAGATGTAGGGTCAGAATTTGGTGTAAAGAACATGAAAGCATGGATCATCCTGCCTTGTCTCAATGGTTCAGGCTGGTGGTGGTGGTGTAATGGTGTGGGGGATATTTTCTTGGCACACTTTGGGCCCTTTAGTACCAATTGAGCATCGTTTAAACACCACAGTCTACCTGAGTATTGTTTCTGACCATGTCCATCCCTTTATGACTACAGTGTACCATCTTCTGATGTACTTCCAGCAGGATAATGCACCGTCACAAAGCTCAAATCATCTCAGACTGGTTTCTTGAACATGACAATGAGTTCACTTTACTCAAATGGCCTCCACAGTCACCAGATCTCAATCCAATAGAGCAGCTTTGGGATGTGGTGGAACGAGAGATTCTCATCATGGATGTGCAGACGACAAATCTGCAGCAACTGTGTGATGCTATCATGACAATATGGACCAAAATCTCTGAGGAATGTTTCCAACACCTTGTTAAATCTGTGTCACGAAGAATTAAGACAGTTCTGAAGGCAAAAGGGGTCCAACCCGATAATAGCAAGGTGTACCTAATAAAGTGGCCAGTGAGTGTATATTAATAATAATATATCTTATTTTGTATTTATTTTTATTGTTTATTTTATTAATATAATTTTTATTATTTTATGATTATTTCTTAAATCCAAATCTCATTTTACCATTTTAATCCATTTAAATAGCTGACCAGATTCACACAGCAGGTTGTATCCTGTATATAACGGTGTATAAGACAAACAAAAATCTTTAATCTTAAAACTGAAAGTGAAAGGAAAGGACATAGGGATGCACCAAAGATGAAGTGAACTGGGGTCGATCATTGAATGGATGGTGTGCAAGGGCGTGTCCATGCAGTCAGTGTGTGTGTGTGTGTGTGTGTGTGTGTGTGTGTGTGTGTGTGTGTGTGTGTGTGCGTGCGTGTGTGTGTGTGCTGGTGTAGATACCCTGCTGCTTTTATAGCCCATAAATCTGAGCAGGCCAGCGGCTGCTGTAGTCAGCTCACTGAGAGCCTTTCATGCAGAAAATGAATCGGACCATTTGAAAGTAAGCGCAAACGCCTCCCTTCACGCACACACACTGCATGTCTGCCCCGGCCAATACACAGGCACTCCACTCCATTCCAGCCAGCTTTAAGCTAATACAACAGTCCATTAATGACGAGCATAGTTTGTTCACAAGATACTTCCATCTCGCTTTCCATGATAGACGTTCTTACTCTCGCGCACACACGGAGCACGCTTGTTGCTGTACTTAATCAAAACGAGCTGTGACACCGTATCTGGCAGTGGAGGGTTATTGAATTAAAGCAGTTCTTTAATGTACTCTAGTCTGCAAACCCATCTCTGCAGTCTTCAATATTGCATTAAAGCGAGACGGCTTTCCGTTATTTTATCATCTCACATGCAAACTTGCCATCCAGAAGAAATCCACATTCATGCTTTTCCTCTTTCTGCTTCCACGCTACTGAATAAAATCACCTTCATTTCTCTCTGATCAAAAAATTATGTATCACAAAAGGATAGACTACATTACGCTTGCCTGTGCATAAGTCGCTGCCATGGTACTAGAGCGTGCGTTCGGTGTAGTTGCTAGGGCATCTGGTTGCCAGAGTGTTGCTATGAAGTTGCTAGGAGGTATTGGGTAGTTCCCAAGAGTGTTACTAATTGTAAGAGTGTTTTGGGAGGTTGCCAGTGTGTTGTTATGCAGTTGTTAGGGCGTTTTGGGTGGTTGCTAGGGTGTTGCTATGCAGTTGCTAGATATTTTGGGTTGTTCACAGAGTGTTTCTTGTAGCTAGGGTGTTGTTATGCAGTTTCTAGGGTGTTGTTATGCAGTTTCTAGGGTGTTTTGGGTGGTTCACAGGGTTACTAATTGCCAAAGTGTTTTGGGAGGTTGCCAGGGTGTTGTTTTGCAGTTGCTAGTCTGTTTTGGGAGGTTGCTAGGGTGTTGCTATGCAGTTGAGTGTTTTAGGAAGTTGCCAGGGTGTTGTTATGCAGTTGCTAGGGTGTTTTGTGTGGTTCACAGGGTTACTAATTGCCAAAGTGTTTTGGGAGGTTGCCAGGGTGTTGTTATGCAGTTGCTTGTCTGTTTTGGGAGGTTGCTAGGGTATATCTATGCAGTTGCTAGATGTTTTGGGTGGTTCCTAGAATGTTAATAGTTGCTAGAGTGTTTTGGGAGGTTTCCAGGGTGTTGTTATGCAGTTGCTAGAATGTTATGGGTGGTTGCTAGGGTGTTGCTAGATATTCTTGGTTGTTCACAGAGTGTTACTTGTAGCTAGAGTGTTTTAGGAAGTTGCCAGGGTGTTGTTATGCAGTTGCTAGGGTGTTTTGGGTGGTTCACAGGGTTACTAATTGCCAAAGTGTTTTAGGAGATTGCCAGGGTGTTGCTATGCGGTAGATAAGATGCCACTATGGGTGTTTTGGGTGGTTGCCAGAATGTTGCTATGTAGCTGCCAAAGCGTTACTATGCCGTTTAACATATTGTTTTGACTGGTTGCTAAGGTATTACTATGCAGTTGCTGCGGTGTCTCTGTGGGCCAAAACACCTCAACTACATATTTAGGATTCAAATTACATTTTTGTCAAATACTCAGTCAACACACAATATGTGTCTCTCTCAAACTAAATTCCAGCAAAACACACGAGCCACCGCCTTCACTGTCAGGCCGTTTAAGAGCATTTACATAGATAAAGGCGTAAGGGTAGCCAAACTGGGTAAACAAGAACTATTTGCATTCACCTGAGGGCAAGTGCCGACTAACTGTGGCACTCCCATCAGCCATCTGCTTTTCTTTTCTTGTCTTTCTAAAAATAAACACCATATGATGTCAGTTTTCATCTTGCTGTCCTGTACATTATGGCTTGAAATAGTGTGGAATATAGCACTTAAAATATTGATTCTGGTTGGATGACTTTTGGAAAGAATATTATTACTAAAAATGATCTTTTCAAGAAATGCACAAATACACTCGCATAAAATACACACACACACACACACACACACACACACACACACACACACACACACACACACACACACACACACACACACACACACACACACACACAAAAGAGACGCACATGAGTGACGCCCAGAGCTGTGTAGTAACTGATAACATGTAATCTGGATTACGTAATCAGATAAAAAAAAATGAAGTACTTGTAATTTTATTAAATTACATTTTAAAATACTTGAAATCCGACTACAGTTACTTTTTTATTGATTACATGGTTACACTGGGTATTGGTTATTCACAAAAAAGCAATGGATTATTCATAATTGATTCATTCTAACTAATTTCTGTTTTTTCGCTTTTAAATGTTCGTTTCTAAAATCGCCTTCTGCTTCTATACATTCAGAAAATAATTTACATTTTAAGAAGTGTTTTCTCAACATTTCAACATTGCATCAATTACTAATGAACACAATACTTATTATTTGAATTATCACTCAGTAAGTTATTTAACCATGTACTACTATGTTTTGGGGAAGCTTTTTTCTTTCAAACACATTAAAATGCACAAATTCATGTCATTTTTTATTTACATGTGACGCAGGCATTCTCAAACCTTTTATTTATTTCACCTAATATTAATTGGAATTTCCCCCTGAGATTTTAAGGTAATAAATTAATAATTATTTAATTTGCCCATTCACAGTTCTGTGACATTAGTTTATGGTCACATATATATATATATATATTTAGTAAGTGTTTTATTTTATTTGTTGTTAATTTAAAAATATTGATTTTAATTTTACATTTTTAAGATTGAATTAGTTATTAGCTTTTCATTAAGCTGCAGTTCCTGTCAGGGTTCTGTCACTTCGGTCTAGTTTATTCATGGTTTTGTGACAGAGCCCTGACACTCCCTTCTTGTCTTGTTTTCTGGTGAGCACGCTGTTTCGAGTGTGCTCGAGCCGCGCGCTCGTCTACGCGCTCTGTTTCATGTTGGAGCGTGGTGTTCAGATCCCGGCACTCTTGTCTTGTTTCAGGCCCAGTTCTGGTTTCGTGTTGGGGTTCGGACATGCATGCTCCAGGTTTGGTCTTGCTGTGGAAGCGTGCGGTCTCGAGTTTGCTCAGAGTCCACTCACAGAGTCCGCACCGGAGCCCGCTCAAATCCGGGAGCCCACAGAGTCCGCACCGGAGCCCGCTCAAATCCGGGAGCCCACAGAGTCCGCCCCGGAGCCCGCTTCAGTCCAGGAGCCCACAGAGTCCGCTTCGGAGCCCGCAGTTCCTATACGAACCCCAGTTTAGGAAACCTTTACATACTGTAATGTTTAATACACGTTATTATATTAATAACAAATGTAATATATTTTCTATCTCTATGATTTATTATATCAATATGGAACAAAATTATCCTATTTAAATCAATATGAGAAACAAGTTAGGTCTAAAGTAGTCTGATTATATTACCTTAAAATGTGTAAAATAATGGATTATGTTACTAACTACAACTTTTTGTCATGTAACTTGGAGTCAGTAACTAATTACAATTTCCAAGTAATGAGCCCAGCTATAGAGCATGGAATCTCGACTCAAGCAGTTGGCGTTTGGCGGCTCACGGCATTAACAGGCTCTCTGCTCCTCCAGAAGTGAAGTGTGGATGGATCTCCACGGGTGGTGTTTGTCTGACACAGAGAGCCTTATTAAACACTGTGACAGTGGAGTGTGTTTGCTTACAGAAGCCCCGTGTTTGACAGCCCTTTGTGTGCATCGGGTCTTTATGAAATGTGTCAACAGCTCCTGCTTGACTCTTATCTGTGCTGATAGACACATGACGGTGATAAAACACTCGACATGTGGCGCAAAAGACGCAGAAGCTGCGGTGCAATTAACCCACGGTCTGGGTTTGATTTGGCCTACATATACAGAATAAATACACTTTTTTTGTCATATTGGTGCTGGTTAGTGACATATAGACTTAAATGTTATAAAGCAATATAATAAGATGAAAGTGTAAACACGTAGATGAATGATGTATTAAACCTGCTATATGTGAAATAAACACTGATTACTTACAAATTGTAATCCGTTACTGATCCAAATTACATGACACAAATTGTAGATAGTAATGTTATGAATGAATGATGCATTTATCCATTACATTACACATTTTAGGTAATATAATCAGACTATTTTTAGATTACTTTTGACCTTCCCTCTTTGTGTTTTTATATCAATATGGTACAAGATTATCATATTTAAATCAATATAGGTAAAGGTTTAAGGTAAATCAACCTTGTGACAATGTAGGTCATAAGCGATCAAAAAGTAGTCTGATTATATTTCCTAAAATATGTAATGTAATGGATTACGTATCTACAATTTGTGTCATGTAATCTGGAATCAGTAACGGACTATACATTAAAATAAATCTATACTGGACATAAGGACAGTGCAAGAGTGAAAAATTAAAACACATAACGTGATAAATACATCCTGCACTTTGTGACTTGATTAAATACCGGCCCTTTAAGACTTTATGACTCAAACTTGTTCACTTTTCACTTAACTAACTTCCAGAGGTGTTCATTGGCCTGTATGAAACAACCATTACTGAAGACAAACATTATTTGCGGAGGCAATAAAACAACACCGGATCAATAGGCTGATCTGATTTGCTCCTCCAAACAGTGTATTGTGTTTTCAGTCCTGCTGAGAGCGGCTTTTGTTTGATGAACTGACTGCTTTTCAAGTGAGACGCTGAAACAAAAGATCAACACAGACTCATAAATGACTGTGATTCAATGAAACCTTTCCTTTCCTTTGAGTCATTTTTCATCTTATTTCAGAGAAGATTGTTTCTGGTTAATACATGTAAATGATAAGTGGGTGAAAAAAACTATTACATTCAAGTATAGTGATCTAAAGACCAGAATTGGGAGTGGCTCTTTTTATATACATAATAGAACAACTTAGCAACAGTATAGAAAAGCCCTAGCAACGATCTTGCATTGTGTGAGCTGTTAAAATTATAAAAAATTCCTTATCAACTCCCTAGAAAACAAATTGCAACCTACTAAAATCAATCAGAACACCTTAGCAACAGATTGAAATGCTCAAGCAACCATCTTGCATTGTGCAGGCCAGTTTAAAAGTATTCTGAATTCCATTGCAACACCCTAGCAACCACACAGCAACACCCTAGAAACCAAATTGCAACATAATAAAATCAACCAGAACACCTTAAGTTGCCGATACAAATGCACTAGAAACAATCTTGCATTGTGGCAGCCAGTTTAAAAGTATTCTGAATTCCTTAGCAACATCACCTTAAAACGAGGACACATTAAAAACTGCACATAAATACTTTAGTAACCATTTTGCATTGTGGCATCCAGTTAGCAACCATCCAGGGTGCCCTAGCAACCACATAGAACACCTTAGCAACCACCTAACAGTGCACAGAAGTAGTGCAGAGTCAGTAAGTAGTGCAGAGCTTCTCTTTGTGGGACCGTCAGTGCTGTTCATGTTCCCCTCCCCCTCAGCCTCAGGCACAAGTGCACTCTTGTGTAGCGGGACAATGCTGACGCTGTGAGCCGCCGCTGTCTGTCACTGGCACCATCAGCCCCGGCGTGGGCCGCAGCACATGCTACAGCTGCATTAGTCTTCACACAACTCCACACAACTCCACACAACTCCACACAACTCCACACAACTCCACACAACTCCACACAACTCCACACAGCTCACACAGCTCCACACAGCCTCCACAACTCCACACAGCTGCACACTGGCTGCACACAGCCCACACAACTCCACACAGCTCCTCCACAGCTCCACACAGCTCCACACACCCACACAGCTCCACACAACTCCACACAGCCCACACAGCTCCACACACAACTCCACACAGCCCCACAGCTCCACACAACTCCACACAACTCACACAACTCCACACAGCTCCACACAACTACAGACACAGCTCCACAACTCCACACAACTCCACACAACTTCACACAGCTACAGACAGCTACACACAGCCCCACACAGCTCCACACAACTCCACACAGCCCCACACAACTCCACACTCCACACACACAGCTCACACAGACAGCTCCACAGCTCCACACAACTCCACACAACTCACACAACTCCACACAACTCCACACAACTCCACACAACTCCACACACAACTCCACACCCCACACAACTCCACAACTCCACACAACTCCACACAACTCCACACAACCCCACACAACTCCACACAACTCCACACACCAACAAACCAGTCCAAATATCACGTGTGTGTATACATGCATGCACTCATAGTCCACTTCACTTCTCAACTGTTTCTACTTCATTTAATGTGCTTTAAGATATATTTAATCCTATGTTTTAGTGTTTTTATTATTTTATTTTGTACTATTTTTTGTACTAAAAAAAAGAAAACATTTAAAGATATTTTATGTACTTAAAATAAGTTGTTTAAACTTTTGTAAACAATAAAGAAAGAGCAGAAAATATTATTTCACGAAGAGTTGTGATATGACAAGTGTATAAAACAATACTTCAAAACATGAACTTAATTAAAACATTCATATAAATTCATATTTTAACTGTATTTTATATCTCCAAAGAAATTTAAGGAGAAACCTTTTATTAAACATTATATTAAGAGTTTGTAAGTTCGTCAACGAAAATGTAATTCTTATATATTTGCAAATTGACCGAATGAACCAAAGGAATATGGCAGAGATAAAGTTGATATTTAAATAATATATAATTAAAACTCATATAACTGCCCAAAGAAAGATCACCAGCGAGAAGTCTTTCATTTCTCAACGATCTCTCCTTCATTTAATGTGTTTACATATTTTTGTGCTTTAACCTATGATAATATCTATTTTATTATTTATATTTTTACTATTTTCTGTAAAGGAAATATTCTAAATATACTGTATCTTTTTTCAATTTTGAAAACAATAAATAAAGAGTAAAAAAGTCATTCAAAACCAAATTATATTTAAATTTTCTGAATTTTTCTACTTTAATTGTTTAAATAATTTAACTTTTGTGCTTAACACATTTATTTAAGTTTGTTATTTTTAACTTTATTTATTTATTTATTAATATATATAAAGGAAAAAGAAAATATTCCAAATATAATTGAAATATTATGTACTGGATGTAAAGGAAATATTAAAGATATAACGCATCTTTATTGGTATTTATGGTTTGTCTAAACTTTTGAAAACAATAAATGACGAATAGAAAAATTATTTCAAGGCCAAATGATCCAACCTGTGCTATATGCAAAACATATCAATTCATTTTCTAATTCATTTTCTCTCACAGCATGTCAAAAACGGAAAATTTGTAAGTCTACTTTTACTTTTCCAAAGGAGAAACCTTTTATTAATTTGTATTTATTATTATTGAAGATAGAGGAGTGGAAAAAGACAGAGTTTGTCTACAAAAGAAGCGAAGAACCAAAAGATAACGGTTGATCCGAGTGAAAAGTCTCCAGAGCGCTCCGAGAGTCTCTTCTGAGCAACTTCAGACTTGAGAAAATACCAATCATTGTGTGTTTAGAGGTGAAGTGCAGATGACAGTGTGAAAGCGTACAGTAGGGTGAACACACACAGACCTGAATGAGGCGCAGATGTGTGTGTGTGTGTGTGTGTGTGTGTGTGTGCATGTTTATGTGGTTTATGAGGACACAAATTTGTATAATGACATGGGTATAACATAGGTATTACAAGGAGAAGGTGATTTATGAGGACATTTTCAGTGTCCCCATAATTTAAAATGCTTATAAATCATACAGAGTGAGTTTTTGAGGAAAATAGAAATGCACCGTCTCCTGTGAGGGCTAAGTTTAGGTGTAGGGTAGGTGTAGGGCAATAGCACATACAGCTTGTACAGTATAAAAACCATTACGCCTATGGAGAGTCCCCGTAAACCATAAAAACCAACATGTGTGTGTGTGTGTGTGTGTGTGTGTGTGTGTGTGTGCCTTCGCCTGCAGGGGAACCGGTCTGCGAGTGTGTGAGGAACGCGTGCTGCCTCGTTGAGCAGTGCCTAATGAAGCGAGGAGTGTGTCCGTAGGGCAGACGTGTCTTGTGTTTCTACGCAACCAGGAGTCACGGGGAGGTGATGAGACAGCGAAACAGGCCACGACTGCTGCTGCTGCTTCTCCATATCCACACACACTTCTGCTGCCGCCAACCCAACACATTACTTCTCCTGCTTTTACACTCACTTTATCTCTCTGTTTCCATTCAGCTTCTTACAGACGCTTGATTTGACCCTAGCAACCACCTAATGCCCTAGCAACTATAATGGACACTCCAGCAACTGGACATCCTGGCACTGTGGTGACGAGCTCTGTGTTAACGAACACAATTTCCTTAATTCAAAAAATGATTGTAAAAAACAAAAGTCATCATATTTCATCAATGATCTTTGATAGACCAGGATGCAGTGCTGTTATTGTTAACTAAACTGCATGAAAAATAGCTTATTTAAACGAAGCTGAAATAAAACAATATATATATATATTAGATGAAAACTTAAACTTAAAAACTTAAATGTAACAAAAAAATAAACAAAAGTTAGAAATTAAATAAAAAAAGTTTAAATTAAATTAAATAAATTACTTTATGAGGTTTTTACTTTTCATTTTTGAGGTTCAAATAAAGTATTAAAAATCACATAAAACTAATTTAACTTAAGATAAATTTAAAATGAAAACTGAAAATATTAAAATAAAAGCTAATTTCAAATATTAATAAATACTAAAATAGTTTAGACTAAATAGTTAGCTACTAAAATAACGTTGTAGACGAACACTTCATAAATATTGCCAATAATTTAATCATATTTAATAAATTAACTTTAATACACCAGTGTGCAGTGCTGTTATTGTTAATTAAAAACTATTACAACTATTAAAAAATAGTTTTCGGTAATTTAAATAAAGCTGAAATAAATATAGACATAGATGAAAACTTAAACTAAACTAAAAATTAATTTTGAAATTTTGAAAATAAGGGGAAGTACTAAAACTTGAGGGAAAAACAGCTAAATAATAATAAAAAAGTAATACAAATTTAATAAAAGGAAAATTGTAAATATAAAAGCTAATTCACAATATTTGTAAATGCTATAATAGTATAAATATTAAACTAAAATACTTCCAAATACTACTGTAATAACACTGGTGAAAGAATACTACATTTCCCAGAATGCATTGTTGCATATCCAAGCCTTAAAATACCAGCGTGTCATATTTTCTAAAAGGTACAATGATGCACATACCTCTTTTAATTTGACAGCATCTAATAAAACAAAGCACACGGTGCGAGAAAACTTAATGTAACAGTTAAATATGTCCGTCTGATGCAGGAGTACAGACCAAATAAACGATTAAAACCAGCGCAGATTGAAAATAAAACCCAAAGTTTAAGTGTGAAAGTGAATCCATTAACACACATTCACAACAATATTATTTTTGTCTGATAATATTCACAAATAACATGAGTGTTACTGCAATACTTTCAATTTCTCTTCCTCAATTCAAATTCACAATTAGTTCTTCGATTCAGCATTTTGCACAACTGCTTTAAATAGTTCAGAAATGGCTCAGAAAAACACATTTCAATACAGGACAAATGTAAAGCTGGTGTTTTTATGCAGCATCACTGCTTCAGCCCACACATGCCTGATTCACACTCCAGTCCTTCACTGTCTCGAGGGCTTTGATCAGCATATGTGTGTCTCCCTCCTAAACGCTCTGGGACAGTCTGAAGTGACCCAGTCATGGCCAGTCTGTCATCGTGATCCTTCTGCTCCGGCAAACTCATCCAGTAAAGAGCAGCCAATAGCACTGAAATATTCTGAACCAACAAAAGTTATATCTGAATGCACATTTAAACTATTTTCCTATTTGAAAATGTCCTTATATGAAACTATTAAAAATGGCATATTAGTGCCTTACAGAAAACAATATATGAAATATAATTCACAAATGAGGTCTCTTTAATATCTCAATTAGTACATGAATAGAGTAACTGGCAATGCATTCTGGGAAATGTAGTTTTTCCACCCTAGGCCAAAAAAGTTAATTTATTAGATATGATGAAATATATAAACTAAAACATGTCTAAAATATATTAAATTAAATTACACCAAATCTAAATGTCAAGGTTATTATTAAAACATGAAACTTGAAATTCTGTCTTGACAAAATCTCCATGAACTTGAAAAGCAATTATACGTCCTGTTTTCCACACTGTTAAAAAATGTCTTTCAGCCTTATATACTGAATCTTGTTCAAATTTTAATCTCACATATCCCAGAAAAAATGTTGTTGAAATTGGTTCAATTACTTTGCTTAATTAGGTTTTTATTATCGGTTAAATTATTTTGTTAATTAGGTTTTTATTATTAATTTTTGAGTTGATGTAATGGAAAAACATGTTGCCATGACTTATTGATCAAATGTAATTAATATCCAGGAATATGAAAGGCATTATTAATTGAAAGAGCCCAGATGTCAGTGTCTCAAGCGGTGCTCAGATTACAGTCTGTGATCAAAAGCCAAATATTTGTTCACAAATTCTCCTAAATCCATATTTTCTTTACATTCAAACCAAATTATCTTTACATTCATTATTTAAAATGCAAAACCAAACCGAAATATTACTGAACGTTATAGAAACAACGTTAGCTGAACTCAAAATCTGATTACATAAATGTATTAGTATATCACTTAAATATTTTTGTAATACTTTAATAATTCAGTCAATATTTTAATTAAAATTGCAATTTCAATATGTAATATTTCAGTTAATATATTTTTGAATAAAAAAAATCTAAATTTTATTTATTAAATGTATTAAAATATCTAAATTTTTATTTATCTAAATAACTCATTAAAAGCTGTAAACTAGTAATAATAATTAGATATTTGGGTTTACAGTGTTCTGTATTCTTCAGAATTTGTATTTCTGAGACAAAGCAGATAATTACTTCAAGATACTTCCCTCCAAGAGTTACGAAAGAGCAACCTGTGAGCAATAACGTCTTACTCTGAGTGTAAGTGTGTCTGTTCTCAGATCAGTATTACGGCTGAGGGATGAAGCGGTGCGGTCAGTGCTGGTCTATTCTTAGTGTTCGCTGAGACTCGGCTGGGCAGGAGAAGGTTCGAGAACCTGCTGCCAGCTCCCACCGCGCTGATCAAACCGGCGGGGCCCATTGGCCATCTGTCCCCGAGATACAGAGCCCCGAGAGCAGCGGCGAGGGCCCGCTAACACTCCTGCGGAACGGAGGGGGCTCGTTCTCCTAGCAACCGGCCCTTCTTTTACATGTGTTTCAGGGGGTGCAGTGTCCTTATGCCGGGCCTCGCTCGCTTTCACTGTCCTATTTATGGTAATGAGCCATCTGCCCTTTCTGCAGTGCTCGAGGGGGAGTGTCTGTGACGGGACAGGCCGGGGTCCCGGGTCGTTTGCCGCTGTAGTGCTCATGTCTGTCTTTTAGCACTTAGCAGACTTGTTGATTCACTGGAAATGGAGGTAAATGAGCCGTGATGTGATGCTCGTTGTGTCCAGACCCATTCATTTATAAAAATAAAAAACAAAAACATCAAAAATGCAATTCATACAGATTATGACGTAAATACACCTCTTTTATCAAGAGTTTCACGTTCACTCAGTTGTCTGCTTTTTATAACTCCAAAACAGTTACATCGTAAAATGATTCACATATTTTCAGATCGGTTCACAAATCGTTTGATTCAGATCGGGACTTCAGAATGAGTATCGCAAATCATTTGATTCAGATCGGGACTTCAGAATGCGTATCACAAATCATTTGATTCAGATCAGGACTTCAGAATGAGTATCGCAAATCATTTGATTCAGATCGGGACTTCAGAATGCGTTTTGCAAATCATTTGATTCAGATCGGGACTTCAGAATGCGTTTTGCAAATCATTTGATTCAGATCGGGACTTCAGAATGTGTATCGCAAGTCATTTGATTCAGATCGGGACTTCAGAATGCGTATCGCAAATCATTTGATTCAGATCGGGACTTCAGAATGAGTATCGCAAATCATTTGATTCAGATCGGGACTTCAGAATGAGTATCGCAAATCATTTGATTCAGATCAGGACTTCAGAATGCGTTTCGCAAATCATTTGATTCAGATCGGGACTTCAGAATGTGTATCGCATATCATTTGATTCAGATCGGGACTTCAGAATGCGGAACTTCGGAGAGGGCATGTGAATTATTTTGCTAATTAAAAGATTTGTGACACATGGTCCGAAATCCCGATCTGAAATGAAGGAGTTTCACAATTTGAGTTGAATTACTGAAATAAATGAACTTTTCCATGACATTCTAATTTATTGAGATGTATATATATACATTTTTTGTAGAAAAATTATAATTGCATAAAGATGATTATGCCAGGCTTTGTACTACATTACTACATTATCTGTGTGTGTGTGTGTGTGTGTGTGTGTATGTCTGTGTCATATTACAACAACTTACAATAACTCTTATGTATCTTTTACATTTCTCTATAACAGTAAATATTGTCCTTATCGTCATCTGAAACTTCCTTATTTCTCTCAAACACAGAGGCAGAGCTTTAGTCCTCCAAAACATCCTTTGACTCCCAGCATGCACCCTGGCCTGAGTGTTTGCATGTGTGTGGGCCGCAGTATGACACACTCGCAGTGTGTGACGGGGAGGTGTGAAGGTAAACTGTGAGATGTTGTTGTACGAGCTTGTGTGTATAATGTGCTGGTTATGAGTGTGTTTCAACGAAGCCCATTATCAGTGAAGCACCAGATCTACACTGGACTTCAAGAGACGACCAGCACAGAACCAGAACTGTGCAAAAGTAACAAAAATGCCCGTAAAATCAAATAAAAAATACATTTCTATATTTGTTGATAAAAATACATTTATTAATATTACATAGGCCTAATTATGTGCAAAATTAGTAACAGTGACAGTAATAGTAATCTTTCGATGGGTAAATAACAAATACATTTGTTTTTGTCAAATCAAGCAATCAAAACTACAAAAGAGCAACAACATGCAAGTGCTATTACAAGTCATGGTTAGCCTAAATATAAAAATAACATAGTGTCAGATTAAGTAACAAAAATAAATAACATAAAAATAAATAACCTTTTACATTATTTTTAATTATTTGAAGTATTTTATTAATTCACACACACACACACACACACACACACACACACACACACACACACACACACACACACACACACACACACACACACACACACACACACACACACATATATACAGTATATATAAATTAATTCAATTAAATTCTTTGAAATAATTAAAATATAGTTTAGATATTTATAAAATTTGTATAGTATAATATTTAAATATAATAAATGATGCAGATTATATATATATATATATAATAAAAAACAATATATTAATATATGCAGAAATTACAATTAATAAATTAATAATAAATATGTATTTATTTATTTATTTACAGCATATAATATTACAATTATTCATATTTATTATATGAACATAGGCAAAGCATTCTGTTTACCATCCTCACATGAAGGAACATTACTAAATATAAATATTTTAATTTAAAATTTACATCTATTATTGAATTTATTAAAACAATTGTGTGTATTCATATATATATATATATATATTTATTGTGAGGGGTAGGTTTATGTGTAGTGTTGGTTTAGGCTGATAGAAAATACAGTTTGTACCATTACGCCTATGGAATGTCCCTATGTCAACGTGTGTGTGTGTGTGTGTGTGTGTGTGTGTGTGTGTGTGTGTGTGTGTGTGTGTAGGTGTGGGTGTGTGTTCACTGTGTGTGTGTGTGTTCACTGTGTGTGTGTGTGTGTGTGTGTGTGTGTGTGTGTGTGTGTGTTCACTGTGTGTGTGTGTGTGTGTGTGTGTGTGTGTGTGTGTGTGTGTTCACTGTGTGTGTGTGTGTGTGTGTGTGTGTGTGTGTGTGTGTGTGTGTGTGTGTGTGTGTGTGTGTGTGTGTGTGTGCATGTTTATGTGGTTTATGAGGACACAAATTTGTATAATGACATGGGTATAACAGGTATTACAAGGAGAAGATGATTTATGAGGACATTTTCAGTGTCCCCATAATTTAAAACGCTTATAAATCATACAGAGTGAGTTTTTTTGGGGGGAAAGTAGAAATGCACCGTCTCCTGTGAGGGCTAAGTTTAGGTGTAGGGTAGGTGTAGGGCAATAGCACATACAGTTTATACAGTATAAAAACCATTACGCCTATGGAGAGTCCCCGTAAACCATAAAAACCAACATGTGTGTGTGTGTGTGTGTGTGTGTGTGTGTGTGTGTGTGTGTGTGTGTGTGTGTCTGTGTCTGTGTCTGTGTCTGTGTGTGTGTGTGTGTGTGTGTGTGTGTGTGTGTGTGCGTCTGTGTCTGTGTCTGTGTCTGTGTCTGTGTGTGTGTGTGTGTGTGTGTGTGTGTGTGTGTGTGTGTGTGTGTGTGTGTGTGTGTGTGTCTGTGTGTGTGTGTGAGAGAGAGACAGAAGCGAAACGAAGCTAAATGTGCTGTTTTCTATCCTCACTAGCAGCTCCTCTCTGTGTGAGAAAGTCTCTTGGTGTCGTGCTGACGCTGAACTCATTACTATGGCAACTGATGTAGATACATGGGATGTTGGCTATACTGAACAAACAGGTCTGATTTCATCACTAACAAAGTAACAGTGCAGACAGTCAGTCCTGAAGATCAGAAATGAACAGCAAATGGCTTTGGGTGCAGAACGTCACAGGTTTGCATCCGTGTTCATTTTACACATTAGTGTGTCACACATCATTCAGATCATTAGAGACCGTCAGACAAGACCGAACGTGTCTGTGAGCAGCTGTGCACACATTACTAAAACACAATCAAATCAGCAAATATCAGACATGAAACACTTCTTCAGTACCTTCAATCTGAAGAACTACAGTCTAAACATGTCTTAAAATCAGAAAAGTGACAGAAAGGACATTTATAATATTACAAAAGATTTCTGCTATTTTGAACTTTCTGATCTTAATTACAACTTTTCCCATAAAAATATGAAGCAGCACTGTTTTCAACATTGATAATAATCAAAATGCAGCAAATCAGTATATTAGACTGATTTCTGAGGATCATGTGACACTAAACACTGGAGTAATGATGCTGAAAATACAGTTTTAATCACAGGAATAAATTACATTTTACATTATACTCAAATATAAAACTTGTTTTAAACTGTAATGATATTTCACTATATTCCTGGATTTTTTAAACACACAAATGCAGCCTCAGTGAGCATAAAATACATCTTCAAAAAGCATTTTTTAATCTCAAAATTGCACACACTCACATAAAAATAATCATTTATTTATTCAATTTTGTTGTAAATGTTTGTGAAAATAAAAGTCATGGTCTGATATTTAGTTATCATCCCTGTATGCGTGCTGTTTTAATGACCCTCAGAGCAGACGGACGTCCACAGAGGAAGACGAGGGATGAGGAAGTCAGGTTTGGGCTACAAACATTAGATTAAGCCGAGTTAAACCCATAACTGTGTCAGGACCGAGAGCATCACACGACCATGTGATTTATACATGATACGGTTGTCATGGCAGCGGCCTAGATCCCGCTAAGACAGCGGCGGAGCGGCGAGCTGCAGGAAGAAGATGATTAAAGCCCAAAATAATAATCATCAGAGTTTCAGAAAAAAAATATTATTTCAATTCCTTTCAATTATTGTCATTATTATTTTATTATCTGCTAATTATTTTCAACATTCTAAATATTTTACAGATAAAATACAAGTCACATTACAAATGATTAAATGATTTTGAATGCAATAATTATAAATATTTACAATAATTATTATTACCTAATTTTTATATTATATTTAAGCTTTACAATATTTTACAGTTAAAACATTGTCTGAATAAAACATGAGTTGCATTTGTCTGTATAAAAGTTGCTGTTATAATGCCAGACAAATAAAAACAATTATTTAATTATTTAATTTTTCACTTTTTATGGGTAAATGATAAATACAAAAATCTCAGATTATGAAGGAAAGGATAGTAAAAAAGTATTCTAAATTATTACAGCTATTTAATTAATTAGTTTATTATTTATTTGATTATCTGCGTAATATATAAAGGAAAATTATGACAAACAAATATTTTACATTATTAAAATTCATTAATTATTTTATTATTTTCATCTTATTTATAACTTACATTTTGGGAGAAGATTATATGGTTTAAACTTCTGGCCTCTCTTTAATAAATAAATAAACAAACAAATCAATCAATCAATAATTTATTGATAATTCTTTTTAAATGTATTTATCATTTATAATTTTTAGATTTATGTTATGGATAAAAGGATCTGCTAAGATAAATAAGTAACAGTGATGTCTGCAAACACCACTAAAAAGAAAGCAAAACCAAAATAATGATGTTTAGATATTAAAATGAGTCTTCAGGACAGTGTTGTTAACTAAAACTACAACTATTAGCAATAAATAAATAAATATATATATTTTAAAAAGTAGTAAAAATGACAAAAGCACAATTATTAAATGACTAAAACTTACAATTAAATTAAAATGACAACTGAAAATATAAAATAAAGGTACATTAATAAATAGCATATACATAATACTAGAACAACTACACTGTTTCTGCAGTAAGTGGTCAAACTAAAACCAGGCACATGAAAGCAACAGCCAGGTCGAGGGCTAGATGCGTGTATGACACACATGTATTCCTTGACAAAGGTTGAAAGAGCGAGCTGAGGTGTTGTTTGACCAGTCTCAGTCAATGAAATCTCAGTAGATCAGCAGGTGTATTATGCAGTTCTGGCCTAATAACAAGCAGTTTCACTTCCTTTAGCGCCAGTCATAGGAACCCGTGCAGAGCCACATCCTGCTTCACACACAAACACAAGCAGCTTCCTGTCACTGGCCACACCAGCTGGAGTTACACACGGCCACATCCACTCACAGTCAACTACATGCTCCGACACACACCACGGCCACATCCACTCACAGTCAACTACATGCTCCGACACACACCACGGCCACATCCACTCACAGTCAACTACATGCTCCGACATACACGCATGCGCTCAGCACTGATCGCTCTGCTGTCTTCATATGTTACAATGTTTTCAGTGTTTGATTGTTCAGATGATATGTGCATCAGGGCCTAAAACAAGAGCTGACTTTAAAAAGGAAGGCATTTCCCAAATGGCAAAAGGGCAAAAATATGTTTTAAATATATGATAAATATGTGTTCTAAACAGTGAAACTCAATTAAATACATTTTATTAGTTTCAACTTTCATATACCAAAATATATTTCAAAAGGTATTTCAGGGGCAAGAAAATAAATTTGAAATCTTTAAAATCTTACCTCGATAGATGACTAATAAAGTGAGGGACACACACACACACACACACACACACACACACACACACACACACACACACAGACACACACACACACACACAGCCAATTTTTTATATTTTTGTATATATGTATATATATATATATATATACATATATACAAAATATATAAAAATTGTATTCTGTGTATATATAAAAATATATATATTCTGTTTTCTTATATATAAGATATATATATATATATATATATATATATATAAGAAAACAGAATATTTTTTTAAATCTAAAATAAAAAAAATTCAAAGGCCAAATAATATATTTGTAAAAAATACATTTACATCAATATATTTTGAAAAATATTTTACCAGATGTATTTTTTGGTGTCCATCTTTGCATAGTTTGAAACATATTCAAAGATATATTTGATAACATAAATATTTTTGCTGTATGGCTTGCATTTTCTGCCCCATATTCAAGGAACACTTGAATATAAAAAACGAACTTGTTAAAAATCAGGTTTAATATAGTCCGTTTTTCGACTAAGTCCCATGCACAGTTTCTATTTGACGATTATGACTGAATATGATCAATAATGACTAATGCAGCAGTAGAAATGAGACCTGAGGCTGAACTCTTGGACTTGTGTCAGTTTAATGTCATGTAGTGTTCTGCACGGACCTCTAGCGGCCAAACTCTAGAACAACATGCCAACACCAAACCTGCATTCATTCAACATATACAAACCAATTCAAATAAATAATAATAATCAGTACCAGCTATTACAGGGACAGGTACTGAAACAGTACAAAATGCCAAACAACCACCTATAAAAATATTTTATACATAAAATACATATATTTTGTATTTTTATTAATACATATAAAAATGTAATTACTGTAATAAAAATAGAAATTATGTATTGATGTTTTTCAGGTGGGTGTCATTGAATTGTTTTACCATATATTAATGGACTAATTAATAATATTAACTATCTGGTTTATTATGTTATTTTGTTATTTGCCTCAATTAAATGGATCTTTATAAGATCATCATACGAAACTTTTTATTTGATTTTATTTATTTTGTGTGTGTTGAATGTGCATTCTATTTAAAACAAATTAATGGGCTAAGTAATAATATTTACTTATTTATGATGTTATTTTGTTGTTTGCATCAGTGTCAAATAATTCAATTCTTTAAAAAAAGATCCTCATAAGATCTATTTCTTTATTAATTCTGGCTGTGTTGAAAATGCGTTCTAAATGAAAACAAACCCAAACCAAACATTTCGTTCTGTAACATAAATCCATATATGATTAATTTAAACGCATCATGCATTTGTTCGTTTCTAATCAGACTCAAACATCAACTAACCTGTTGTTCATAAGCAGATTTGTGTTCACCTCTCACAATATTTATGATTTCATTTTGTGATTGTAACAGCTAAGGAACCATCATCACCTGCTGCACAAATGAGGCCATGCTGCCACATTAATATTTAATCATTTATGAATTATATAATCACCATTAGCAATCTGCCATTTTCTTTCTCATACAAAGGTTGTGCAAAATTCACAACGAAAGAATTAGCTGCCTGTAATGGATGTGAGTTTGAATCTGAACTGTACTAAACTGCAATTCAAAAAATTCTGGACTAATTTCTCAAAAATGAGTTTATTAAATATGCTAAAAAACTTTACTTTGCCTTCCTCGCAGTCACATTTGAATTGCAGTTCTGCATCCAGCTACCTTGATTCAGGGGTTGAACTGGCATTATGTATTCAGTTTGTATACAGTATTAAAGACACAAACATCTTTACCTTCACTGAGCTTCAAGCGCAGCAGCAAGCATGTTTACCAATGACACATCTCAGAGATATATCCATTTCCAGCTAAAAACATGCTTCACACGAGGATGGTATTGTGCAAACAACACTGCATATGTTACACAGCATCGTATAACACGACTACCTACTTAAAAACTTTAACCAAACGCCAGGAGGTTTCTAAACAACAATAGAGTTGAGTTCGAGTTCGAGAGATACACGGCTGCAGCTCCATTCGGGCACAGCAGATAGCGCTGTCACGTCTTTGAGCTCTTAAAATACTACTCTGTCATCTGAGAGTGATGAAATGATAAACTGATCAAGCAGAAGAAACTTGCAGCACATACAGAGATGCAGAAGTTAAAGGCACCTACATGTTTTTCATTTCAGTCCTTCTGTCTAATTCAATCAAATCACTGTTTGATTCATGTTAATAATAGAGTGCTTGTGTCTCATTCAGAAACGTCGTGTTAACATTCAGACAACGAGAGAGAGTCGTGCGGCTTCTTGCTCACTCTAGAGAACTAATCTAGTCCTGTTTTCAGTTGAGATTCTGCTGAACCTTAACATACTCATATTATACAAATACACCTACATGTCCTGCCTCTGGCTACAATATGAATTGATACAAATGATAGTATCATTGCTAAACATTGTAGGATATCATTGTTATAGTATTCATAAATGTTGTTTATTTTTCTATTTTCTGTCTTCAATTTAATTTGAGATGATTTTAGTAATTTTATTATTTTGTCATCTTAATAGTTTTTCTAATATTTATTTTAATTTATTTAAATATTAATTTATTTTATTTAAATTCTAATTTAAAGTATACTATTTATATATATTGAGTTTAAACTAAATACATTTTACATTACTTCAATATTTTTTGTTTATATTTTGAATGCGATTTTATTTGAAAAATGTCGTTTTCTGTTTTCAATTTAATTTGAATTAGTATTAATAAGCTGTTTTCATTTTTTATCTTTTTAAAATTTATTAAAAATAGTTAGGGTTAGGGTTAGGGTTAGGTTAGATTAAAAATAGTTTTAGTTATTTTATATATAGTTTAGTTTAGTTATTTTAGTATTTCAAGTTAAAATTATATATATATATATATAGAGAGAGAATTTTATTTAATTGAACTTTTATGTTATTTCAAGTAACAAAAATGTTTTTTATGATTTGCATTTTCAGTTGACTATAATAAACCTGATATATGTGTTATTCATGTTGAAATCATGCAGACCAGGGCTGTATTTCATCATAAGCCTAAGTAGATCGTAAACCATCGGTACTAATAGTTTCTACTTTGACTTAAAATACTTTTAGGAAATGCAACCCAGCTTGAGAAGCACGCTGTTCTTCTTTGTCTTATCAGACTAATGACCTTCTATCACGCTGCAATTTATTAAAATGAAACAAATCAGACCACTGTTTTGGACAAAACGGTCAAAACCTTGAGCACAAATCTGAGTTCTATGTCCTGTGGATCTTATGCTTGTTATTTAAAGGTAATTCTATAGACTGTACAATAAAACATACATTATTTCAGTTCATAGACCAAATGTGACCGTGGACCACAAAACCAGTCATATGGGTCATTTTTTTTAAATTGAGATTTATACATCACCTGAAAGAAGAATAAATAATCTTTCCACTGATGTTTGGTTTGTTAGGACAATATTTGGCTGAAATAATCATCTGGAATCTGAGGGTGCAGAAAAATCAAAATATTAAGAAAATCGCCTTTAAAGCTGTCCTAAATGAAGTCAGTATTATTTATATAGTTACAGTAGGAATTAAAAAATATCTTCATGGCACACGATCTTTACTTAATATCCTAATGATTTTTGGCATGAAAGAAAATGTATCATTTTGACCCATACAATGCATTTTTGGTTATTGCTACAAATACCTTTGCTACTTATGATTGCTTTTGTGGCCCAGGGTCACAAATAGTCTGAAAGATCTTCAAAACCTATTCATCTAAAAATACTTTTTAAAGTATTGAAAAATCTAAATGTATTTGCAAATGTATTTTGGACATGTACCATGCTATTAGGGTTCTTTATGGTACACTGGCTTCAGTATAATGGTGTCCATCACTGTATCATGGGACATTAGTGGCCCCCAATGGGAGGCCTATTGATTAGTACCATGGTATTCTAAGTTGTTTCAGAGAGTACTACGGTATTACCATGGTACTTTTTGTAAGGGGGGATCTAATATGATTGGTGGAGTGCAGCACCATGTGGTTGTGTAAGGGAGTGTGTAAGTGTGTGTGTGTGTGTAAATGGCTCCTCCTGCCACTGAAAAGCGAAATCGGAGCGCCTGGACAGTAAAACCGCTTCCCCTGAGCTCAGACCAAGCAGATTCTCAGTGAAATGCACTTTAGGCTTTTATTTACATCTTCCGAGCTCAGCACAGTGTGAGGATCCAGAGGAAAGGGCCGCAGCGGTGTGTGCTTTGACCAGAAACCCGTCAAATGAACTCCGTCAGAGCGACGAACCGCAGACCCCGGCGAGTGTCAAGGCCGCGCCCGGTGCCGCCTGACAGAAACAACGCAGAAAGAGGTGAATATATCTCTAACAAACACTAACCTGGGCTTGATTCACGCCAGTACCTCTTCTTTCATAATGCCTGTGTCGATTCCAGCAGCATTCGTGTTGTGATGTTATATTTTGAGGATATTTGTGTTAATGTTCATTCGCTAGGAAACACCGAGGCTTCTGATCCCCCCCGCAGGCCGTGCTTTGTTTAACTGGGCTTGATTTGTTCTCCTGTCTACTGCAAACCCCCTTTAACGTGATATTTTTGAGTAGGTACAGTCCAGAATGAACTAGTCGTGATTTTAAATGCGTCATGCATCTATACGGTGGTACCGACGACGAGATATTTGTGACAAATGTCAGCGGTCAGTTGTTTTACAGCGCTGTGATGGTTAGCATATGCTGTTAGCAGCACAACAGCCAGCCAAATATAGCACACACCCAGTAAATATCACTGTCACAACCCTTGTTCATTATATTATGTATTAAACCCTTTATTTAGGCCGTTTGCAGTCATTACATTTAACGAAACAGAACCAGAAGTATCGTGGAGATACCTTGTTTTTACCATGGTATTTTGTATGTGCCTTAGAGTAACGTTACTACGTATGATATATTTCAGCACCATTATTATAAACCCAATGATTTTGGACATGTACTATAGTAACAATTTTCCTTAGACTTACCACAGTAGTACCATGGTACAACGATGGTGTCAAATGATAATACCATAGTACTTTGATTTATTCCATTGTACAGTAGTTCATGTAATACGACATTTCCAAAACACTTTTGTACTATCACAGTATGTCTAAAAAACATTGCAATACCATGATGCTTTTTGTAAGTGAAACTCCTGCCATGGTATTGCCAATTTTTTTGCACGTTTACCATGCAGTGTGGTATTTTTAAGTATGTAAATACCTTAATATTTATTAAATGAGTATTACCGTATGATACCATCACATCACTATGATTACAGTACTTAACTTGTAGTAGTACAACACTACTGTCAGGTTTTGTTTTATATATTTACTATGGTAATTCGTTTTTGGACAAGTGTCATGGTTTTACCATGGTATTTTTATTAAGTAAACTATGAGTTCCATGCACTTACAAAAAGTACTGTGACAATGTTATAGTATACACATGACACTCCCAGGAACACCATAGTAAATGTCCAAAAACATGGTATTATAATGGCACTTTATTTCTAAAGGCTTCCTGTTTGTTTTTTCTTTGGTTTAATTAGTCAGCTGTGTTGGATGTTGTAAACTTGACACCCTCACGACTTGTTAATTATTGTTGGGGGTTGATTTGCTTGTTGATGAGTTGTAATGACTTGTTAACTGTTTCAATTCTCCAGCAAGGCTTTGGTGCTGATAGCTGGGTAATGAACCACTCTGATGCATATATGCACGCAGTCATTGATGGGATGTAATATCGTTATGACAGAATAGCGCGCTACTACATTTCCAGGGTGATTGACCACCTAATTGGTTGCCAAGTCTTTTCAAAGTTGTTCGAACTCTCATGCACCTCTAGTCCTTTTAACCATCTAATCAAATAGCTATAAGAGTGGTATTTTGCTATGCAAATCTAACAGCGGGACAGCTTGTTTGGGATTCAGGCAATCAAACTCGAGAGCTGGTCACATCTTAACTTCTAATTAGAGTGTAGTCTTTGCACTAGAGCGAGACTGAAATTGAAGGACGGTTTCAGCACATAGAGAGAGGCTCTGGGTATGTAAATGAATGGCTGCTGTCATCTTATGGGAATGTTCTGTAATCAGGGCCGTGAGACAGGTGTTGCATTGAAAACATGCTTTACACAGCCTTCTTCATGCAGTTGTTGAGTTGGACACAAGCTATATTTTTAGTTGGAAGCAGATGTAATTTCATTGAACAGATTGATCTATTCTGTACATAAGGTTTCTCTTTTTAGATTGTTTTATCTGCATTGGCAGTGTAGAAAATGTGACAACTAGTTGCAATCTAATTTTTCTGATAGAGGTTGAGATTTAATATAATAATAATAATAATTACAAAAATAATAATTAAATATTGGTATTGAATTAAAAAATAGTAAGATTTAAGCATTTAACTGTAAAATTACAATACTAATATTTATGGCTGTCTTAATTGCAAAATATTAAGCCATAAAGTATTAGTGTATAAAAGAACAGTGTTTTTAAACAACCATCTACATTTTTATTAACTCACAAATGTAACCAAAAATATATAACATGAACATAAATCTAGAAATGCTACTATGGACTCAGTGTTAAACATCTGTTCTACAGATAACCACATTACAAGCAATATCAGAAAATAAATACAATAGAAGAAAGACACAAGTTCAATAAACAGTGCTTTTCAGGTTTTTCAGCTCGGTCTAAAATACATTTTCAGGTACGCTACAGAAATGTAATAATCAAATGTAAAATAACTGCATAGTCTTCACTGTATAAATTAAATAGCCTATTAATACTTTTTAATGTTGCAAAGGTCATTTAGTCAGGAGCAGTGAGCACTTGTATTTTTCTTTGACAGCATTATATTTATTATTCGTTTTCTTTCACTTTAAGAACAAAAGCATATATTTAATATACTGATACACATGCCTTTTCTTTCTCCACTGTTTACCTTAAGACATATACTATGCTTAACCGACTGTTTACAAGGATGTTGTTAGCCAATATATGCATTTTGATGTAGTTTTGTATGTATTCCTTTAGTGTTCCTGTGGCTCAGTGGTTAGAGCATTGCGTTAGCGCAAAGGTTGTGGGTTCGATTCCCAGGAAACACACATACTGACAAAAAAATGTATAGCCTGAATGCACTGTAAGTCGCTTTGGATAAAAGCGTCTGCTAAATGCATAAATGTAAAATGTATTTATTAATCCATGCACAAAAAAGCGGAGGAGAGTTCAGTATTCGCGCAGAGTTGACGCAGCTGTCTGTGTGCGTGCGCTTCAGATGTGTGTGTGTGTGTGTGTCTGTGTGCGTGCGCTTCAGATGTGTGTGTGTGTGTGTGCGCGAAAATGTGTGTGTGCGCTCGACTGAAAACTTTACACAGTGCTCCAACAATCCCGGCGTCTTTATGCTCGCCTTGTGCCTTCGGGCAGTGCTTATCGAGTCCTGATACGTGAGATTGAGCGAGAATGCACGTGTTGGTAATGCATAGACGGACATTATAAAAAATGGACCGTAAAATAAAGGTGCCTTTTATACTACAGATATCGATATTATATATATATATTTAATTATTATCTGTTTTATTTCAATTCATTGTGGAGCCCTAGTTTGTTCACTGTTTTCCCATTTTATGAAGTGTTTCCACTGCATTGGCAGAATCTTCTGCATGATTTAATGTAGCTCAATATGTCCCACAATTCCCTTAGTTTATAACCGAAATCCAAAACATTGAGGTAATTTTCAAAAGATCTTTTAACAGCAGGTGCTTCACCGCGCATACTTCCTGGAAATCTTTTAAGCTGAATTTACTGTTGTGATAATACTCCAGGATGGAGATATTTTTGTCAGAAGTGTTTATTGCATCGGTCACATCTTTGAGGTTTGTGAGTAATGGCACTGATGCTACAGTAACTCTCACAAGGCGTGTTAAGGTGAGTCTGGCACATATTTTATTTGGACGGCTCCTCTGGGGCACTGCAAGGGAATGTTTGGAAATAAGCTGGAATGTATCTTTCTTACGAAAACTGGGTCAAAACTGCAAAGCTTTAAAACAGGATGGGCCAGAATTGGATTGAGAGATAGCTGAGTGTGTGGTAACTGAGTGTGTGGTGTTTAGTGACATCTAGGTTTGCAACCGAGTTCTTGCTCAAATTGAGTTGTAAAGTTCACACTAGAGGCTTGGTAACTTCTAGTTAGATGTTTCTTCTATCTCCCAGTGGTCAGCTTTTGTGTTTCTACTATAGAAAGCAAGACCATGGGTTCAATTCCTAGGGAATGCACGAACCAATGAAATGTAAATCTTCACTGCAATGTAAGTCACTTTAGATAAAAGCTTCCTTCAAATGCATGACTGTAAATGTAGCTCAAACAGTAGAGCATGGTGCTTGTAATTCCAAGGTCATGGGCTCAATTCTCTCAGGGAATGCATAAATTAATAAAACGTAAACCTTCAATGCAATGTACCTCCCTATGGATACAATTTCTACCAAATGTATGACTGTAAATGTAGCTCAAGCAGTAGAGCATGGTGCTTGCAACCCAGGACATGGGTTCGATTCCCTGGGAATGCATGAACTGATAAAATGTGTACATTAAATGCAGTGCAGGTTGCTTTGGATAAATACAGAAATTTGCACAATGCATAAAATAAGATGTTTAAAATTATAAAACATAAACCTTCAATGCAATGCAAGTCACTTTGGATAAAAGCATCTGCCAAATGCATGAACGTAAAACTGTTTACTTTATTTTCCACTCAAACTTGTATTCATGCTGATGAACTGCTGCCGTAACGAACCAGTAAAGCTCCACTTTGTATCACAAGCTTCATTAAGTCAAATACCTTCAGCTGATAAGATCTAAACCCCGTTCAGCATCTATTCATGTGTGTCCCGTAGGGGGTCATGTATGTCTTTGAAGCTTAGCAGCTGTAGTCTGAAAAGAATATTAATAAAAGGTGGGGCGATCGAGTCTTGTAATTCACACGTTACAGATTGTTTAAACGCTATTCAGTGAAGCTTAACATGCTGTCAGATGTATTCCCAGCATGAGAAATTCTCCAGAAAATGGACTTTGATCGAAGCTCTTTTAGTCAGTAGGTTAAGTGGGATTTACAAGGTTATTCTTTTTTTCTTCCTGGTTGTGAAGGAATTGATTTAAGGGGGGGAAAAGTGTGGCTTAAATGGCTGAAAGCAACACAATATTTTATTAAAATCAAATTGGCATAATTTATAATTAGAAAATTGTGAGATTTTTTTAGTCCCATGATCTGTGCACCTTTTCTGCACAGAAAATGTGGTAGAATTTTCTGAATTGATGTAAATACGATACAATCTGAGGGTACTATACTTTATGGTTGCTCAGGGCTTATATTGTTGTTGTTATTATTCTTAATTTTAGATGAAATGCTGTATTTGTTAATATTAATTGTATTATTTAAATATATATTATATGTTAATATTTATATATTATATTACGATGAATACATTTATAAACACACACACATATATATATATATATATAGATCGACTGAACATGTGCGATTACTTGCATCTATCCTTCAGGCCGAGACGAGTCGTGTATTTGTGAAAATAGGTTGTCATGTCCAAGGAAAGTGAAATCTCTGTCTTAGCATTTACACATTGCAGGTAAGTTAAGCCTTTAAATGTGGTGCTTAAAGTTCACCGCGACAGCCCTATATATTTATCTATACTGATTATACACATAAATAATTTATAGCTTTTTTTCCCCAGCCTATTTCAATTTTACATTTTGTTAAAACATTCCATATTCAAACATTTTATTATTCCAAATATTATAATGGTAAGTTTAATGTCTATTATATATTTATGCATTAAGTGTATTCTCCTAATTAATTTAAGGTCCTTAATTACATGGTAATGATACAAAAATGATAGAAATCGTTTACTTTGAGAAGCTTTGAATGCTCGCTGCAGGATAGTGCTTGATGGGTCACTTATCTAAATATCAGCAATTCTTAATCAATAATAACATTTACACAGAATGAAAGCAGTTTTTTGTGGCTGGATCTCCTGAGTGTGGATGATCTTTGTTTGGAGACAGCATGCTGTCTGTTGTGTTGCACTAGTTGGTGGGACACCGTGTTTGTAGTGGTTACTGGACTAGTAGCCCTGGAGAGCCCTCAGTGCAACCAGAGCAACAGCGCTGCGTTTGTAGGATGCGTCTCATTCACCGATGATCCTCGTGCAGAATGGCCTCCTTCTCACCTGAAGGTAAACTAGCTGCACTCCAGAATAGATTGTCCTTTATTAATCACATCCTTTCACGAGGTGCTTAGTGTGATAAAGAGCGTGTCGTGTTACAGCGGAGCATGTGTTTGACGAAGTCCGGTGATGCTAATGTGCCATTTGGATTTGACTATGACTTACAACATTTGATGCCTCTGAGGGATCTTGAATCACATGTATTTAAATCAGTGGTTTCGCTAGCCATGGATATTAGTATCGCTTTTAGAAAATAGCTTTAAGCATCTACTTATAATCTACCTGACCCTGGGCTTTCAGTGCATATGATTTATGTATTTTCACACATGATTTTGTGGATACTGCCTCTTAAATGTCTCTCAGGGTGTGTTGTGTCTTGTTTATTACCGAAGCAAACTGCATGTATATTAGCTACCGGTTTGAGATCTCAGATTATCTTGGTGTTATCGATGCGAGTGATGCTAAATTTGAGCGAATGGCTTTGTATCTCAATCCTAACCTTTGTCCCTGACGCTCATCTCAGTGTATTGAGTTACAAACATCACTGCTTCATTCAGTGTTGGAAGCTGATTGTTCAACAGCATGTTGTTCATTGTGTTAAATGCACTGAAAACCTAATTTAAAAATCCACAGTGCAAGATTAGAAAAGCATTAATGTGGATTGATTTTTCGATTAATCGTTTTTTAAATTACGTCGATTCTTGGCTTTTGAGAATCGATATCGAATCGATCTTTTCCGGTATTTATTTCAGCACACATTTAAAACCAGATCTGATTAATGTAATTCTTATCATTAGTCTTCTCCACTAGATGTCCTCCTCTTATTTACCTTCGCGATGTTACAACAGAAAGCCTGCCATTCATTCAGTGCTTATCATGGCGGAGATACTGTTGATGAGAACCAAGAACAAAGCCATACGCTTGATTCTTAATGCTATTGTAATACTATAAATCTGTTGAAGCATTTGATATCATGCATAAGGCGACATGACGCACTGTTTGTTTACTACACACATACTAAAGCGCGGATGACGCTCGCTGTGTTTTCAGCCTCTGCGGTCTCACTATATGATGATATTAACACACGAATATTATCTCCAGCTGCTCTGAGAGTCACTGCATTAGGTTTAGTGCTGGGCGGTATACCGGTTCATACGAATACTGGTGTTTATTTTTCTTATGATATTAATTTTTTAAATACTGGTGTCATTTAAATAGCGTTCGGAACACGACACTGTTAGAGAAAGGGTCTCTTTTCACTATTGCACTGTGGCGAGGATACAGCTGTATGTGTTACTAAGCGTGAAAGTTCAGAAACTGAAGCACTAGTAGAATGTGATGAGAGAGAAGTCATCCACAATATCCACATCGACCGCCACAAATATCCCCCATCCGCTGCCATCAGCTCCCGCGTCTGTCACACACCGGCGCGACTTTAGCACTATATTTTACAACTTTCAGACCCTATTAGCGGCTTTTTTCCATAGAATATACTAGCTGACAAACCTAGCGACTTTTTGGGATAAACCTTATGGTTCAGTTAGAAGATGTCGCCAGTGCTGCGGAATAGGAATCGCGGCGTATGTTGCCATATTTCTTGTTAGCAGCTTTCATTTATACCGCTGCCTTGTTCGTATTTGGCCAGTTTGGAGAGCCTCACCAATACAAACCTGACCAGCCGGCCGTTTGCAATCACGTGAACTTAAAGACACTTACAAACGCGGATGGGTTACATGAATGGAAATTATTCGAGATTGGCGATGTAGTATTTGGTTTCCCAACAAGGTCCATTGCTCATCACAAAATAAATTTGCTGAATGCAGAAAAAAACATATTTTCATGCGCTCAAAGCTGCCAATCTAAATGTGAATTAGCATAGATTTATAGTCTAAATAAAACAATTTTTTTGCAATTTATTAGAGTGTGTGACGTCACGTGTACTACCGCTGGTGGAAATACACAACTGCGGTGGGTGACGCATGGACTAGAGTCCCCCAATCCCCATATCTCCATGACGATTCATCTCACGATATTGAGAACTGCATTTGAAATTGATTTTATGCTGCAGTTAAATACAAGAAGTTAATATTAACATACTTGCATTTTAGACACCATATTTCCTGTTTTTGCTCTATTTCGACAACAAAAATAACTCCAAACACAACTACAGCACTGTTTTGCATCTCAGAGCAACATGACGACGTTCCTGAATGAATCAAACGTTTAAATGATTCACATTTAAAGTATCTTTTTTTATATCAGTATGCAATCGTTTTATGTTTACAGTATTAAAACATTATATATGCACGTGTAACTGCAGGTTAAATGCATTCATGTCCTGCATTCAGCAGTGTGTAAATGCATCTAAATGCTACTTCAGAAATTCAAATTCAAAGATTAATTTTGTTGATACTGATTTAATTTGCTTGATAACAGCCCAAATGTCTTTTCTAATTGACTGAATAAATGTAAGAATTTGACTCAAATGATGATGCACACTGTTGGAAAAAAATGCTTATTTGTTAAAATATTACCATAAAAGCTACACATCTTTTTAACCTTATTGGAAAAGATAAATTTCTATCACTGACCACCACACAGAATATGAAGAATATCAAAGTCAGCAGTCCTTAAGACTACCAGCACAATAACACAAGATCAGCACAATAACGTACGCAGCAAAATATCATCTAATTATCGATAAAATATAGAGATATGATTTTTTATAATATCGCACTAGATTTTATGAGCCCTGTAATTTTAGAAAATCCGTCAGCGGCCCATGAATAGTCCTTGAGCATACCGTATATCTGATGCTGAGACTACTTGGAGAAAATGTAGAGCATTTATTTTTTAGGTTTAACCACAAGCCTTCTGCAGTGACAGCTCTTTTTGAAATGACGTTTTTTTTCAGAGGTGTAGATGCTGTTGTTTCTGTTGTCTCAGTGATTTGATGTTAAATTAGAGGACATGATGTGGTCTAGCTGATGCGTGACATTTGATGATATGGCTTTGAAATCCTTGTAAGTCTGTTCATCCATTTGTTTTGACTACTGTTTGATGTTTGGCTTTCAATTTCTACATAACAGCATTTAGTTTCACTTTCAGTTCAGGCAGACCCCATTTTGTGCGTTTCAAGACGTGAAGGAAACGTGAAGAGATGCTACAAGCCTTCAGCAATGAGCTGTTTTGTTCATCTGGATGTGAGCCATACAGTGACGCTGTGTTCATCAAGCTATTATGTAGCTTTGTAGACAACATGGTGTTGAAATTAACCCTATTTAATGTCTTCAATTGTTCTTGGTGTCATTGTGCAGGATTGATCAGTAAACATCTTTCATTTCAACATTATAAAATGATTGTTTTGTGTTACTCCTTGTTCTCTTTTGATGCGTTAAGATATTCAGCTCATATCTGTATTTCATATCCATTGCAATCTCAGTTCAGTGCAGTTTCATTTTACTTTAATCTTTCAAAATATCCTTAATATACAAATATACAAGTCAGTGATACAAGTGAGGAATAAATGGAGAGATGCTGTCCCGTATGTGACCTCCATCAGGGTTTCCATAGCAATGACCATTGAGAATATCACTGCAATATTGTACTGTTGAAAGTAAGTGTATTGTCAGATGTGCCCTTTAGAGATCCCATCAATTACAGAAGCTTTTCCCCTCAGCTGGTGGACAATTATAAAGCACTAGTTCACCCAAAAATGCTTTTCCTCACCTTCATCTTGCACCAAAACATTTGTCTTTCTAGCTTGTGTGGAACATGGAAGCAGATTTTTAGCAGAATGTGGAGGGTGACGTCAGACTCTGAAAAGGGCAAAAATATACAATAAAAATTAAATAGTGTCCACATGACTTCCACGTGTTCTTGTTTTTGTTATAGGAGTAGAAATCAAATTAATAATAAACAGTCATAATTATTTGTAGGGCTGGGTATCGTTCAAATGTTTTTGATACCGAGACCTTGAGTTCGATACCGGTTCCTGAACGATACTTTTTTCGATACCAATCTTATGAAATCAGTTTTTAACAAGATTACATTATCTCAAAAATATTTGTTCTTTTTAAGCTTGTTGACATTTATACAGACTCAAAGCCTCATCTCCTGAGCCACTGCACATTGGAACAAAATAGATCCAACACAATAAATCAGTGCAAATAGTTTTAATAACGTTCAAATAGTTTTCGGTTTACACATCTGTTAGGCTTAAGGTTGGGTATCGTTTGGGTTTTTTCGATACTGGTGCCAAATCGATACTTTTAAAACGGTACAGGTTAGGCATGGGCAGATAACCGGTTACAAGGTATACCACGGTTTGGAAAAGTCACTGTTTCAAAACCACTACATTTTTTCGCTATACCGTTCCTGTGGCATGTGCAGTTTTTTTCCGTGTCATCAAAGATGGAAAGTGCAGGATTCCATCAGCTGTGTGCAGTGAAGAGCGCAGAGTCACGCCCCTGCGAGCAGTCAGTCAGTGATAGTCAGCTGTGTGCAGTGAAGAGCGCACGAGTCACACGCCCCCTGCGAGCAGTCAGTCAGTGAGTCGGCTGTGTGCAGTGAAGAGCGCACGAGTCACACGCCCCCTGCGAGCAGTCAGTCAGTGAGAGTCAGCTGTGTGCAGTGAAGGCGCACGAGTCACACGCCCCCTGCGAGCAGTCAGTCAGTGATAGTCAGCTGTGTGCAGTGAAGGCGCACGAGTCACACGCCCCCGCGAGCAGTCAGTCAGTGAGAGTCAGCTGTGTGCAGTGAAGAGCGCACGAGTCACACACCCCCCCCCCTGCGAGCAGTCAGTCAGTGAGAGTCAGCTGTGTGCAGTGAAGAGCGCACGAGTCACACACCTCTTCAAGGAGGTCTCGGTACGCTTGTTTGGTCCGCTTTTGGTGCGCACCCGAGTGCGATTGCTGCATTCTCACCTGCCCAAACGAACCGCACCAAGAAGGAACACCAACTCTAGTGCGATTCAACCAAACTAAATGAGGCAGGTGTGAAAGCACCCTAAGCTTTGTTGGTCTGTTTCGTCTGTTTCGTTCACTGTCTATGCTTGTGCACGGTGTGGACAGATTCGATCGCGCAACTTCAGCTAGAGCAGGAAAGGAAAGCGGCTTATTTGTGCGCCAGTAACGTTACACCAACGGCTGTTCGCTTCTTGGTGTCTGTTTTTCTGTATTTGTTGTGCTTCTGCCGAATGTCTTCCGCACAAATGACACGTTCGCGAAACTTCGTGCACTTCTGGAAAAATTGGCCAGTTGCCGATTGTACATTATAAGCAAAAACCGTCCAGTTCCGATCTATGGCCGGTCAACCGGTGTATTCCTAATAGTTAGTTATCATCCTTAATGTGCGGTTGCATTAGCAAAAATTGGGTATGTTGTCTTTTGACCATCAACATAAAGTTTGGTCATCATTGCAATTTATTTATTTATTTTATCAAGAAGGTAGCACAAGTTGGCATTTATGTGTGAAATACATCACTTCTCTTTGAGCCGGTTATTTTAGTATAATTGAGATGCTATTATAGTTTAAAAATAGTTTTTTATAGTTATAGTTTTTCGATTTTCTGATTTTATTTTAACTTTTGCCAAAATTTTTAGTAATTTTCTTTTTTTAGTTTGTTATTTTTTAGAAAAATTCTATAGTTTTCATTTTATTTCTGTTATAGTCATGTTGGTATGTCAAGTAAAAAAAAGAGAAATATTGGCTTGACAACTACCTGTGAAATGAAATATAAAATAAAATGGAATGAATCAATAAAAAATGCAATTATTATATCAGTTTAAGTTTATTTCAAGTAACGCTTGTTTTTTAATGGTTTTAGTTTTAGTTAACTATAATAACCCTGATTTGAGCCAGTCAGACCAATACATATTTAGACCACCATGTTTATTTTAGTAACTAGGCTAATACCGCTGTGTGATGTCTACTGTTACCAGTTTCTGAATGAACTCGGCTTTTATGTTCTATCAGCATCCTCTGAAACGAATCTGTCGTTTCTATTTGAAGAGGTGCTGTTGGACCTGCAGGAGTCTGGAGAGGAAACACGGTCTGTGTTTGGGCTGCGTCTCGGCTGTCATCAAAGGGATGCCACATGGCTATTTCACCCTGGACGGGTGTCACGGTCGCCCCATTCAACCTCTGTCTTTGACCCTGCTTCTCAGCATCACCTGCTCCGTTTGCTACAGCTGCTGAGGAGATCACAGCCTCTCTGCTGTTTTTCTTCCCAACTGATTCACTGCTGCTTACAAGTGTGTGGTACAGTGCCTCGATGAGATTTCAATATGCCGTTAAACTCGGAAGTCCAAGTTGTTCCACCTTTTGCTGATCCGAGGTTTATCCCGGGGAAGTGCGTCAGGACGAGGACTGCAGTGTTCTTAATCTTTCACTCAACCTGAATTATTGAAGTTGCTTGTTTGAGCTGACTTTCACTGACACTGTAGATATCTGATTACAGGGAAAACACGAGAATTAACACAATTATGCAAATATTGATTATGCCTCCATCCACCATATGGTGGTTTAGATGAGTTGAAGTACATTCTGGAGCGTTGAGGCAAGACCCTGGGAATTGGTTTAGCAGGGAACATGCTGTTTTTCATTATTTCTGATGACAAAGTCTTATACTGGTGTCTGAACACAATTGGTTGAGGTTGTTGATGTGTGGAACAGCGTTTGGGATTTTGGACGTTTGTTTCCCTGGCTGTATGTGAAACATAAGTTTGTACACTTAAGTGCAAAAAGTATGTTGACAAGGCTATTTATTGGTTTAGAAAATGGAGACGTGGGGTGGGACAAACTGATTCTCTGATGCATCATGATTCTCTCTTCAGTGATTATGAACTTGCTTTTATGATGCAAAATAATGTAAACAATCAGTTAAAATAGTAATTTATAGAAAATGAACTCTGTGTTTGTCTGGAAAATGTTCTTATACTTAACACTTTTTGTTCATTGTGTTTCTTTGTTCCCCTTTTTACTTTATATTTACTTAAATTTACTTTAATATTTACTTTACTTGTATTCTTTGAAGCTATATATAGTTAGTAATTCTTAACTTGCCATGATTTTGATAAATGTTTTATTATTTTGAAAAAGTTCTGCAGAAATAATTGAATAAAAATGCACAACTAAATTTGATATTGTAAATCTATAAACTTCGTAATTGTTTAGATTTATTATTATTTTGTAATTTTCTTATTACTTATGCATACTAATTATGATGCCTAATTAATATAAACAGTCAGTTGTAAAAGTAATTTTTTGAAATATATGTAGAAGAAAAAGGAAGTCCCTCTTTGTGTTTGTTTGGACAATTTTCTAATACTTGAAGCACTTTGTTAATTGTGTTTCTTTGTTCCCCTTTTTACTTTATATTATATTTACTTGTATGTTTTGAAGCTATATTTAGTTAGTAGTTCTTGCCATGGGTTTGATTTATTTGTAATTTGTAAATATAGTGCTTATAGAAGTAATTGAAAAAATTGCACAAATAAATTAAGTTATTTTCTAAAAGTATTTATTTGATAATTAATTTTATAAGAAATGCTCAATTAATTTTGCATTCTAAATAGGTAAACTCATACATTTTTATGTATTAATTTGTAATTATTTTTAAAAGTATAATTATTTAATATTCACAAATACACTTGATATTCAAAGTCGGTAAACTCATTAGTACAAAAGAAAACTAGATCAATGAATTTTTTTGGAATCAGATGGTAATTAATTTTGGAAATGCATCATGAGTTGCCTAAAGATTCCCACCCCTAATGCAGACTGGCACATTCAGTGTAAAACATCGATGTATACTTAGCAAATAGCATATCATACATATTACCATTGAGTCTCGGAGGCTTTGTTATCTGGGATGCTCTTATCCTAATTTTGCATACTTTATAGAACATAAGTTCAGACTTCTGTCTGCAAATATTGTTCTGTCCATCAAAGAACTGAGCTGTTCTTCCCAAAAACAGAATTACATGCTTTCATGTGGATGGTTTCTTATTTATCCGATGTGACCTTTTGTGTTGATGTTAAATGTAAAGGTGTGCTAAAATAATGTTTTATTATTTGTCTTAATGAGCTCTTTATTTAACTTGTGTTCTTCAGATGAGGAAGTTCCTGCCGAGATGGTTGCAGAAGAATCTGGTCAAGGCGCTCAAAATAGTCCGTACCAACTTCGAAGAAAATCTCTGTTACCGAAGAGAACCGCGTGTCCCACAAAGACCAACATGGAGGTGCGGAAATGCTGCTAAACACCAGATGAACACATTCGGAAGTCTTAGATTTAGATGTCCGCAATATTAATTCAGACAAAGAAAAACGGCAGCTTTAATGCAAATATATATATATTTTTTTACCCAGTTTCAGGTTTATTTTGTCCAAAATTCAGTTTTTTCTTGTTTAATTTTTTTTTATTACATAACCCTACTTTGATTTATTCACTCAGAATGATCTGTTATTTTGTACATTCTAAATTCTGTCTGTGTTTTCCACATTGCAAAGCTCATGTAGCCCTACATGCATGAAATAAAAAGTTAAAGCAGCACGATTGTTCTGTATGTGAGGTTAAATATCTCTTCTTGCTCAAAGGGTGCTTCCACGTCAACAACAGAAAACTTTGGGCATCGGGCAAAACGTGCCAGAGTGTCAGGGAAATCCCAAGACCTGCCTGGTAATGCACAGCAGACTGGATTCTGCTCACAGCTGACATGTGCTATCAGCTTCAGATGATTTCATTAACGCCGGTTCTCTTGTGTCCCAGTCACCCCAGCGGAGCAGTACCTGCAGGTGAAGCTTCCGGACGAGGTGGTTCTGAAAATCTTCTCCTATCTGTTGGAGCAGGACCTGTGTCGAGCGGCCTGTGTGTGTAAACGCTTTAGTGAACTGGCCAATGACCCCATCCTCTGGTAGGTTAGGTTACTGGACTATAATGCATGTTTTTTTGTTTTCTCAATCAGCCATTTTAGCCAAAAATATTTAAAATGTTTATTGCAAAAACAAAATACGAAGTTACAGTAAAAATATTGTCAAGGCGTAATTTCCATGCTTGAAGTAGAGTACAAGGAAGAATGTTGAATCATTTTACATTTATGCATTTAGCGGACACTTTTATCCAAAGCAACAATTCATCGAGACCAATTGCATCCAAAATAAAAGTATTTATTTGCATGTATATATTTATATATTTACATTTATATTATTATTTATATTATATATAAATTAGTGCTGTCAAAGTTAACGTGTTAATTCATTTTAACGGGACTAATTTTATTAACGCGCGATAAACGCAGTGTGTATTTTCTGTTTGACCCGTGGCCCAACCCGTAATTGGAGAAATGGAGATGCACAGTGTTGCCAACTTAGCAACATTGCAGCAACCTTTAGCGACTCTTTTTGTCACAGCGCGCTCTCTCTCTCTCTCTCTCGGTGTCAGTGTCTGTCTCTCAAATTCAAATGAGCTTTATTGGCATGACTTGCACAGTATTGCCAAAGCATTGTCCATTACATGAATAAGGAACAAATGATTATATAATACATAAAACAAGAATAGAATAGATCTATGAATTAAATAAGTACATGCATTCTCTCTCTCGCTCTCTCTCTGTGTGTTAGTCTCTCTCTCTCTCTCTCTGTGTGTGTCAGTCTCGCTCTCGCTCTCTCTCTCTCGCTCTCGCTCTCTCTCTCTCGCTCTCTCTCTCTCGCTCTCTCGCTCTCGCTCTTTATTGAGCTTTATTGGCATGACTTGCACAGTATTGCCAAAGCATTGTCCATTACATGAATAAGGAACAAATGATTATATAATACATAAAACATGAATAGAATAGATCTATGAATTAAATAAGTACATGCATTCTCTCTCTCTCTCTCTCTCTCTCTCTCTCTCTCTCTCTCTCTCTCTCTCTCTCTCTCTCTCTCTCTCTCTCTCTCTCTCTCTCTCTCTCTCTCTCTCTCTCTCTCAGCGCGTGGTAGCTGACGAGCAGCGCACTGTTTAACATCGATATTATGTTTCTTCTTTAATTTTACATGCATGTATAGCCAAAATCACAGCTATGGTCTTTATCTTATGGGTATTTAATTTTATCAGACGACGGCTCGATTATCAGGATTTTTGTGCAGATTAACATCTTGGAAGGTAGAGCTGGTTATAGTCACTTTTTCATATTCATTCCGTTGTTTGACAACAGAAACAGTAAAATATATCAATGAAAACAGTTTTACTGAGAATTTAGCTGCACCAAAATACAGTAAGTGGGCACAGAGAGGCAAACAAAAGCAAGTAATACAGCAAATAATATAGGTTATGTACATTTTGCATGCTAAGAAGAAGAGCTGCCCTGTCGTGCAAAATTGTTAACAGGTTTGTGTCAGTAAATTGCTCAGTGCAAAGAAAGAGAAGTAATGGGAACCTGGTATTTCTTTTTTTTCATGTGTCTAATAGACATGAAAGCATCTAATAGACATAAATGCATGAAAGCATTTGCATAAAGCATCCATATTTGTCCATGCCCATGTTGATTAGAGTATTAAAAACTTGAAAAGTATTAATTTAAGGTACATTTAGAACAAATAAAAATGTGCGATTAATCGCGAGTTAACTCACGACAATCATGCGATTTAATCACGATTAAATATTTTAATCGATTGTCAACCCTAATATGAATATATTTAATATACACATTACATTTTTCTTAAATATATACATGCATGTGTGTATTTATATATACATGATAAATATACACAGTACACAAATATATTATGTAAACAAAAACTTGTATTTTGGATGCGATTGATCGTTAGACGGCACTAAATTTAGCAACTCTGAATTCGTCTAATAGCCAAATAGATATCACAAAGTTGTTTAATTTGACATTGGCACTGTTATTAAAAGATCGTCTACCATGGTGCATGATGGGGATCATTCAGTAGCAGGGTAATGCTATCTAATGCTGTCAGATTGGTGTTTTTGTAAGGGTCACTGATCTTTATTCTTCTCATCCGGTCTGCAGGAAGAGACTCTACATGGAGGTTTTTGAGTACACGCGTCCCATGATGCACCCCGAGTCTGGGAAGTTCTTCCAGATCAACCCAGAAGAGTATGAACAGCCCAATCCCTGGAAGGAGAGCTTTCAGCAACTGGTGCTGTTCCTCTCATTCATGTCTAATAATAGGGTTTGGGCTGAAAACAGTCATAATTTAGTATTTAATGACCATTTAACACTATGACCTTTTGGAATTAAATGTACTGTTTTTGTTTTTCTCGTTTGACTTCAAGTGTTATTGCCAATTTAATAGTAAAACAATGCATATCTAAGAATGAAGAGATTTAGTATTTTCCCCTGAATCCGAAAGAGGACAGATGGTGTGGTAATGTGATAATTAGAGAGTTCTCGTTGTGTCAGTATTCATCAGTGAGCTTTATGAGAGCATATTTGTGACCTTTGTGTTTGCAGTATAAAGGCGCTCACGTGAAGCCTGGCTTCGCAGAACATTTCTACAGCAACCCGGCCAGATATAAGGGACGAGAAAACATGCTTGTACGTCCTAGATCATCTATTGATGCATTATATGGCTCGTTTATTAATTATAAACAGAAATGGCTTGTATCTTGTATAAAATGGTGGCAAAAGCAATGACATTTCATAAATTATTACATTTATGTATAATAATAAAAATGACAACTAGAATTTAAAAAAACGAAATGGAAAAAATTTACTTTTTAATTGGTTGCCCATTAAAAACCTTTCCTAGACTGTATGATAATTTAATGTCTAGATCTAATTGGAAGATGAAGGGACTTCAATGCAAGTCATGCACTTTTTTTTTTAAGTAACAGCACACCTCCCTTTCCTTTCTGTAGCACAAACTCTGCAGGACAAGTTTAATATGTAATTCTAGGAGGTTGTTCAAATAACAGTTTCTAATGTAGCTTGATCATTATTTAGAGATCCCGTGATCTGTTTTGTAATCCTGCTTTTCACTCTTTCCTCAGTATTATGACACCATTGAAGACGCTCTAGGAGGAGTTCAGGAAGCTCACTTTGACGGTTTGATATTTGTCCATTCTGGGATCTACACAGACGAATGGATCTACATCGAGTCGCCCATCACAATGATTGGTGCTGGTATGAGTACGCATGAGTCTTTAGCCATGTCAGTATTTACGTACAGTACCATTCAAAGGTCTTCTGCTCACCCAGGCTGCATTTATTTGATAAAAATACAGTAAAAATTGTGAAATATTATTACGATTTGTTTTATATTTTAATATATTGTGAAATGTAATTTATGCATGTGACCAAAGCTGAATTTTCAGCATCATTACTCCAGTCTTCAGTGTCACATGATCTTCAGAAATCATTCTAATATACTGATTTGCTGCTCAAGAAATATTCCTTATCATTATCAGTGTTGAAAACGGTTGTGCTGCTTCATATTTTTGTGTAAACATTTTCAGGATTCTGTTCAATAAATAGACAGCATTTATTTGAAAATCTTTTGTAACATTATAAATGTTTTTATTGTAATTTTTGATTAATTTAATGCAAACCTTTCAGACCTGAAACTGTTGAATGTTTTCTATCGAATGCAGATATTTTCTCCTGTATAACCAAAATATTAATCGTACATCTGCTTTTGCAGCTCCGGGGAAGGTAGCGGATAAAGTCATCATCGAGAACACTAGAGATTCAACGTTTGTGTTCATGGAGGGGTCAGAGGACGCGTATGTAGGATATATGACAATAAAGGTGAGTTTCTTCATATGTCAAGAAGTTTAAAGGACCTAAAAGGACATTCCTGTATGTTCTTTCTTTCATGCACCGGAAAACACAGGAATTATTGCAACCGTTTTTAGGTAGATGATAGTATGCATGCGATGTATGTAATGGGTTTCTATTGCAGTTCAATCCTGATGACAAATCAGCTCAACATCACAATGCTCATCACTGTCTGGAGATCACCGTCAACTGCAGCCCCATCATTGACCACTGCATCATCCGCAGTACCTGCACAGGTGACCACAGCTGCTCTCGGTTTCCTCCAAATGTGTTGCTTTTCCTTCATTCGTATATTGCATGTCTGTTGTAGTGCTCAATGATGAGTTCAGAAGTCAGTTATCATCGTTACTGTTGCTCATACTTGTGGTTAGGGATTTTAATAACACTTTTGGATGAATAAATCAAAAGTAGGGCTGTGCACTACCAAGATGGAAGAATGCTGTTTTTGTAACATGGGAAATATGATTTTCAAAAGATAGGTTGCTGTCTAATATAACACCCAGATTTTTAACTGTAGAGGAAGTAACAGTACATCCGTCTAGTTGCAAACTGTGACCAAAGAGATTCTGTGTACTGTTTTTAGGTCCAATAAGTAATATCTCTGTCTTATCATGTTTAAAAGAAGATTATTGGTCATCCAATCTTTTATATTTTTAACACACTCTGTTAGATTAGATAGTCTAGAAGTTTCATCTGGTCTTGTTGAGATATAAAGTTGAGTGTCATCAGCAAATTAATCCCATATTTTCTAATAACATTACCAAGGGGCAACGTATAATGAAAATAGCAGAGGACCTAGAACAGATATGACCATAAATCGTGTACATTGAGGTTTTGAATAGCGGTTTAATGTGTGAAGCCCTTCGGTGGAGCTGTGGTGTCTGATGCTGACGGTGGTGTGTTGTCTTCCTTCAGTGGGCTCTGCAGTGTGTGTGAGCGGCCAGGGAGCATCACCCACCATCAAACACTGTAACATCAGTGACTGTGAGAACGTGGGGCTCTATATCACAGACCATGCGCAGGTAATATGAAGCTCTCTCCTCAGATTGGTTTCTGTGGTAGATGAATCGCAGTGTTTAGCAGTCGCTCTCTCCGTTTGCTCTGCAGGGCATTTACGAAGACAACGAGATCTCCAATAATGCTCTAGCAGGGATCTGGGTGAAAAACCACGGCAACCCCATCATCAGACGGAACCACATCCATCACGGCAGAGACGTCGGGGTGTTCACGTTTGACCACGGCATGGTACTAACCTCTCCGTCTCTGCACACCACAAGGACTCAGACAAACACATATCTGACGAAGTTAAGAGTTTTTGGTGACTCTCTGGCTCCCTCTGCAGGGCTACTTTGAGAGCTGCAGCATCCACAGGAACCGGATAGCAGGTTTCGAGGTGAAGGCGTATGCTAACCCTACGGTAGTGCGCTGTGAGATCCATCACGGACAGACAGGCGGCATCTACGTGCACGAGAAGGGCCGAGGCCAGTTCATCGAGAACAAGATCTATGCAAACAACTTTGCGGGCGTGTGGATTACCTCAAACAGCGACCCCACGATCAGGTGAGAGACTCATCAATACACACGTCTAATCATATCATACATCATACTTGTATGATACAAATGTATAGCCTGAATCCACTGTAATTCACTTTGGATAAAAGCATCTGCTAAATGCATAAATGTAAATACTGTGATATCTGTACAGTTACACTGTTTATGCTCCGTTAGAACCCCTCTTTTGATCAATCACAGGGGTAACGCCATATTCAATGGCAACCAGGGCGGTGTTTACATATTCGGCGACGGCCGAGGTCTCATTGAAGGGAACGACATCTATGGCAACGCTTTAGCTGGAATCCAGATCCGGACCAACAGCTGCCCGATCGTCCGGCACAACAAGATCCACGACGGACAGCATGGAGGCATTTATGTGGTGAGGGAACAGACAAAAAACAGTCGTATTTTAGTACAAGGTCAGAAATTAAAGGCGTAGTTCAGCCAGAAAGGAAAATAGTCATTTACTTAGCTTCAAGTTGTTCCAAACCTGTATGAGTTCCTTTTATCTGTTGAACACAAAAGATATTTTGAAGAATGGTGGTGACCAAACAGTTGCCGGTAGCCATTGACTTCCTTAGTTGTTGTTTTGTTTACATAGAATGGAAGTCAATGGGTACTATCAACTGTTTGGTTACCAACATTTTTCAAAGTATCGTATATTATATATTTTTATATTTGTATATTCTATATTATAATGTATATTTCTACCTTTTGTATGAGCAATTTTTATCATTAACTTATTAAATGTATCTATGTTGTCTTATGTCATGCACCTTTTCATGCTTTAGAAAAGAAAGACTTAACATTGGTTATTATAAAACCAAATGTTTATTTTATTGGGAATAATTTACTGAAAGCAAGCAAAGAACGTCCCCCATTATTGAAACCCTCATTAACTTCAAAATCACCAACTTCTGTGCGCAGTTTTCCATTTTTTTCTTGTATTTTTAATGCAATAAATTAATGTACATGTTTTGTTTTTAGATTGATATTATTTATTACTTTGTCAATATTATTTATTTATGCATTTATTATTATTATTAAATGTTTTCTTTATTTTATATTATTAGTTATTTTTATATTTTGTTTATTTATTTTTATATTATTGACTAATGTGCTTTTGCAAAAACTCGCATTATGATCAGTAAACACTGCATAATGTATTTACAATCATGCATGCAATTAATTGTTTATGATGAATTTAACCCCATAATTGAGTTAGTGTAATTGTGCGAGGGCATGTTTGCCCCAGTATCTTGAAATCGTGGGGCATTTTTGCCCCAAGCCCATGTTTATTCCCAACCCTGTTCTGGTCAACCAGGTTGTTCACTAAAGCATTGCTATAGACTGATTGTCCCGTCTCTCTGTGGTCTGTTGCAGCATGAGAAGGGTCAGGGAGTGATCGAGGAGAACGAGGTGTACAGTAACACATTGGCCGGTGTGTGGGTGACCACGGGCAGCACACCTGTACTGCGCAGAAACAGGATACACAGCGGAAAACAGGTGCGTGCTTGCTCTTCACTTCCCTCGCTCTGTGTGACCTGATTCCACATGCACGCTCGATATGGACTTATGGTCTCATGCAGAGATTGTGAGGTGGTAAAACTGTTGCAAAACTCTAGAGCTTGTTGGTTTAAATGTGTTAACTTGTGTTAGCTCTGAGTCTTTTGATTTGCACACACAGACAATAATCAAAACACCCATGTTGTGAATTCGAAGTTGCGAATTATTAGTTACAAATGTGTAAAATGACATTCACATGAAGAAAATGACAGACACGCATGTGTACGACATACTTTGGCACTTCGGTTTCGCTGAACAAGCTCAAGTCGGCACTTACAGCCTCTCAGATCTGGTAGTACAACTTCAAATCCTAGCGCTTAGACTTTTGCTACTCCTTTCTTGATATTCCTGTAGCAAAACTCACTTGTGCACTTGTAAATGCAGATGCGAGAGCAGAACCAGGGGTGAAGCCACTTTATTGGTCGATGCCTGACCAATATATTCAAATCTTCTTATCTTTTCAGTGCAAACACAGTGCACACAAAATGTAACAAAAAACCTACGGAGAACATAGGTTACATTTTGACTGAGCTTGAAGAAAAAAATGCAACTGAGGTTGCGCAATTAATGCAACAAATGTTGCTTTATTGTAAAGTGTTATTCTAACAGTCAAAGTAATATTTAAATTCATGTTATTATTATTTATCTCTCTCTCTCTTTCAGATTGTTTTCAGATTTAAGACTCAGCCAAAGAAAAGCATTAAATATAAATCTCACTCTCTCGCTTGCTTCATATTAGCAGAAACATTCCCTTCATATCATGGATACTAAAATTAATATAGCAAAACTCTTCAATTCAATTAATATTCGATTGTATAGTGGTTCAAAACTTCACTGGTTCTAGCGTGTGTCACACAAAACTCACTTGTGCGCTTGTAAATGCTGACGCGAGAGCAGAACCAGGGGTGGGGCTGGGGTGGGAATGAAGCCTGACCAATAACATCGGATGGCACGGCAGAAGACTGCAGAAGCTCACCTAATGTCCAAATAAATATGAACTAACGTCTAAAGCCTCTGAGATCTCTAGATCATCTTGGAGTGATTTTGTAAATGTGTTTTTGTCCACAGGTGGGCGTTTATTTCTATGATAACGGTCACGGAGTGCTAGAAGACAACGACATCTATAACCACATGTACTCTGGAGTTCAGATCAGGTCAGTGACTTCAGCATTATCATGCAGGGCTGGGCAATACCTAAAACTGTATTTTCAGTTTCAGTGACGAGATACCTGAAAGTATTGTGCCTCATTCATTTCACAATGATGCTCTCACTTTTGATCCTTTTTTCAGTTGAAATATGTTTTTTGTGGATGTTGAATAAATGTTCAGTGGTGTGGAAGTGCACTACAACGTAGTCTGTATTTTTTCTCATTTATTATTTGTATTTATTTATTTAATTGACTGTTTTTATTAGAATAATATTATTATTTTGTTTAATTTATGAATTTGTATTAATATTATTTAATATTGCAATATTTAATTTATATTATTTTTACATTTTATTTAAAATAGTTTATTTTATTATTATTATTATTTATAAATTATTAATCTATTATTTGTTTATTTTTTTACATTTATTTTCACAGTTCAAGGAATGCCACTGTTAAAAAGACAAGTTTAGTTTAATGCAACTATCCATTGTATTTTTGTATTATTTATTTAACTAACTTGTACATTATTTATTTAAATGTAATATTTATTTTTTTACATAAATATGATTTATTTATTTTAAAAGATGAATGATGTTTCCAAAGTCAGTGAGTAGTTGTTAAGTAATCGTGATTATGAGTTTCGTCATAATCGAGCAGCCACATCTAACATGACTTAAAAAATAAAAGTGATAATTTATGTTTTGCATTTCTTATAGAACTGGCAGCAATCCCAAAATCAGGCGGAATAAGATCTGGGGTGGACAGAACGGAGGAATTCTTGTTTACAACTCAGGTAATATTTCTGTCATAGCCTTTTGATGTCTTGCTTGCTATAAAGGCTCATGTTTCTGTATTTCAGATATATAAGTGTCCCCTGAATCTCTTGTCAGGTTTAGGCTTTATTGAAGACAATGAGATCTTTGACAACGCCATGGCCGGGGTTTGGATCAAAACCGACAGCAACCCCACGCTCCGCAGAAACAAGATCCACGACGGGCGGGACGGAGGAATCTGTATATTCAACGGAGGACGAGGTGATGCTCCTCTGCTCATTTAATCTGTTCTGTTCTTCTGTGCACGTCAGCTTCACGATGAGGGTTTTAATGCTGCAGGGTTGCTGGAGGAGAACGATATCTTCAGGAACGCTCAGGCCGGAGTCCTCATCAGCACTAACAGTCACCCTGTGCTGCGCAAGAACAGGATATTCGACGGTTTTGCTGCTGGTGCGTATTTTGTTTATATGAAGAGATTTATTTGATTTTGGGGCTTGTTTAAAAAAAAATATATCTCAAATATTGTTCACAAATCTGTCTAAATCTGTGTTAGTGAATGAGATAATCCATCCACCTCACAGGTGTGGCATATCAAGATGCTGATTAGACAGCATGATTATTGCACAGGTGTGCCTTAAGCTGGCCACAATAAAAGACCACTCTAAAATGTGGGGGAGTAGTGCTCGCTAACACAGATTTAGACAGATTTGTGAACATTTTTGAGAGAAATGGGCCTTTTGTGTACATAGAATAAGTTTTAGATCTTTTGAGTTCAGCTCATGAAAAATGGGGGCAAAAACAAGTGAGTTTATAATATTGTTCAGTGTGTATATATATATATATCATCAAAATCAAGTGTGTATGTGTGTGTATATAGTATATATATTTAATTATTTTTTTCTAGAAATGTACTAAACTATACAAATGTATAAAACTTTAAATTGTGAAAATGCTACTTTTTTATAGAATCACAGATATGAGATGCATACTAAATATTCTTTATAGACAAATAATAATTCAGCTCCATCTGTTGCAGGTATTGAGATCACGAATCATGCGACGGCGACATTAGAAGGCAATCAGATTTTCAACAACCGCTTCGGTGGATTGTTTCTCGCGTCTGGCGTCAACGTCACGATGAAAGGTAAAGTGGAAGCATCTTTACTCCCTTCATGATCCATGAGTGAACTAATTCTCGTTTCATCTTCACAGACAACAAAATCATGAACAATCAGGATGCCATAGAGAAAGCGGTGAGCAGAGGTCAGTGCCTGTACAAGATTTCCAGTTACACCAGCTATCCAATGCACGATTTTTACAGGTAACGCTCCTCCTGAGAACCCATCTGAAACCTCCGTGTACGATCGGCGCGGCGGCTGCTTTCTCACGCCTCTGTTTCTCTGTGCAGGTGTCACACCTGTAACACCACCGACCGCAACGCCATCTGTGTGAACTGCATCAAGAAGTGTCATCAAGGGCACGACGTAGAGTTTATTAGACACGATAGGTCAGTCCTTCCCTCCAAGTGTTACTATGAGTCTGCTTTGCATTTACTACTAAAACAAGAACTATTTTGCCTATTTTTAGGACCGTTGAGTTTATTTTAACATTTGCATTAATGTGAGGAGAAAATTACATTACTACATACAATTACAAATATACATCATACTGGCATTTTGCTGTACCTCCAATAATAAATGCTGATTTAAAAAAAATATTGTCAAAAATACTACTGCATTTATAGATGTTTTTGCATTATAATGATGACAATTTAGAAGGAAAAGTGTCATGCAAATAATGTTATTATAATTTATAAATTAATAAATGCAAGTGTGCATAAAGAACTTTAAGAAAAATAATGTATTTATTAATAAAGGGATAATAGGAGACATTACAAGCAAAGTGATTTTATTTATTTGAACACAAGTACATTAGGCTTTTATATATTTTTGCTTCAATCTATATTCAAAGAAATATATTTTTATTTTATGGTGCTTTCACACCTGACCCTTTGTTTCGGAAGCTGGCACGCTTCCCCCTTAGCTCGGTTCGTTTGGGCATATGTGAACACGGCAATCGCGCTCGGATCCGTGCCTAAACAATCGGTCCGAGATCGCCTGAACGAGGTGGTCTCGGCTGGATTGAAAACGAACTCTGGAGCGGTTCAGTTGTAGTGAGAAAGCAATCCGATCCTACGAACCAGGCTTTATCACAATGTATGATGGGTAATTACGTAAGTTCTGTGAAAAGCATTCCCCTTGTTGTTTCGCTAATACCTCAAAATGAACCTGTGAACGTCTGTGGGTGAACACGTCTTCGCCATTCAACATCAAAGCGCACTTTTTCATTTCCTAATGACATTTTTAAAATGCAGATACCGCTACAAAGAGCAAAAATGTTTTCCTGATGAATCCTGGACTCCTGCTCAAAATTATACCTTTTTATAATGACAGCTAAAAACAAAAACAACAAACCGTCGAAGCTGTTGTCGTTCCATCCTGACCGCTGCGGAATCCAGGAACAGAAACCGTGGAGCTTTGACCAATGAGAGAACGGTTTACTCGCGCGTGACTTATATTAACACATTTGGTCCGTTTAAAAACGTTGCCGTGTGAAAGCGAGCCGCAACCAAGAATAAAAAGCAACATTGTAATGATTTTAATCCCGGTTTCAGAACAAAGCAATCGATCTACAGGTGTGAAAGCACCCTTAGGTGTCACATGATCTAGATATAAAAACATTTGTTGCTAACTGGCCTTGCTTTTGGCTAATTATAATAACTTCAATTTAAAATTGGTACAAAATGACTAATTGGTAAATATAAATATTTCTGTACACCATGATAATATCATATATGCAGATTTAAAATTAAACTAAACATTAATTTTAATAATTTGCATAGACACTTTTTACTTTAATACTGTATTAGAATTTAGGGGAAAATGTGCTTAGTTGTCATGAAAATAATTCACATTTAAAATATATCACATTTAGACTACTTACTCTAATTGAAAAATTAAATTGTGTGTATGAATAAACAATATACACACACGCATATATATTTGATTAGCAGAAAATAAAACAAAAATACACAACACACATTTCCTCTCTGTGTATAATCAGGGTTTCAAAAAAAGTGGAAAATTTCCAACATTTTGGAACCTTTCAGAGATCTTTTTTGGAAAGTTTCTGAAACATTTTCCGCCTCTTTTAATCCTCATTTGTGTTTCTGTCTGCAGGTTCTTCTGTGACTGTGGCGCAGGGACTCTGTCGAACCCTTGCACACTAGCCGGAGAGCCGACGCACGACACAGACACGCTGTACGACTCGGCGCCTCCTATAGAGTCCAACACGCTGCAGCACAACTGAAGCGGAGCCGCTCCGAACCGACAGACTCCATGTGCTCATGAGATTACACGCTAGAAATAATTCAATTTTACTCAAACAAACTCTTGGAGACAGAAAGCATTGCGTAAACATTTCTATTTAACAGACGTTCTGCTGTGGATCCCGTTTCTCGCTGCCGCTCTCGGGACAGCGGGGGCGACTCAGGATTCGTGGGATGGAAAATGACGAGAGAAACGGACCCAGGGTGTATAGACTCGATGCTTCCCATGCAGCCGTCACCACGCTCTTGTATATGTACGGAAAAAAATGACCCAGCACTTCAGTTTTGCATTTTTTTTTTAAACCGGTTTAGTTCTTGGTTTGATTTTAATGCTTTCATGTAGTTTTGTATTTTCAAGCAAAGATCTTAAATGTACTTGAATGTCTTTTTATTTTATTATAAGTATATTAATTTCGGGGTTGTTTATACCTTAGATTGCTTGTATTCTGCAGGATGTGTTCTTTCTGTGAAAGAGATTTGAGGAAAAAAGAGAAACACTAAGTATTCTCCAGCAATGTTTTGAGTGGAAGTGATGTGAAGGGTTTTCACGAGGCTGGTGGTAACGGTTCGGCTCATATGCATTAGTGTGGAAGCGATTAGCTCCGCCCCCTCATCCTGATTGGTCGACAGCAGGATTTAAAAGCACGGACCGTTCCGTAAGACGCCAGACTTGCGAAAGCATTGCGTTCTCGCGCAGCTTCGCTCCGAATGCCATGAGGCGATGAAGTGACATTGCTGGAGATTTTAAGAGGCTTCGTGCTGATTTGAAGCTCTGATGATTATCTGTACAGCTTTTTTGTGCTTTTTTTCCCCTCCATCCAACTGTATTTGGTGACTGTGGGTTCTCATACGGCCTGAATTGTATGCATGTTCCATGACATCTAGACTTAATATATTGTGAAGTACTCAATAACCATTATGTAGCTGTTAGTAATTAATCAAAAGTTTAATTTCCTAGTCAAAGAGGAACATGTTACATTTTTTAAATAAACTTTATTAGATCATTTCAGTAGTGAGTGCTTGCTTTCTACGTGACGAACAGAAGATTTCCATCACAGGCTGCCGATCATCTGAACCAGCGTCACGAACTGCTCGCGCTCAGCGGTGGCGCTTTCAGCAAATGAGCACAACTTCCTGTTGAACAAATGAGAACATTGTAAATAAATTAGTACAGGATCTGAACTTGCATTATAAACAAACACTCACTTTTAACAGGTCTGGGAACTCATTTCTGCTCATCAAAACTATGTATCTTTAGTGTTGGATGGCAAGCCTCATTTTGGAACCTCATCCTTGTTTTCTATAATGCTTTTAATGTGTTGGTTTGGTCTTTTCACAATATTATCACGGTTGAAAATGGCTGTGCGGGTTAATGAAGTGTGGAAACCGCAGCACAGTGTCTCTTTTAGAGTTTCGAGTCCATAACGTGAAACCAACTTCATCTGCAACGGTGAGACTCTGAGATTGTTTCAAATATAACATCTGACAAAGATTTTGATGCTAAACAATTAGAAAAGTTTTATATATGGCTGAACATAAGATTGACACTGCTGCAGAAAGCATAAAGAACTTTAAGGGAGCAAATAATTAGTTTTTCCTCACAGAATATGAGAGATTTAGAAGCAAAATGATTCATTAATTTCTACTCAGATACTTTTCATTTCTGTATCAATTCATACAGGGCTAGTTGTTCATAAAGCTGTATAACCAGATACACACTGCGGTATCGGATCAGTACTCGGTATTGGTATCAGAACATCTCTAAACATTAACTATGATTAATAAATGCTGTAGAAGTATTATTCATTCTTAGTTCATGTTAGCTAATGTAGTTTATTAATGAACCTTATTTTAAAGTGTTACTTTTATGTTGCAATGCATAAAACAAATAACACAATGACTATGAATTTAAGACTTTCTGCTCTGGTTTAGGACCTTTTTAGGACCTTCATTTATGGGCGGGCAAATTAAGACTTAAAAACCTTTTTAAGACCATACAGAAACCCTGCATTAAGAATTATGCATGGCGGCATTTTCATAAACACATATGCAACAATATTGCAAGTAAATAAAAAGTCAAATAAAGACTCTAAAATGAACAGATTCTGATCATACTGGTGTGAAAAGTACTTATTGAAAATGTCACAATGCAAAAAATCTGAACGGTCCAATCAGAACACGGATCGTAAGGTCACACCTGAATATCCGGAGAGACATGGTGCTCCTCTCAAACTCGCGGGCCTTCTTATGGCCGCTCTGGATGACTTCCTCCGGGATGTTGGCCAGGCGAGCCGCGTTGAAGCCGTAACTCTTGGGACACGCGCCAGCGATGAACTTGTACAGGAAGGTGATGGTCTCCTGACTGGGGTCCTCGCACTCGTTCTCCACCATACAGGCCTGACAGAAAACACGGAGATCGTTTCACTCAATCGCACCAAAACATATTGCTCACAATAAGACCGGTAACATGCATTGGGAAAAAATACTACAACATTACGGATATAATGTATGAATGTTTTAAAGAGTCTCGTCAGAAGCTGAGAACCTGGATATAAAGAAATGAGTTGTAAATTAATTTGATATTTTCTGATTTTAGTTAACATTTAAAAACATGTCTAGTTTTGTAACTACTTTATAAATAATAGCCAATAAATAATGAATGTTTGAAAGTAAAAACATCTTATAGAGTTAATTTAGTATCAGTTATACACCATTAAAGTTTGTATTACTATTTTAAATGAGCTTTTTTATATTTTCTGTCTTTGCTTTAATTTTTGTTCATATTTTAAAATATTGCAGAGTGCAAGTGGATCACGTGTATTTTCTACAAATAAAGAAAACGAGTAGAGTGAATAGAAATAGACATTAATAGCAGAAATAGTATTAGAGGGTCAAGTACATTAATAGTTTTGTGGCTGAACTTTTAAACATTTCTTATTCATAGACTTTCCAAGTTCCAATGTGTGTTATTTTAGTATTATATGTGCAATATTACAGTTATTATTTTAGTTTTTTAATTCATATACTTTTTATATTTTCTGTTTACATTTAGTTAATGTTTTTGTAATTTCTGGCTATATCAATATTCTAGTTCGTTATTTTAGTATTTCAAGTTAAGCTAAACATAAATGAGAAATGTTAAAGTTTTGTGTATATTATTTAATTTAACGTTATATCAATGCACTTTTTTTAATGTATGCATGATTGTTGAATGCTTCTACAAACATTTTACATTGTAACCATGGGCAGGGTCAAATATTTGTTCAGTATGAAGGTGAAGACAGTGACACGGACCATGTGTCCGAGTCTGACGGCGGGGTCCTGGACGTGGTCCTCCACCAGCGAGTGGTAATGGGTGGAGAACAGGGTCCGGCAGCAGATCTTCTCTGACAGCTCGTTCACCACAGCGCTCGCGATGGCTGTGCCGTCATACGTGGCCGTACCTCTGCCTGCAGTTCAAGACAAGACACGGTTAGAACTTACTCAATTTAGAATCTCGCTTTCATTTAGTGTGTGCAAAGTTTAATGAGAGATGAGCAACTAAATGACCCAGTTCATCCAGCAGCACGAGGGAGTGGTTGGTGGCGTGCAGAAGGATGCTGGCCGTCTCGCTCAGCTCCACGAAGAACGTACTTTCACCTAGAAAACCAAACATGGTCTATTACGTATCCACACATGAGGGTTGAACGGATAAGAAACAAGTGGTTAACGTACCTGACATTATACGATCAGAGGCGCCTAGACGAGTGAAGACTCGGTCCACAGGAGTGAGGCGCAGACTCTCAGCAGGTACATAGCAGCCCAGCTGGGCCAGAATCACCACCAGACCACACTGAACAACACATGAGCGAATCTGCGTATTACTTGATTTCATTTTAACAGGGGATTAACATTTAATTCACATAAATGTTTAGGTCACGTCAATAGTCCTGCGGTAAGAGAACATGTTTCAAAAGTACAAACATTTCATTCAATGAATATGAGGTTAAGTTTGTGTAGTTCTACAATATTTCCCACCCCTTTTGAAAAATTAATTTTTTAAAGATTTTATTAATATTATTTGGTTCTGTTTTGTTTGACAGAATTTCCAGGCCTGAATTAAACAGACTAAAAACCTGGTATAAAAACTCAAACCATATCCATCTTTCTATTATAACAACAAAAAAAACAAGATCCATGATTTTTATAGATTTAGTTAATGATTATTTTTTATGTTCATCAGTAGTTTTACAGGCCCAAACTAAACTGGCAGAAAGCATGATACATAAACCTGCATTTTCATAAATAAGAGCTCGAACCACATCCTTCTTCCTGAACATCTGCTCAACACATTATAGGCTCAAATCTGCCTAAATGTTTCTCAACTACATTCAAAGTCACTATTAAATTACAATTCTTTACTAAACAATGCAACAAAAAAAAAATCACAATTCAGTTCAAAATGATTTAATACAAATACACGGGAAAGTCACACCAGATCTGGATTTAAAACTGAAAATAAGTCAAGAATTAAATGTATTTAGCTGAATCATAAAAAATGTATACTTTGAATGCAATGCAAGTCATTTTGTGTATAAGCGTCTGTATGCTAAATATATTCAGGAAAATAATAGCACGGGTTATGCATTTGGTATTAATATTCAATGCATTATATTACATTTTCATTTAAGATTGGTGGACATTAATTCAGTTTTATACCTCAAAGACAATGATTACTTTCAATAACACACTATGAAGATTGTTTTTGTTTGAAACTGATTAGCAACACTCACCTGTCTCATAAGAGTGGACTTGCCTCCCATGTTTGGCCCGGTGACCAATACACATGGGGCAAGTGCTTTACCATCATCATCATCATCTTCTTCACTACCAGGGCAGCCGATGAAGATGTCATTGGGGATGAAGTCATCACCGAAGAAGGTCTTGGTGACACAAGGGTGACGGGACCCTCTGAGATCCAGGAAGGGGTGTGACTGAGACCCGTCACCCGGGAGAACTACCTCTGGTCTCTCCATGGGCCCGGCGCCGGCCTGACTGTACCGGGACATGCTCAACAGCACGTCTGCAGAGGTGGAGAGGACATTCAACATTCATGAAGAGAATTAATTCCATTACCAATATCACTTACTTTTCAGTAGGCATGGCATGTACTATGACCTTAATCTCACATTCTGGAAAAAATCTGGATTTATATTAAACTATTGTTTCCAATAGTAAATGTTATATTGACACTGTACTTAAATTAAAAATAGTGTTTGAATGCCTTGATGTAATTGTGCATACAACCATTCTGTGGCCATTTAGCAGCAACATGCTGCTAAAAACTGTAATTAATTACATTGAATTCATTTACATGCACATTACGCTTAAGGCAACATTCTGTAAGGTCATGTGAACACCTCAACATATGTCATTAGTGATTAACACTAACACCGTATCCTTGAGTTTGAATGTTAATGTCTGACTCTTTAAAATGAAGCGTTGCAGGGCAGTAGAATGGAAAAAAATGCTAAAAGATTGAACTTTTTAACTGTCCTGTTAATGCCCAAGATGCTGAAAAAGATGTAAGTGCAATGTTCAAAGACGTTTGTGTCATGCTTCGTCAGCTTATTGATTTACACATGAACCTTTAAAACCGTTTTAATCAGCATTTTGTTGTGCATGTAAATGCATCGATAACTAGCTCAAATCAACACTTTGACCACCTATTAATAATGAAGAGCTACATAAACTACAGCCTAAGTTGAAAAACCTCTTATTTTCAGATTAGAGTTGAAAGATTATGAATGAATATAGCATGTTGGCATTATTGATGTAATGCAGTGGTTTTCTATCCTGTTCCTCGGGAACCACTGCTCTGCACATTTTGCACGTCTTCATTATCTGATACTCATTTGAGTTCATGGAGCTCTTTCCTAACGAGCTGATGATCTGAATCAGGTGTGTAAATTAGGGAGACATGCAAAATGTGCAGAGCTGTGGGTCCCCAGGAACAAGTTTGAAAACCACGATGTAAAGTATGGTATATGATGTAAATATGACGCATGTAGTATATTTTAATGAATAGGAAAAACAATGTGTTATCTTCTCCTTTTTTGTATATCAACATAGTTGAAAGTTTAAATAAACTATAGAGTTGACTTTTCTTACCAAGCACTGCCATGCATTCAACCGCTGTCTGCCAGTCTTTGCAATTCTTGTCGAAATTGTAGAAGAGTCTTCTCATGCAGTCCTTCAGTGCTGTGTTTTGTTTGTCTTCCCAGCTCTGTAGCTCTGAAAACAGCCGTTCAATCTCCTTAGTCGAGTACCGTTTCCAGCCTTTCTTAGTGGACCTCACCTCGTACTCCTCTGGCAAGCTTCTCTCGGAAACACTGTCTGGAACTTCGAGCTGGTAGCGGTTCCTTCCCGTTCCCCAATAAGACATATTCTTACAGCCCAGTCGCTTCTTCTGTCGGTCCAGGTATTCCTGCAGGCCTCTCTCACAGTCTTTTATCCCATTTAAGGCTTGGTCGTACTCTGGATCGAAGCCGGCCTTTGGCGTGATGACACCGGTGTTGTGAGCTTTCTGATGGTCGAAAGCCGTATCCCAACGTTTGAGCTCTGGCGAAAGGTCGGGGAAAAGCCCCTCTTCGTTTTCAGTCTTGAGGAGCATCACTTGACGCAGCAGTTTAGATTTGAAGCCTTCAGCAACGGGCTCCATGATCGATACGATTTCTCTCATAACTTTAAAGCCCTCAAGTGCTGCGAGAAAGTCAGCGATCTTGCGTTTGCTGTAGACGACTTCTTCATACAGAATGGCTCGGGAGTCCGGATGGTCCTGTCCTTTCAAAGGAGTACCCATGCTGTGAATCTTGCTAAGCAATCTTTCGAGATCTGGAAGCTTCTTTAGCAGGTCTGTGACTTCGGTCGCTTGGGACGGCGCGCCCATCAGGTCCTCCACAGCATCTAAGCGATCTCCAATGGAGGAGGGATTGCAAAGAGGGGCGCAGAGCCATTGCTTTAGCAAGCGTTTTCCAAAAGGAGAGCAACATGTGTCCAGTCGCTCAAGTAGGGTTCCCTCAGGACCTCCGGTTGAACTGTTCTGAAGGATCTCAAGGTTAGCAAGGGTCACTCCATCCAAAACCATTCGTTGACGAGTCTGGGCGAAGAAACACGACGCTCCTCCAGCCTGCTCCATCTCCACGTCAACAGGAACATACTCCTCGAAGTTTCCCATTGAAAAAAGCTCCTTATCCACTAGACACTTCTTCAAATAGAACATGCATCCGCCAAGTGCAGAAAGGGCAAGTTCATAACCCGTTTTTGGAGTAAGACATAAAGCATCGCATTCAGATGTCATTGCTTTTAGAGTCGAAGGCAACACTGATGCCTTTTCATCGTCGGCTTTGCTTTCGTTGAAGTAGTCTTCCTCTGCAAGGACTTTGAGGGTCTTCTGCGCATCCCAAAACTGCGAACCAGCATTGAGGCCTTCTTGTAGAGTTGACGACAAGATGGCCTTAAAGATTTTCAGCATCTCCGCTGACGGGTTGCCCTTCTCGTAAAGCACCTGGGCTGGAGAATAATGTGCCACCAGAGTACGCAAACGGGAACAATGACGGTCATCCTGGAATTGACCGATATGGAAGCGTCCCACCGAGGTGTCAATGAAACACACCCCGTAGATGTGTCTGTGTCCCGCGCTGTCCTCCTCGCTCTTCTCTTTAATGCTCAAAAGATACTTGCTTTGAGTTTCAGAAGGGGCGCCGTCGAGCACGCTGTACGTCTGAGTCCCTCGCGTGATGATTCGGCAAACCTCTCGCTTGACAACGCGGTCAAATTTAGTGGGACGTGCCAACGTCTTACAGCGTGCTTCCATCATCTCAGGGGTCTCAGTCTGTTCCACGCGAGCCACTTTGTAGCCCTTTTGTACGAGAACGTCTGAGAAGCGTCCAAAGCCGATTTCGGGGAAGCCAGAATGGGCCCAAGTACCCTTCATGAAGGTAAGACTGAGTTCATTGACGCCAATCACAGCATCCATGTGGTAGAGTTCGTAGAACTTACCAACCTTTGTAGAACAGAACGGTATCAAACATCTCAGACTTCAGCTGCCACCAGCGGCGCATTCCAGGCGTCGTCCTGTTACTGAAATCATCGGGTACATATAGAGTCGTAGGGTCGTAGTTTTCATCAGACTGACGTTTACGCTGTGCATCCTTTCTCTTGCCGTCTTGTAGCCAGTCGAGTTTCTCGTGGTCCCACACAGTCGGTCCTCCCTCTGTCCCGTTTGCACTGCCGTTCTGACTTTCGAAGTTGTCCGGTGCAGAGAAAGCAGAAAGTCGAGATTTGGTGTTGGACGCCACTGATGAAACAGCTTCAGGTGCTCGTTTTGGGGGATCTGGTTTGCTCTTTGACTTAGCAGGCTTCTCTGAAGGACGTTTGCGCTTCACCGGTTTTACAGGGCTGTCTGGTTCCATCTCCGGCTCGCTTTCCTCTTCCTCAGCCGCGCTACACACTCCCTCCTCGTCATCCTCATCACTGCTTCCTCCTACCTGATCAGGTTTGAACTCCTCACCAGAGTCATCGCTGTCAGATGCCACCACGATTCGGCGTCGCTTTGGGTTTTGACCATTTTCAGCTGCAGCACGAGATGAACGTCGACTGGGCTTTGCCTTTCCTTTAACCTCTTCCTCAGACATTTCTGCATCCGATAAGGTTGATTTATCAACCTACAATAAAATATTACATAATGAAATGAAAATAATGTAAACAACTGAAGATACAAAATGTGATACAATTATGCAAAGCTGATACAATGTTCATCTAATAACAAAATGATTAAAAGACCACATAAGAAATTACAAGTAATTGATGTTATATGCAAATTGCAACTATGTGAACTCTCATAGCTCCTATATTTCTGAGATAATTAGAAAGTTATTAAATTTCACTTCTGTTGTCAAAGCTTGCATGTACAACAGAAACACTTAGTTTGATAGATGCTGACAGGCAACAGCTAAAACGTGCACGATCAACAAGTCAATATTTTGTCTTGAAATACATAAAGGATTTAAAGAATATTTTTGTTAGTTATTTAGTTTAAAACTACTTTAACTTACCCTCATGTTGTTGCAAACCTATATGACTTTATTCATACAAATTGAAAGAATGTTTGGGTGAATGTTAATGTTGCTTTTTTACATTCCATGAAAAAGTACAAGTGAAAAGAAGAGTTTTCTGCAAATAATGACTTTAATTTCCATCTGTTCCTCAAGCAAAGCATTGCTTCAGAAGTATTGGAATACAGCAAGTCGTATAAACTATTTTAATGGTGCTTTTATGCATGGTAACATTAAGTAGGAAGTCATACAGATTTGGAAAGACTAAAGACAAGTAACCTAATTGAATTTTAATTTTTGGTTCAATGATCCTCTTCAAACTAGGTTTGTCTTTTACGTGAATATTAATTTTCTTTACTCACCTCCATATCCTCATCATCCTCCTCTTCATCACCTGAAGGATCCATGCACATGGACATCTTCAGTCTCTGCTCAGGACTGTCCTTCATCGCAACATCTGCCAGCTCCATCGCTTTACGGATCACAGGCTTACCGCTGAAGAACGCTCCACCGGATTTGGCATCTGCACTATCACAGCCTTGAAGGAACAAGTATGTAAGGTCAGAATAAAATATTTCTTCACATTTGAATAATAGTTTATACTCTAAGAAAGTTGACAAAGACGATGTTCTTCTGGAAATAAAGACTTGCTCACCTTGATACTCTCTTATGTATTTTGTGTTAACCCAACCTCGGGTTGGTGGTTCATCAAAGAAGTGAACATGGAGCCTTTGGTCTCGGCCCCGGCCCCTCATCTGCTGTCCGGTGAGAGGCTGAGGAACGATCATACAGGGCCACCAGGGATGGCCTTCCATCTTGGCCCAAACCAGAGCGCCAGCGCTAAAGATGGACGATGGTTCTCTGCTGGAGAGAGACAATGATCTTTGTGTGACAATCATTCAAATAAAGCAAGAGCGAAATCACATATCCACCTAAAATATGATACAAAAATATAATTTGGTTCATTAATAAGAAGGCATGAAATTGTTCAGAAAACTTTGTTTATAATAAGTTTATTATGTCACACTACTAATTGATTTTTAAAATAGTATGACATTAATTTACTTTTCATAATTATAATTTTGTATATCAACACATTTGAAGCAGCCATAGACCCACAGATTAAACATTAAATATAGTCATTTAAAGAATACAGAACAAACCATATATAAAGCGCTTAATAAAATAAGGAATTGGTAACAGATTATGGCCCAATTCTACAGAACTACAATAAATACAAATACCAATAATGTCATAAAATAAACAAACAACATGATTTCAGGGTTCTTACACTCGTTTTCGCCTCATATATATTCATCTATCGTTTATAATGACCTCAGATTAATGTTATTTTAGCAGGGATACTCAAATCTGTCTCGCGAGATCCACTGTCCTGCAGAGTTTAGCTCTGACCCTAATCAAACACACCTGAGCATGCTAATCAGTGTCATTAGTAAATCACAGCTAAATGAGTTTGATCAGGGTTGGAGCTGAACTCTGCAGGAAAGTGGACTGTCACTAATATCACTGTTTTAGATTAACGACAACTTGTAGTAGCGGCATTTTAACGTAAAGTATGGTTGCTATGGAGAACTTTTGTAACGGACGCTCCTATTGGTCAAAACTGGCTAGAGAAAATATCTCAGTGAACTTGATCCACCCCCTTCCACAAATCTCCCGCCAAACAAACACGCAGAAGTAGCACGTGGAGTCAAATATTAGACACAATCCTCCGGTAAGTTTTCATAATGAAACCTCTGACAGTGCCAATAATCTACAAAATTCAAATTATTCAACTAATACTTGCAATGTGTGACTCACGAGTGTCCAAAACATGGTTTTACAATGGTCACGTTAACATGTTCAAAGCTCATGTAAGTAAAAATTTAACATTATATTCTAGGAAATGCCTTGCAATAAAACTCTAATGTAACGTTACATTTGATGGCACAATCATGACAAAACCGTACACTATGGTAACGTTACTTTGAAGAATACCAATTTACTTATTTGTAAACTCAATTGTTGTGCTACTGCATTAATCAAAGTACAGTTAAAGTATATTACTGTACCATGGTAACGTTACTACCATAGTAGCCAGTCCAAAATCATTGCACTGCACATGTACTATTGCATTATTGCAGTTAACGTAACTTTACTGAAACGTTCTTTTGCAGTGACTGCTTTCTCTCCGAATAGTTTCGCATGTCCAGCTTTAGTTTGAGACTTGGCGGGTTTTGATGGCGTTTTCTCGCCGTTGACTTTGGCTTCTTCTTTGGGTGAGGTGTTGGATCTGCTCACTGGAGATGGGTTAGATTTGGCCTTCACCGCGACAGGCGGCGACTTCGTGAAGAAATTAAAGAGAGAACTTTGCTTCGCCATGTCTCCAAAAGGGCGCTGCGCGATTTAGTGTTTAATGATAAAAACAAATCCTCTATTCCATCCCTGCAGACCCAGAACTGTCCAGCTCAACGGAGTTATTGTGGAGCTGAGAGTTCGCGGGAAAACGCTGCTGGGGCGCGGGACGGGAAGAGGAGGGTCATGTGACGCCGCGGACCAATAGGAAGCTCTGTGTATCCGTTTACACTACCCACGTGGCTGACATGACCTGCTTTTATTTTCATGTAGGACTTGTAGGATGCATGTAGTTAGTTAAGAGTTAGAACATGCTTGTGCGCTGTTTTTCTATGTAAACGCGCTAAGATCGTTGCGCTCGTGTCACGTCACGCGTATGAAACGACGTTTTAAAAACGCGACGCTTAAGCTAAAAGCGCATGCGCCCTAGTGTGAGCCAAAGTAAATAGAAATGTAAAATAATGAAATCAAACATAAAGCCAGAATGTTTGTCTACTAGTAACATCATCTCGTGAGACACATAAGAGTGCGCTAGCAAGCCACAGTTCAATTATATCTCAAATCTAGCCTATCAGGATGCTTTTTAAATTTGATTTTATGGGACATATTTTTGCATTAGAACGTGTTAATGTTTATATCCTTGAATCACCTTTATACTATACATGTGATGCAAATTAAATTCCAAAATGATCGTATATTGTTGTAATCACTTTATAACTTTATTATGTCGTGTTGGGAAGGCTTTGAAAATGTATTTCACTTTGAGATCGTTCTGAGGTTAAATTCAGATTTAAAATAATAACAATAAATATTTTAATAACTATGATACTGTTTTTAAAAATAGTCTTTGCTTACGGTTAATCTTAAAAAATAAAGCAAATACGTAAACCCAAATAGGAAAAAACAGTTATTGAATAAATGTCATATTCTGTGTCCTAAACACCTGTTAACATTGGGGTCTCATATTTTAGAGCAGTCAATGCAATTTGGGAAAGAAATCGTGTGTGCGCGTGTGTGTGCGCGTGCGTGCGTGCCTGTGTGTGTGTGTGCGCGTGCGTGCGTGCGTGTGTGTGAGAGAGAGAAGGCATCATATTAGTTTGAAAGTGATGTGATGGAGTAGAAAGGTATTATGTCGTATTTGGTTTTCTTGTTGTGTCAGCAGGGTGCAGTAATGGACCATTTAACGTCCCGCAACATTTTACACAACCTCACACAGTATTTAATCTGATTTTAAAGTTTTACGATTAGACACATTTACATGTTTTGTAATATTATATAAGATTATGTTATTATCATTTAGATATTGTTATTTTATTAAATATTTGTTTATTTTGGTAGTTTCAACTTTTATTTAAATTTTAGTTAGTTTTAGTAATTTTGTTGTTTTGTTGGTTTTATTATTGTTTTTTTATTATAGTAAATTTATGTTAAAATGAATAAAACTATAAATAGTTTTATTAATCTTTGTTTCAAATTTTAGTAATTCTAGTTAACCAAGTAAATGGCTTACAAGTAGCTAACATAAAGCAACAATTTTGTCAGTGCTTATTTTATTTCAAGCAACAATACCGTTTTCTAATTAATTTTAGTTAACTATAATAACCCTGATGTAAGATATGATATACATAGCGCTCTCTCTCTCTCTCTCTCTCTCTCTCTCTCTCTCTCTCTCTCTCGCTCTCTCTCTCTCTCTCTCTCTCTCTCTCTCTCTCTCTCTCTCTCTCTCTCTGTCTCTCTCTCTCATTCTCTCGTCTCTCTCATTCTCTCGCCTCTATCTCTCTCTCGCTCTCTCTCGCCTCTCTCTCTCTCTCATTCTCTCTCGCCTCAGCCTGCCTCTCCTCTCTCTCTCTCTCTCTCGTCTCTCTCTCTCTCGCCTCTCTCTCTCTCTCGTGCTCTCTCTCTCTCTCTCTCATTCAGCCTGTGTCTCTCTCTCTCTCTCGCCTCGCCTCTCTCTCTCTCTCGCCGCTCTCTCTCTCTCTACACCATGTAAACTCCTTCTACTTGAACTCAAATGGTGCAATCTGAAACAATGTTTAAACTTGGACAAAATTCATAACAGGAGGATAAAAACATCTTTCAGAGTTCTCAGATTTGGAGCTGTATAGATCTGTACAGTTGACAGTATAAACATGAAATGACATGTGCAATACAGAAACAGGATGACTCAACACGAGAGATGTGTCCGATATCACACTGTCTGTCTGTGAATTCGTGGATCTGGTAATTGTGATAGACCAAATCTCCTAATCTGTTTCAGAAACACCGTTTCCTCATCGATTGCAGTGGTGTTTTATCCCATCCGAGGTGTTCCTGGAGTGCAGCGCTGGGAATGAATACGACTCCTGCTCTGCTGACAGCTGAATCGTGTTTCTGTGGAGGAAGAGTCTCATAGAAAGCACTTTGTGTCTTTATTTAACCGTGACACTTTCACACAGAAAAACCCCATGCTGCTCCTTTCAGCACACAAACCTGTAATGCTCCATTTGACAAATTAATAATCGATCCAGTTATGTGGGGAAAAGCGCATTCAAACAGTTCATAGAGCTCTTTGGGATATGGATATGAAAACTCTCATAACCTTTACAGCAGGTAAAAATAACACACACTATGAGTCATTATTTATAGTCTGAATCAGCAACGAATCACAGCCTTTTGCATCATATGTGTCTGCTTAGATGTCAAAGAGTGCATTTATTCTTTACTTAAATCCTGGTGATTTAATGACTAAAAAAACAGTATTAGAAGATGCAAGGATTTTACTGAATGTTACAAGGAAAGGATTTTGTGCTTTTACTCGCTGCACAGTATACAAGCCTAAATGCTGCATGATCTATCATACATGGTCTTCAGAGACAAAGACTTAATCTAATTAATTACTACGACATAACTAAGAAATTAATAGGACGTAATGACTTCGTTTAAAATCAGAATTATGCTTAAACATTTTTTTTTTTTTTTTAATTGGCTAGATATAGATGATTGACATGGCATATGAAGTTAATATTTTCAATCAATCAAAATAAAAAACAACACTGTTATACAAACCTTGCTAAAAAGACCTAGATATAATAAATACAAACAGTTTTGACTGCAATACCCTAAAGAGGAGAAAAATCACTGATGGGTGACATTATCTTTATACTCTAAGGACAGTTATAAAGAAAGTTTTAACTTGGATTGAAATTCAGATTCTGAACAAACTAAAACACCATCAACACTGTTTTCTCCGAAGACCTCCGCGGTTCTGGAAGATGTATTTGGGTTTAAAAGATCACGGAGATGTTCAGGAGCTGTTCAGGAACTTCTGTAACAGAGCAAAGAGCATATACGAGGAGATATGATCACATCTGCAGGTGCCAGTCTTTTTGAATCATCAGGAGTCGATGTATGTTTTCTCTGGCGCAGACATTTTGTAGTTCTGTGTTGTGTCTGATATGAATGACTGTTAATGATTTTCTTTGTTGTTTTTAAGCGGTTTGTTGAATCTGATTTTAGAAACGATGGACGCAATGTGATTGTGTGTGCATTCGTTTCAGTATTGCTGTTGTAAAATATATACTTTTAACAAAATCATTTTTCATTGCTAAAACAAATATAAGTATTAGATAAAAAAAAAAAAAAACAAAAAACACATCTTTCTCTTTATCTTCTCTCCTTCCCTTGCTAGCGTGTATTTATTTGAACAATGTCTGAGACTTGGTGTTATTGGCACTTCCTCTGTATGTTTGCCTCTTCAAGATTAATCGCTTTATGTACTCCCCAATTGTAAGTCGCTTTGGATAAAAGCGTCTGCTAAATGACTAAATGTAAATGTAAATAAAATATAGAAGTTGAGAAATTCTGCCTCGGCAACTAACCGAAATAAAGTAAGTTTAAGTATTAAACTCACTAATACAAATAAATGAAAGCAAAATAGAAATGTTTTTAATAATACCATTAAAAATATTTAGAAATGTTAGCTGAAATAAACCAAGTTTAAGTACTAAACTCACTAATACAAATAAATTAAAGAAAATAGAAATATTTTAATAATACCATTAAAAATATTTAGAAATGTTAGCTGAAATAAACCAAGTTTAAGTACTAAACTCACTAATACAAATAAATTAAAGAAAATAGAAATATTTTAATAATACCATTAAAAATATTTAGAAATGTTAGCTGAAATAAACCAAGTTTAAGTACTAAACTCACTAATACAAATAAATTAAAGCAAAATAGAAATATTTTTAATAATACCATTAAAAATATTTAGAAATGTTAGCTGAAATAAACCAAGTTTAAGTACTAAACTCACTAATACAAATAAATTAAAGCAAAATAGAAATATTTTTAATAATACCATTAAAAATATTTAGAAATGTTAGCTGAAATAAACCAAGTTTAAGTACTAAAATCACTAAAACTGGAAGAAAATAAATTAAATATAAAAAAATACAATAGCACATGGCAAAATTACAAACACTTAAACTAACATTAAAATAAAAGCTGGACGTTTTTAAGAATAAACACACATTTAAAATATGAATAAATACTATAATAGTGTTTATATATTAAAATAACACGGTGTTTTCCAGCATAATGTCATTATATTGGTTATCATTCCTCACTATGTCTTTCAGCGATGATGTTATTGTGTTTTCTTTGTATTCTGAGGTAATAATAACTCTTTATTAGGGAGTATTTAATTTGACCTTGCTTTATATGGATTTTGGATTTGTTTGGCATCATTAAAGCTCGATTGCTGTTTGTTTAATAGGTTTCCCTGTAGCAGTCAGAATGACTGAGAGAGATTTCCCATCTTCCTCGATCGGATGTTCTGCGTCTCAGTCTTTGGCAGGTGCTTCAGCCGGTGCACTAATTGCAGGGAATGTAATTATGGAGCAAACTGTAGTTAAATACTTCACTCTGTGGTTCAGTCATGACGGAGTAGTGCAGACATCTCAGTCACTCTAGTTTCTGGGTCCCAGATCATAAAAATCACTGCAACATACTTTCTGAAGTCGTAGATTTGAGTGAATAATGACTTTCTGGGATGTTTTGGGAGAGTCAAAGTGTCTTAAAGAGCCAGGCTTGAACGTACAGTTTGATATTTCAATATCACTGAGAGAGCATTATAATTTATATTTTGAATTGGTTTTATTTTTACATTTTAATTTGACTTTTTGTCAAAGTTTGTTATTTTGGTGTGTGTTTTTGTATGTCTATATAGTTTTTGTTTTTATATATTTTATATTAGCTTTAGTTTGAATGATTTTGATGCATCAAGGTAAACTAAATGAAAATGAGAAATGTTTCCTAGATAGAAAAAATATTTTTTATCAAGGAACAATTTTTTTGTCTCAATAGTTTAACTATATAATAACCCATAATTCTGTATTTCTATACTGTATATCTTCTTATTTTATTATAGATGTAATTTATTATATTATTATTTTAATTTTAGTACATCAAGTTATTCTCATTGAATTTTTGTGTGTGTGTGTGTGTGTGTGTGTGTGTGTGTGTGTGTGTGTGTGTGTGTGTGTGTGTAATTTATTTATTTATTAATTTTTTGTACTTTTGTCATACATCATACTTGTTGTCATTTTGGGGTTTTGTATTATATGAAATGACATACTAAACATCTTTAGTCCCCACATAATAAAGTAACTCGTACAACTTTGGAACGGCTGAGTAAATGAGTAAACTCATCTTTAAGGAGCTTATCTTAAAGTCTCCGTTCTTAACTTTAATGAAGTGTTCAGGGTTTTAATAGCGTTCAGAGTTAACTAAGTGTGGATGTGCGAGTCTCACACAGCTTCATCATCTCACATCTCCTGTACACTAAAACAAATCTGTGAACATAGGCCACAGTATACTGTATAAATTTTTACAGGTGTTTTACAATTGTACACTTCATTGCATTGTGTTTTAGAGGTAACAGAAATATCCGTAAAATGAATGGACAATGTCGTGTGAAATGAGCTGCCAGTAGTTTTTGTGTTATTTTGCGGATCAATTTTTTGCAGTGTACCACTGCCTGCTGGGAAGAAATATCAAAGACAGAAAGGACGGACGGATTGAGAGCTAATCTGAGCGTTAATTGGAGATCTGAGAATAAGACGTCTCCACAGAACGGAGGTAATTAGGAATCAGCACCTGTGGACGAGGCTCTTTTAACCCGCTTCAGCATCACAGAGTTTAAATAGCAGGTTCAGATCATAGTTCATGGGTCTGCTTTTATAGGATTCGCTTTATAGTTGACATTTAATAAGTGCTTTCATCCGAGGTGACTTGTAGTATGTTAATTTCAGGGACCGAGCTCTTGGAGGTTAAGTGCTTTGCTCAAGGGCACCGTTATCTCGATTACTCCAGTTTCTAGGTCACCCTGGTTTGAGATTAACATTGCAAGCTTTGTGTTAACAAAAAACAAACTATGTTGTCTGCACACTGAATAAAGATTTAGACTAAGAAGTTTTTTAAATTTGCATTGATCAACATGAAAAAGTTCAGTACATTACTTTCTTCTGATCACTGAGGTATTTCTTACTAGATGCTTTTATAGATTTCTTGTTAGGTCTTGGACTTATGTTGTTGTTAGATGATTGATTTAAATTATAGTAATTTCTGTGGAACAAAAACATAGATTGGTACATTTCTTTGGAAGAAGTGGATGTGAAAAGCTTGTTTTCTGTGTGATTGTGAAGATGTGTGGTTGGTGTTGGGTCGATGGTTACTGGCAAAAGTGATATTTAATTTTATATTTTATTAATTTGCATACAGATACATTTTTTATCAGTGTTTTTTTAGTCACTGAGATACTATTATAATTTTTATTTGAATTATTGTACATTTTTATTTGAATTAAAAAAATGTATTTGATCTAGTTTTAATTTAATAATTTCAATAATTTTATTTGATCTTTTGTTAATGACTTTTTCTATTGTAATTATACAATTTTTAATACAATGATTTTTTTAAGTAGCTTATATTAAATGTTTGTCTTTTGATATATTTTATTTTAAATACTTTTTTAAATAATGTTTGTGGTGCAAAATCTGGTGAAGTAAAAACAGACCACATTTCAGCACAGCTTTCTTCAGAGCGATGAAATAATGTACCGAATGCTACAATACTCTCTATTTTACATGAACTTGTGTTAAACCAGACAGGCATTTGTTCATGTAGGTCTTGTTATTTCTGTTCTCTCTTGTTTTACATCATTAAAGATGAAGCATGTAATGTGTGCACCTCCAAACAGAAGATTTGAGTGGTGTTTCATGAACTCGCTATCATGATGTGTGGCTGCTTACTTTGCTCGAATCCCTCTTTAAATGTCAATCTGTGGGATTTTGTGATCCATCGTATCAGGTGAAAGTCGGTATGCTTTCTTACTGAAGCAGCAGCACATCACATGAGAATGACTCAATTGGCCTTTAGGCTACACCTTAATCTGCTCCATTAAAGCGATGCTCGTCGAGATTCGTTCTGCTGTCCTTTTCTCCATCAGCAAGTTTAATGCAGAAACACGCTCCAGGACTTGATCTGGTAAATGACTCCCTGTAGCAGTGCTGGATGATATGGTTATCGCTGCGGTAAATCCCCGGCTTAACCTGCGCTTTGCTCTGACACCAAGAGTCAGCGGATAATCAACTAAACCGCACTTCAGACTTCAGCCTGAGTTACACGCTCTGTCACAATAGTCATAAAGATGGCATGTGGGGAGTAATATAGCTCCCAATTAAGAGAAAGCATCAGTGATATAGTGTGCTGCTTGTACACTGTAAGAAGTTCAAACCTGCAATTGTTACCTTATACTAGGAATAGATAGCCAAAGATGAAGATTTGCTGAAAATGTACCCACCATTAGGCCATACAAGATGTATATGAGTTTATTTCTTCATTAGATTTGTAGAAATGTACATCACTTGCTCACCAATGGATGCCTTGCAGTGAATGGGTGCCGTCAGAATGAGAGTCCAAACAGCTGATAACAACATCCCAGTAATTCACACCGCTCCAATCCATCAGTTAATGTCTTGAGAAGACATTATTGTGATGTTTTTATCAGACTCTCATTCTGACGGCACCCATTCACTGCAGAGGATCCATTGCTGAGACACTGATGCAATGCTACATTTCTCCAAATCTGACGAAGAAACAAACTTAGAAGCTTAGTTAACGTTCAGTATATATATGTTTTCTTGAAGGGGGTGGTTATTTTTGTTTGGTTTTATTATTTATAAGCGTTAATTTGTGCATGCCTTTATTGCATGTACTCAAGGCTAGTGATTTGAACAAACCTCTAAACCTTCGGCGTGTAACTCATCCTGCTACTACAGATGTGAATAGCTTGTTGAGGAGAGGTGCGCTGTTACTTTAATAAGATATCAGATGTGAGATTCCTGCCTGCAGAGCTATAGGTTATACGGTCCATAAATTGTAGGCTTATATTAAAGGAGAAGAGTACCCATGATGCATCCTGAGGTTAAATGCTTTATTCAAGGACACTGAAAGAGGCTGCCAGTACTTAACCATTACGTGAGGTTAGAAGCTGTGAATGTTTCATTAAAATCTCTTAATCACTAGCACATTTTTAATGATTTTTCATAGAACGTGTTTAGATAATATAATCATTTGTGTATAATGCATTGTGTTCTGTGTGAACATTTGGACATTTTTTGGCCTCCATCGATTTCTTTCCTTAGTTTGTTGAACATTTGAAATGAAATGAATTCAGAGTCCTTTTAAAGCCATTGGAGACGTTTTGCCTGGAGACCTGCTAGCTTTGGTCATAAATAGTCTGAATAAACATCTCATCTGGGTCGTATGTATCTGCATGCATCACGTTTTCTGAAGAAATCATGTCTGATTTAAAAATGTGCATGATTATTCCCAAAATATATACTCATGATTATTCCCAAAAATATATACTCATGATTATTCCCAAAAATATATACTCATGATTATTCCCAAAAATATATACTCATGATTATTCCCAAAAATATATACTCATGATTATTCCCAAAAATATATACTCATGATTATTCCCAAAAATATATACTCATGATTATTCCCAAAAATATATACTCATGATTATTCCCAAAAATATATACTCATGATTATTCCCAAAAATATATACTCATGATTATTCCCAAAAATATATACTCATGATTATTCCCAAAAATATATACTCATGATTATTCCCAAAAATATATACTCATGATTATTCCCAAAAATATATACTCATGATATTCCCAAAAATATATACTCATGATTATTCCCAAAAATATATACTCATTGTTCCCCCACAACAGTAATTTAATCATCTTTAATATCATTGTTTGCATTATGTAAATATATGTGCAAAAACACCAGCCTCAAGTGTATCTGACCTTGTTTAGAGATTTATGCTAATTTATTTTAATGTTTGCAAAAACAACAAAATATAGTTTTATAGTAAATTACGATTTTTGAGTGTTTTACAAGAAAATACTATTTCAGTAATTGTAATTGTAACATTGAATAGCAATTCTTCAGGGAAAGTTTGACTTTTTTTTTTTTTTTGTGTACGTCTTCTCACAGCAAAATCACTGTGTCATAACTCTATAATTACTTTTTTAGATGCACGGATATCAACACATTTTCTGTTAGAATGGATATTAATGCATACAAAAAAGAGAAAGAACAGGAGAGTCCGAGTCTTGATATTAGAAAAGTGGATATGAAAGTGGTCCAAACTGAATGCCAAAAATCTGATCTGATATGAGTTTTTTCTGTTTGCTCATACATAAACGTATTATTATATGCAAATACACTCATGCATAGTCAAATATAGTCAGATTTATTTTATTACAAAAGCATATAATTTTTTTTGTAAATGTTGTTTTAATAAA
>CM050429.1:28591622-28607281 GCA_027564155.1 Gymnocypris eckloni scoliostomus | reverse complement strand
TAAAGCTAAAATGTCTTTAGTTGATTTGTTTCTTACAAACATGCAGCTTTTGTCTTCTCCAGATGTTAACTGATGGACTGGAGTGGTGTGGATTATTGTGATGTTTTTATCAGCTGTGCGGACTCTCATTCTGACGGCACCCATTCACTGCAGAGGATGGTAAATACTAGTACTCACTAAAGGGCCAGTACATCATTTTTTTGGGTGAACCACTTCTTTAGTTTAACCCTATATTTAGTCTAATTGAATACTGTTAAGGGGTAAGTCAGATTATGCAAGTACAATGGGTTGTGAATGCTGTTTTGTGTTTGTTTTTAGGAACTGCAACGTAATGCATTTAAATTGCAGAGTAAGATCTCCAAGTGGTGACACAGCTCTGCTGTTGAGACACCAAAAGGACCAACATAATGATGAGTCTGTGTTTTCGTGACAAAAGCCATTTCAGCAGTTAAACAGATATAAATAATTGCATTTAAAATTGCATTAATAGCATTCATAGGAAGAACAAAACAGTGCAAGAAACATATGTATGGCCAATTAAGCCATGATATATACTGAATGCTATGCATTACAGATAATAAACATAAAATGTTTGCTTTATATTAAAACAGAGCCTTGTGTATCCTGACTATCCTTACTCTAATCAACGTCATCATCATGGGCTTGATCTACATTATTAGCTCTAGAGTGTGTGAAAGGAGAGGATGATTGATTTTGCCATTGTCAGGGTTAATAACCCAGTAAATTGGGCTCTTGTTGAATAACGGCATTCTCAACAAGTAAATATTGCATTTTGGACACACTTTTTAAGTCAATTGGCTTGAGAACTCATCAATGAAAAGGCTGTTTACAGTCAGATTGATCTGAGAACAACTGCTGATTTGTATGAGCATGTTAAGTCCCATAAATGTTCTTATCTAGTTTGACAGATGCTGATATTCCTTTGTTACACTAAAGAAAGAAAGCATTTAAGTTTAGGAATTGAATTGCATAATGAAGCATATGCATAATGAATTCATCATCCTAGATAGTAATGAACTGTTGTGTGTAGACTTCATGTTACCGGTTTTGAATAACATTATTTAATGTTATGATTAATTCTAATTTCATGTGTTTGAAAGGGCCTTCTATAGTAGAAGTGAACCTTTAAATTGGACTCCAGAGAAGAAAGGAAATCAGTCTGGGTATAAGCTGATGAATCAAGTATCATGTCTCCCAGAGCCGATCCTCCCTACACACAGAATACGCAAGCTTTTGTATGCTGACTTTGCTCGGTTTGGGAGATTTTGGGACGTTTATGCATGTGGCCTGAACAACTATGCACTTTAATATTCCATCTTATGTGTCTGTCATCACACCTTGAATACATTGCTTTCCATCAATAATGCATCTGCCATTTTTCTCCCCAAGATCAGACAGATGTCCGATCAATACAAGTGAGTGAAAACACCCCTATTGTAGGAAAAAGGCAGCTTTGGCATTCTGCTAAACACCTCATTATGTTTTTCACAGAATAAAAAGTCATTCGCGTTTGTAATGGACATGAGTAAATGATAAAGTGATTATTTCATGAGTGCACTATTCCTTTAAGTAGATGTTGTTCATTTGGATTAATCATTACTTTGTAACCTATCTATGCTGTAGCATGAAAACTGTAATGTACAGTATGACCTGACAGTTCAGGAAACGCCTAATTTATGTAATCCAGCACTTGCTGCATGAAAGGCTGTGGGTTTTAAACATTGCAGTCAGACTCATCCATTACTGCGTCAGGACTCGCAATTGACATTGGTAATGCTGACCGCAGGTAATTATGCCATCGATTAATTATCAGAAAACACAGACCCACCTCTGTTACTGCGGTGCGCGAGTGCGCGCGGCACTTGTAGTAGCGCGTGCCGCATCGTTTCCTCGTGATTCGTGGGGAGTTTGTGGCAACGCGTGAGCAAGCGGCGCGAAATGGACTTACTGAGGAATGGAAGCAACATTTATCACGTTATTGTCGACATATTTCTCCTCAAGGTTGATGTTTTTGGCGATACCATCCGATTGCAAGAGCTGTTTGTGGAAAAGAGCTGGAAAAGTGCACCGCGCGCTCTTAACAAGGTCTTCACCTTTGCCTCCGAAAAAAGTCATTTACAACGCAAAGCAAGGATGAAATAAAACAGAATTGCTTGAATGAAAGGATCAGGGTGGAAACGTTGGTTTAAATACTAAAGAACACAGGAAGTAGAAAAAAAACAGATGTCAAATAACGTGTAAATAAAAAAATATAGCCTAGGCTATGTCTTCTTGATATAGTCAGGAGAAAATGGGACGTAAACCTGACAGTTAAAGAAAGGAGGTATTATGTTCTTTATAAAAAAAAAATTCAAACGACCATTAGCTGTAGATTTCATATTTTAAATCTAACTTTGATTAACGACCAGTGAGGTAAAAATGTAAAGCATTGAAGATGTTCGTCGTATTACTGTAGTACTCTAGTGTGCACAGATTTGATCTGAACCCGATCAGCCTCATTAGGACTGCGGGCAGCAAACATCCCACAGCGGAAAGACTGGAGATCTGCCTTAGAAAAAAGTGCAAAATCTCTTTCATATGGTCGCTAAATGATGTGCATTTAGCCCGCTGCATCTTTCACTGACGCATACATTCATGTGATTCACGGGACGAGGGATTTGGCGCAGCGACCCAAAGGATGCTTCACCCGCAACACACTGCTGCATCCCTGCAATAAAACACAACCAGGACTCTTGGAAATTCAAAGGATTTCGGCGTGCAACTGAACACTTTAGAGGTGGATTTATGTGGATGGACAATCAATGGGATGGAGACGGAAATGGACGGAGAACTACTTTATTGAGCACGAGGGTGAGTCCAGTATTTAACTAACTAAATCTACTAAAGCGGATCCACAAGTGCTGTTTTAAAGGACATTTGCTTTAAAGAATTCAGTATTTGGGCAGCTTTAGAAAGCAATAGTTCATAAGTAAAATGCATCACTGATATAACATTCGAGTTTTTTAAACAAAAAGGAGTACAATCTTAAATAAGTTCTTTCTCTTTTTCCAAACCGTATCTTGCCTGTTTGGTACACACGCTTAACGTGCAATGGGGATCCTAGAAGATCGGGGTGTCCTAAAGCAGCAGCTCTAAAGGATCCATGCCTTTGAGAAATGGATAAATTACGCTGGTAAGTGTCTTAAATGAAGTAGCCTGTTTCTCTTATTTAAAACTTCTCTGCCGTGTTTGATGCACTCTATCCCATTATTAACACGATCTCAGGAGGTCTCGGGTTGTCCTGAAGGCGCAGCTCTAGAGGATCCATGTCATTGCATCGGTCGCTGTCCACTGCGCCCGTGGTGCTGAGATCTGGATGATGCCGGCGCTGCGACTGCAGGGCTGCCGCTCCCTTCACATTAACGAAGACAATGGGCGCTTTCTGCTGCTCGCCGTGCTCATCATCGTGTACCTGCTGTGCGGCGCTGCGGTGTTCTCCACCATCGAGAGGCCGTCCGAGCTGCGAGCACACGGGCGCTGGAACCGGTCCCTGCTGAACTTTAGCGATACGTTCAATATCAGCTTGCAGGATCTGAGCTCCTTCCTGAAAGAGTACGAGGCTGCGATTGCTGCTGGAGTTCGGGTCGATGCTCTTCGACCCAGATGGGATTTTACAGGAGCGTTTTATTTTGTTGGGACAGTGGTGTCTACTATAGGTAAGTTACCAAATGCATGATTTTCTCGTATGGGAACGATTACTTTTAATAATTAATATTCTTGGGCTACTAGAATACGATTTCAGAGGTTTTCTTAAAAGATGGTTCACTCAAAAATTGGCATTTTTGCAAATTTTTTATTACAGTCATTAATGCCTTGCTAACATAAAATGTTCTCAAAACGTTCTGTTCTAATAACATTAATAGAACGTTGGTCTTTAATCATGTTCTCAAAACGTTCTGTTCTAATAACATTAATAGAACGTTGGTCTTTAATCATGTTCTCAGAACGTTGGCACAATTTTTTGTTATGTTACTACTTGTTTTAGAACATTCAGAACTAACATTACCAGTGTTTGAAAATTGATTAAATGGAAATTAACAAAAATAATTAAAACATTTTAAAATATTGGAAGTTTTGAATTTTCAGAGAACATTCAGAAATAATGTTTTCATAACCTTAATAGGAACGTTAGCGAAATGTTCTTGGAACATATGTTTAGCTGGTTATGGCAGTGTTTGTTTCAACCTATTGCAAAAGTACAATGGAAGTTGGTGGAAACAAGGGCTGTTGAGATTGCAGAAAATGATCTCTATTACCATAGATATCAAATCTCATTTGTGCTTGCTCATATTCAAACTTCTTGTGTTGCAATCAGCTATAACGTGTCAAACCCTATATGCAAATATGTGCATATAAGTTATATGAGAACTGTGGCAGACGGTAATATTTTCAATATGATTTTCAGTCTTTAACTCGTTCAAAGTGACTTCAGAAGACTTGGAATGTGGGACACAGATTATATGGACTATTTTTATGGTTCTTTTGTTTTTCCTTCAGAGCTTGGCAGTATAAATCACTGTTCACATTCATTGTATGGAAAAGACGTGAGAACAATTGGTTTGGTGTTATTTTTGGGGTGAACTATTCCTTTTAGAGCTGCAGTTTTTGATTTTATTTCTGAGTGCAATCCACTCAAATTTCACCGATTTACTATGTTTAAAAGCCTGCACATAAAAGGTTTTCCCAAAGATCAATATAAAATGCAGTCTGTATCTCTTTATGTGTGTATTATTTTAGGTTTGTCTCGTCCAGTTACACTGTAATCCCAGAATAGAACTACAGGGCTCATAAATGTAAAGTAGTACAACAGCAAGTGCTGTTTTTATTTTAGTCTGCAACAGCCTCTGGCACCTTGCTTGACCCCGTGACCTTTCATGGAAACTCAGCGCACTTTTGCTTTGTCGAGACAACATTTCCTTGCTCTCTGCAGAGACTTCACTCTTGGCATTTCCCCAGCATAAGTCTTCTGAAGACCAATAAACACCCTCTAGTGTTGATGCTCTCATGGGTGCCGTGCTGGGGCCAAGCCAAGCCACCTCCCTGCTGGACTTCTGCATTCAGAACCAAGCCTCAGGCTTGCTGTTTGCTGTGGGGCTCATGTCCCAAAAACCAAATGTGCTGATGCCCACATGTCCTGGATAACATTTACCCTGTTATAGGTCACTAAAGTGCAAGTATCCCTCTGAGGCGGCCCTCTGGTTAGTGTGTGTATTTGCTTCCTACAGACCTTGGCTCCTGTTTTACACTTTCCATCTGCAGTGAATAATCAATATCCATGCACTTTGTACTCCTGAGTAATGTATTCAGCAGTACTGTCACTGAAGCGTCTTCACGTAACCTCGCATGCTCTATGGATAGCCAGTGGCCGCCTTCACAAATGAAGAATAGGGTGTAGACTGACGCGAGGCCATTCTCTGTCGAGTTTAAATGACCTCCTCCGCTTGCTCAAACGCTTCAGGATTGGTCTGGAGATGTGTGCATGCATTTATTTCATATTCAGAGAAAGTTTCTGAATGCTGGGTTGCAAAGAATGTGATGTTCTCTGCTTTATTTGCAAACAGCACACAAACTTTAGTCTCAACTTCAGATATTATTTACTGAACATTTCATGCATATTTTACACAAAAAGGCCAGCGATGGCTGAAAATGGGCAGTTTTTCAGTCTGATTGACTGGCGTTATGCTGTTTCCGGCAGTCAGAGAGCACTAGTATGCCAGGGAATGAAGTTGTGTGCATGCAGGGTTATTTTAGATTCACTGTTATAGTTCTTGTCAGTATTTTGAATTAGATTTTTTTGTTTTGCTTTTACTTTAAATTTAGTTAAAGTTTTTGTAATTTTGTATGTTTATTGTTTATGTTATTTCTTAATGTTTGTATAGTTTATATATATACTGCATACATGCATTAAATATATATATATATATAATACACACGCTGTATATATCATTTTTATTAATTAGTTTATTTTAATACTTCAAGTTAAACTGAAAATAAAAAATAAAACATTTTATATAATTTTCCATATATATTTTATTTCAGTTAATTTAAAATATTTAAATTGGTTAACATATATTTTATGGTTTTAGTTAATGATTATGTTTTTGCTTGCAGATTTTGTTTGTTTTTATTTTTATGATATTACATTTGTCAAATATACATTTAACATATTGATTTAATGGGATTAATTGTTAAATGCAACATTTATTTATATATACTGTATATAGTGTGTGTGTGTGTTGATAAAATTAATTTTATATATAACATGTATAAGTTTTAGTTGATGTAGTTTTAGTTATTATAGTACTGCAAGTTAAACTAAAATAAAAAAATAAAAAGTGTATTTGAAGTAACAACCTTTCTATGGTTTTACTTTCCATTCAATGTCAACTAAAATGTGGGTAAAATGAGCACTTTTGAAGAGGAACGAATCCCTGGATTTACCAAAGTTTGCCATGTTAGCAGCCTCAAAAACACACTGAAAGTTTCAGCTAAAATTAATTATAATAAACTATTCTGACGTGTTTATGAAAACAGCTGTTACTTTTGATTCTTATCACAGTTATACATGTTTGTGGTCATTTATTCCCTTTATAAAAAAGCTTTATTATAACTACTATTTCAGATAAACTCATCTCTAAATGCTCTAAAAACGAATGTGGAAAAATCAGTCTCTCTGGGACTACACAAAGACAAGTCTAGCAAGAACAATCCTACTTTATTTAGCAGCTAAGCCTAAATGAATGTGTGTTTTGTGCATTGTGCTTCCATCTCAGTCTCCATCTCCTTTCATCTCAGTGTGAAGTCTCTATATACCTCCGGAGCTTCAAAGCCAGTGAACGTGAGGTGCTCAGGCTTTGTCATGATGGGTTTTCTAGGCTTTTCTACACCTCATCTAAGAGTAACCCCTGTCATTACACACACAGTGAGTCACAATCTCACTCAGACATTACTATGGGGAACAAGTGATTTGCAGTCAATACATTATTTCTGAAACAATAATGATAAACAGAATTGTAAATGAATTATTAATAATTCTGTTTTCTGGTAATCATTCTCAGGACCACATGACTACACATACTGTTTAGATTAATTTCATGCAGTGGAAAGGAAGACATACAGTATATAGCGCATTAAAAAGTTGTTTACAGTTCGGTGTTTGTGTCTTCAGATAAGATTATTAGCCAAGGTTGAAAAGAGTTTCTCACTACATTTTAAAGGGATTTTATAAATACATTATATATTACTTGTATTATATTTACTGCCATTCAAAAGTTTTGGATCAGGTAGGATTTTTATTTTTTAATTTAGAACATCAGAACTATATTTGTTTGATGTAATATTCTGAAATATTATTACAATTTAAAATAATTGTTTTCTATTTGAATATATTTTAAAATGTAATTTATTTCTGTGATAAAAAGCTGAATTTTCAGCATCATTACTCCAGTCTTCAGTGTCACATGATCTTCAGAAATCATTCTAATAGGTTTATTTGAAACATTTCTTATTATCATCAATGTTGAAAACAGTCTTGCTGCTTCATATTCTTCTAGAAAACAAGATGCATTATTTGTATCAGGATTCTTTGATGAATAGAAAGTTCAAAATATGAATCTTTTATGACATTATAAATATCTTTACTATCACTTTTGATCAATTTAATGCATCCTTGCTGAATAAAAGTATTATTTTAATATAAAAAAATCATACAGACCCCAAACTTTTAAACCGGTAGTTTTACATGAAAGCACAAGGCAGACTTTAAAATGTGCTCAGGCAGTGTACATGTACTTCACATGAGACACATTGTGCACAAATATTGATAACTTTTCTGCACCCCAAAAGAAAACTCAATGCATGTTGATTGACTGCAGCCAAATTTAAGACACATCATTTAAATTAGACAGAAGAACCAGGCTAAATAAAACACTGTTCATTCTTTTTCTGATTGTCTGTTAGCAGCAGAAGTATTTGAGTTTTTCAGGTATTGTTAGTCATGTTGGATCTGAAGAGCAGTCTCAGCTCAGCTCGGGGTGAGAGGAAACGTTGTGTAAGACAGGCGGCTCGTAACATGCTCTCAGAACGACTGATGCAGAGCTCTAGAGACGTTTCTGCAGGCTACAACCATCACTCATCACTCACATCAGCAACACAGCAGAGCTTCATTAGTGGCCAGACCCTAACAACTGACAGTCCTGAGCAACGCATGAACAGGTCTTCTATTAATAGATCCACTTCATGAATTACAAACCTTACTCGGCTGTTTATGTTCACTTTTATAGCCTTATAACCTTTATAGCTTTATGCAGAGCTGGATAATTAGAGATCAGGTGTATTCTAGTACAAGGGTTTTATGATCATGATGGACCCCTAAATATGATTATCATTGCACAATGAACCCCATCCTGAAATATATACAAAAGTTATAAATCTTGCCGAAATGTTTTACCATTTTATTTAACGTTTATATTATAAATGTGCATTAAATATTTTGGAAAATATTAAGATTCTATTATGTTACATTGTTGCATTTTTGTACTGTTAGATGTATTGTGCAATTATTTGTTTATTTAAAGTAAACGGATATTGCAATAGACTTTTCTTCCCTGATGTGATGTATTACTTGAAATGGCTTCTCAAATGAGAAACAAATGTAGAACAGGACTCACTTTTGTCCATCAGGAATTGATTGGATCAGTTTTGTTGGATAATTGCTGCAATATCACGTGATTCACAAGTTGTTGGATCGGAAGGGTTACTGTCCAATCTTTGCACTAATGCATACGCCAAACACACACACACACACACACACACACACACACACACACACACACACACACACAAAACACAAAAATATATACAAGTTCAGGCCGGGAAATCTCTCACTCATTCAGTCCATCCCATACACCCACAACAACTTCTGAAACACGGACAACCCTATTAACCTATTTGTATGACCATCACATAAAAACGTCTAAGTCTTTAGTCCGGGCCGTGGAAAATAATGAAAGTTTCACTTCACTGCCCTTTTCTTCATTTTCTCCAATATCTCGGTCACTCCCTTCTTTCTTGTACCGGTCACTTCTTCACCAGGTCTAAAGTTATTATAACAGAACGGTGTTCATCTTGTTGCAAAACAACCACCATAATGTTCTTATTAATCTTAAAATGACATAAATACCCAGTATTGTATTTTTGGGCTGATATTTGTGTGTTGCTGTTTGCTCTAGCTCCCTCTCTTTCTATACAATAAATCATGTGAATATCTGCCTGATAATTGTATTAATGTATCTTTCCAATCGATAATGATGTCCTGTAGCACAGTATTCTGACTGATGATGATAGTAGGGTGATACTGACAGTCTAACAGGTGCTAGCAGTTTAATACTCAACTAGGTTAATAAAGACAGAACTGCAGTAGTGTATTACAGATGAAACTGACCTGAACAGGTTAGTAATTCACTACATTTCACTGTTTCTTCTGGCCGTTTTCCTCTCCTTCCTCGAGTCCCGTGCATCGACTCTGTTCAAACCCGTTTGACGGAGGAACAGACGTGAAGCGTGGCGCTGCCAGTCAAGAATAACCCATTTATGATTTATTAGGGAATGTCATAATCGGAAATGATCACTTTGGCACATTGAGAAGGCAAATAAATAAATACAATTTAAAAAATAATAATAATAATAATAAAAACACAGGACAGCGGGCCAAATCAGCCGCCAGGCCACCGGGAAACGTCCCGGTGCTCCCAATGAAAGACTTGAAAGTCATATTTCATAAAAGTATCAAACTTGTCTCAGATGTTTCTCCTGAAATTCCTTAGGAGAAATAAAAATAGGCACTGCTGAGTCAAATGATTTGCATTGTTGTTTATAGCAAAGGAATATTCCACAGTTCTGTGTTTAATAATGTTTTCGAATAGATGACTGTCTGAATGATGAATTATCATTGGGACTGCTGTGTGCAGTGTGCACTGGTGCCAGTCGTGGCTTTGCAAGCTTCTGGAGGAGAACTGAATTACTCAGGAGACATAATAGAGTTCTTAATTATGTTTCATATACAGTACATACCAACTTCATCTTTGATGTGCTTCCTAAAATCCCACAGGAGATATAAAACAGAAATGAGTCAATTCTTAGCTTAAAAGTAAGAGAATAGAGCTATAAAATGAATGTATATAGCAGTTCATATCATGGTCTTGGAAGAATTGAATAATAAATGTTGAGTTCATATTGAGATTTGGTTGTAGACTTTGTCAAATGAGCAACGCTTGAGACATTGCTGAGATCTCAGTAGAAACATCGCTGCCTGCACTTTTGCTGAAGCTCTTCACTTGATATTACTCACGTGGGAGCAATTGAGAGTTTAAGGAAGATCTCAATTATGATTTTTATTCTCAATTGGAACAAAAGGAAGATTTTGGGCTTGCTTTAAAACTGGCATCAGTGTTGAACTGTTGAAACAGACTCTGACAGTAGTGAAGAAGTCAAAGGGCATGTGGGTGAACAGCTGAAAATGAGTTGACGAAGCAGTTTTAAATGAGTCTAGATCTGGCCATCTGTGTGGTGATGGAGCGGATCTGTTGGGTTTGGTTGGAGGACGTACAGTAGTTGTGTGAGCTCAGTCTATTACACGCCTGTCTGAACAGAAAGTGATTTCTGGAGACTCTCGGGAGAGTCCCAGCGCCGTCGACGCCACAAGCAGAGGCGTGTTTCAGATTCTCACCGCTTCTTCTTCCTCTCTGATACTTGAGGGTTCAGAATGGCTGTCATACAGACCTTCAAGGTTCAAGGTTTTTTTATTTGTCACATAATACATTATACAGGGTATAATCAGAAGTGTCTGGCTTTACTCTGTGTCGTTGCCCTGCAAGAATATAACCGTTATGATATGTTGTTTTTCGTTTGCATACACGTGCTTCACAATCCCCTGTGTTAATAACGGGAATTTCTCTTTTTTGTGTTCAACAGAAAAAGATCATGCAGAAAAGCATGCACTCCAAAATTAGGCCTAAATTTAAGATTTATGTATTTGAATTGCATATAAAATTTCCATTAATTTGGAATATAGTTTTAACAAACTAATAAACTTAACTTGATGCATATTTGTCATAAATGAGTTGGCTAAAGATTTACACATTTCTGTAATATTACTAATAAACTGAATGTGTTTTAAATACACAATAAGCAGGTTTACTGAATAACTGAATAAATGTATTTTTCACAATTAACAGATTTATACTGATAATCTCATCAGTTTAAATTAATGTTTTTATTTCATTATAATATTAAATATTATTTATATTACATATTATAATATTTTTGAAAAGCAAATGTCGTAATGTTTTATGGTTTTTGTTTCATTTATGTATGGCTGTCAAATATGCCTTGCATTAAGTTTAGCAGGTTGGTGGAACAAGCGATATTCAAATAGTGAAAGATTTTACACATTTTTACACATTGACAATAAACATACAGTACTAAAAATTCACTTTATTAGCACTGCTACAGAAATAGTGCCTGTTTCATTTATATTTGACTGACGTATATGCATTGCTAAAACTGTGTAATCCAAATGGATGGATAAGCAATTCAAATACATAAATCATCAAATATTTAGTTATGATAACTGTATGTTGTTTTTTGGTTGACGTAGGTCAAACAGACAGTAGTGTGAGTAAACCTCGCTGCAGCACTCGTCTTTCTCTCATCGCTCTCTCCCGTGTCGTAGTAATCAGTGCGGTTAGCTCCGGTGACTCTACAGTGAGCCGCGCGCGCGTTTGATTGGATCATGCATCACTGTCTCCTCAGTGATATTCTCTTCCACCTCAGACTCATCTATCAATATAACCTGCTCGGCTAATGCAGAGGAATGGATTCCCTCTTCTCTCGCTCTCACTCCTTTAATTTCATTGTGTTCTATCACACGCTGTTTGCACTGATGCTCTTGACTTATGAAAAACACTTCACATTGCAGGTCAGGGAATTATGATACATTGATCCGCCATCGTTGTGTATTAAAACATAATCTGGGGCAATGAAATGAAGGGTTTCATTCAGAAGGGCCAATGCGGTTACCGAGCAGAATTACGGCGGCTGTTTTGAGAATGGGATCGTAGTGTACTGTGTACTGTATTCACTTTATTGTGCAATGTGGAAGTAAGCTACTTTTTGTGAATACACGAGACTTCAGATTCATTAGCTGCCGTAGAACTGGAAAAATAACAAAACGCAACGATGAAACTATTTGCACTACAAACCAGTGCTTAAGATTACGACAATGACTTCAAATAATATGATAACAAATATAGCGCTAACTAGAAGTGAATGACACTCGAAGCCTCGCACATTCAAGTTACAAATGGCCAAACCTTCTCTTACGCCAAAAATAAGATCAAGTGCAGATGAAGAACACGTCTGTGTTGTGTTTGATCCCAAACTCAAAAAGAAGATCATTATTTTTGCATAAGGGAAATTAAGCCCGAGCACCCCTATAATTACTGTTATGCATTAAAACACATGATCTGATTTTAATGAATGTCATTGTTTTACAGTACTGACAGTCTAATGAGTATCATCTGAATATAATGCAGTTACAGAAAAATATATTTAAAATTAGTTTTCACACGTGTATCACAATAATGAAAGTTTGGGGGGAAATTAACCTTGTTTTCATTAAAAAAAAAATAATGTCACGTTTCAAAATCATATTCTGTCCTAAAATAGGCTTAATTTTCTTTTATGCGTAGTATTTATAATTCTAATAATGGTTTCTAATTGTGTTCTTTTGATTTTGAGGTGAATGGGACGTGATTATGTTTTAAGAGATTCATTCATATGTGAAACTGCAAGAAATACACCGTGATAAGACTTTTAAAACGGTATTTTGCTACATTTGTTGTTACATGACTTTGTTGATTACATGACATTTTATCTAAAAAGATTTACTATTTTGCCATTTTTATTCAAATTTTCTTCACATTTGGCAGTGCTGCATGAATTCAGCTGAACTGTCCTCACTCCATTGGGCATTTTTTTATGAATTTTTGGTCTAAAATAAGGTCTGTGTTTAACACAAGCTCAAGATATTTTAACATCTTATTGTACAACATAAAATTAATCAGCAATACAAGTAGCTAAATGGGACTACAGAGGGTGACGGTGACATTAAACGTCATTATGCTGAAAAGGTAACCTTATCTACTTGTAGCCTCATCATTTTCTGAATTGCTCTTTTGCAAACTACTCTAACTCAAACTTTCCAATATCAGCATTCAATTATAATTCAGGTATTCCATGCATATAAAATGTCCATATTGTGCACAATAAACATGCTGCATGCTGCAAACATAGTAGGATGATAGCATGCTATTCTGAGACTCCTGATGGACATTTATAGCTGTGCTTATCATCAGATTTCCTGGAGCAGAGAGCAGCACCTTGTCCTTCATTGTGTTTTCTGTCTCTCTCTCAGTCCCTCGTTCACTCTCTCTCCCTCTGATCTCATGGGTCGCTCTGTAAAACGAGAGGGCTGGAAAATGTCAAAGTTAAAAATGGAAGAGGGCGTGTAGCCACATAAAAGGCATGTGTGCTGTTCTCCCCAGTGTGTACTCGAGCACAGATACCGAATGAGATGGGACCCGACAGAATGTGATTAAAGTTGCAGTTTTTCATATTTTTATTGTTATCATTATTATTATTATATATATATTTTTTATTCAGGTCCATTCTGGTTGGGTAGATCTTATGTATAAGATAAAAATAAATAAATGAAATAAATACATTTATAAAAAGACTGAATGATCATAAATATTTTCATTCATTCTTTGTAATATTATTTTTGACATTGTGACATCGTTTTCTTGGCAATTACCTTAATGCAGAGAATCGTCTCACCTTTTTATTGTGAATAAACTGCATGGGCTTTCTTATCATGATGTTTTCTGGATATACTGAAGATACTCTTAATGGTGTTTTATTAACACAGTTCAGATAATTAACCTAATTAACATGAGAGGAACTCAATCAGTAATCAACCCAATTAAAAATATATATATATTTATATATACACACAGCAGATTTACCTCTGTTCCTTGGCACTTTTCCAGCATCCCTTCACCACACCATCTCCTCACTTACAGTTAAGTGGGGGTAGGGGGGGGGGGTTACTCTGGGTAAGGGCCAAAATGTCATTCTCGGAGCCCTCCCTCGGACAGCACGCTAAACACGCATAACCTTTACTCTGTTTATTATATGTAAGTGTGAACTTGTACATATAACACTTATTATATATAATTGTGAGCCGTATTTTAGTCTGTCTGAACACTAATTTCATTTTGCTCATTAATTCTGCATAAAAAGGACAAAAGCACCATAAGTTTAGATCATGAGACTGTTATAATGCGTTCACCCCTCTGTATCTTGTTTTACATTCATTTACATGAATGTGTAGTAGACTTAAAAATGAAGGTTCTTTATTGACACTGATGGTTCCATGAAGAAATGTTAACACCACGGGAACTTTCTGTTCCACAAAAGGTTGTTTATAGTGGAAAAGGTTTATTTAGATTTATTTTGCTTTCCTTAAAATTTATTATTCTTTGCACTTCACTGTGAAAAGCGAACGTTTATTCAAAAAAAGCCTCCTTTGGAACACTTATTTACAAAAGCCCCTTTGGAACACTTATTTTCGAAAAGACCTTTTTGGAACATTTAATTGTGAGGTGATCTTTTTTTGGAATGCTGATTTGTAAAAAGCCCTTTTTGGAACCTTTATTTTTTTTAAAGCCGCTTTTGGAACCGTTTCTTTGGAATGTTAATTTGTGAAAAGCCCTTTTTGGAACCTTTATTTGCGAAAACCTTTTTTTTCAAGTTTAACTGTGAAAATACCTTTTTATGAGTGTTCAATTGTAAAAAGCCCTTTTTGGAGTGTTTATTTTTAATAGTGTAGCAAGATCAACTTTTGTTTTGTGCAGATATATTCCATTACAGTGGCTGAGAAACTGAATATAGGGATTCAAACCTGACTGTTTAAATAAGAGGATTTTACATGGCACAGTGGCCAAGACTGATTGTAAAACAGTTGTTCTTGCATCTTTTATCCTGTGAATGATTAATACAAAAGAGGAACTTACTTGCATCGGTCATCGGTGAACTATAAGGATGAACTGGATTTAAAAATGTTTAAATAAATGTGATTGGTTTGTCTTTTCAGAACCTTCCACAACAGTGGTCAGATGTTTTGGGTGCTTGCAGTGCAGATGCTGAGTCGATTTTTAGTTATTTAGGCTTTAATATGTGGTTGCTAGGGTGTACCGGTTGTTGCTAGGGTGTTGTCCCAAATATCGCTAATCAGTAGCACTACAAAACATATATTATTTATAGTGATCTTTGCATTTATAGCTACACAGCGGTTGAGACGGACAGATACATCCACGCATTGACAAAACTGCGTGTCTCATTTGTACATTTATCTCTGGTCTGCATCCTCTCTGTCCCCCCTGCGCTCGCCCTTGATCCATGTACGGGATCTGCCCTGGAAAACACTCTGTAAATAAATCTCTATGTGGAACGTTCCTCTCTGAGGACGGCGTCTGCAT